>JAMAMB010000001.1:3263690-3812826 GCA_023629975.1 Cutaneotrichosporon sp. PL3408A
GAGCGCTTGCGGCGACGGTCAGAGTCCGAGCCAGAGTCGCTGCCGGAATCGCTGTCCCGGGCCTTGAGCGAGCGCTTGCGGCGACGGTCAGAGTCCGAGCCAGAGTCGCTGCCGGAATCGCTGTCCCGGGCCTTGAGCGAGCGCTTCCTCAAGGCCTTCTTCGCCCGGAACGAGGAGAGGGCACGACGGCGGTCCGAGTCATCACCGCTGTCCGAGTCGGAGTCAGAGTTGTCGCTCCGTCGCAACGAGCGCTTCTTGATCGCTTTCCTAACGGCGGAACGAGCGAGCGAGCGGCGACGGTCGTCATCAGAGTCGGAGTCGTCGCCGGAGTCGGAGTGACCAGAGTCACTGTCGGCATCGCGCTTAGCGACGTTGCCAGACTTGGAGCCGAAGAGGAAACCAGCTGCGCGGGCAACAAGTCCGTTGTCGGCACCACGAGCCTCAAGGGCTGAACTGGCACCGCCACCGTTCTGGACTGGGGTGGGAGCGGCCTTGGCGAGGGCGAAGAGGAGAGCAAAGAGGACAGAGACCTTCATGATGGGTTTGGTTTGGTTGTTATGTGAGTAGAATGATGGCTGTTGGATGTGGCTGTTGGGGGACTTGTGACCTCCATTTATATGTCACAACGCCACAGCTTGTCAGTCGTATACGCCTCAGACAACATTCTACGGCAAGAAGGAGACCGCAAGAGGAGATATTCCAGAAGCTCGAGTGGGGAGGAGGAGGCACCGCTTTACGTTCTGGGGCCTTCGCAACAGGATCATCAAGTCGATTCTGCCGCGGTGCCGCTTCGATGCACAGAGCGCGGATCATGGTCTTCCTCCTCTCTACCGGTTGAGATGACTGCTGCCGTTGCCCGAGAACTGACGGAACAAAGGGGTCTTCCTTTCAGCTCAAATTAAGCTCTGTATCACCCCCTTGGCGGTGCTTGTTCCTGTGCTTCATTCCGAGTTAGCCTCACAACTGGAACAGGTCAATCGAACTTCTGCCGGCCATTGTATCTCTTGGCATTGCACCCCGGAGCACTCTGCTCGGTATCATTGCGTCAGATCGGCCACCGGTGAGTACAGCTGTCGTCGGACGAGAGCGCGGGCCACTCGATTTCTCCGACGCTTTCACTTCCCGACCCCTCTTTCCCCGACGCTTTCTAACTATGCACGATCTCGAACTTGGCCCCGCAGTTTACTACCCGGAACTCCGTGTCGACCACCTCGTCGCAGACTTTGGGTTGTGTCCCAAGACCCGATGCATCACAATGATAAGGGGAAGTCACACGACCAGCACACGACCAGGAAACACGCGCACACGACCGCCACACATCCAACACACGTCCAGCAAACGTCCCTATTCGACGATGTCTCTGACAGCATGCTGTGCCTATCCAGATCTTGGCAGTCTGTACTGGAACGAGACACCAGCTATCTCAAGTCACTTTCGGCCGGCTATACAGATGTACCTACATCACTTTCCGTACGTCTTGTAGTCGACAACCGAACGGATGCTTGGCATCACTTTGCGAGCATTGGGATTTATCGCTATCGCCGCGGCGCTTTGTGCCTACACGCGTTCCTGGTCTGGATTAACCTTGGCGGAAGGGGCGGATGAAGGGGCGATGGCGATGACGTCAAACATCCCCAACTCAACTACACAGCGGGTCAACTACAGCGGCAACAAGCTCAATAGCGCTCTACGTCCTCTCTAGGATCGAGTATGGCACGGACTGGCTGCCAGGTATGTGCATACTGCACAGTAGGAGGGCGATAATCATTGCGCCACACAGGAGAGTCAGACGGATATGTGGAGCATGGAACGAGCTTTGTATACCGAAGATCGGGTATGTAGAAACTCAGGCACGGCTTATCGCCCAGCAACTCGGCGACGGTAGTACAGGACCATACAGGACCTTGACGGTGGCATACTCTGCTCTGCATCCCCTGCGATGCCTTCCTTGCTCGTGGCAAAAGAGTGCGCCTTTGTTGTCGGTAAACAGTAGTATTGAAACCGGTGACCTCGCTGATGGAAATGCGCCAAGATCAACATTCCAAATCCCACAGTGGCATCGGCCCCGGCGATCGCCAAGCCTGCCAAGCCAGCCTTCCAGACCACGTTCATAATCACAGCCACTGGAATCCCCCGCAGCACATGATCTGGACGAGGCCAAGTGTCTGGGCTTACGCTTTCGAACAGCGCTAATCGAAAAGGGGCGATGCTCTACCTATTGAATGTCAGAGGGAGAGGTACGTACAATCACGCGCTGACCGAGCCGCTCGTGTGATCACTCGGCAACGCAACACTTTCACCTAACAGAGATCGTTTGGGGGACTTGAAGGTTTCTAGCCCTCTCCTGGTTGTGACTAGGTGCTTGAGTTGGGGATTAGGCTTGGGCCGCTCTGTGACCACTGGCAGTGGGGGACTGAGTATCAACAACAATGTGGCTACTGCTTTCCGTTCGCCGGGCTCGGAATACCGGGCTGGAATGCTCAGGCCTTGCATTTCCAGCATTACATATCTCGTGAATTGATGCGTAAAATTACCCACTCCTGTGGTGGGTCGAAGCACAGTATTCAGTGGATTGGAAGATGGAATAGTCCACTGTGATTGTTTTGCTCGTCCGAGCGCTGTTGCGCACGTTGATTACCCCCTCAAGAGCTCATGGTTCTACGAAGTGACACTCCCAGTTTGGTTTGGCGTACAGAATTGAGGTGTATCTCCTAAGGTAGGCTGTGTGCCAATGGAGAGACTACTGCAGTCTTCCGCCCGAACTTACGTATCTTGCCTACCCCACAAATGAAACCACCCATAAAGCCTGTGCATGGGCCTTGGCATACCCCACTCTCTCGATGAATGTGAAGGCGGCGGTCGAGCAGTAGTTTGTCCGCGTCCTTTGTTGCGGGTGGTTCACGCTTGGAGATACGTCAAGGGGGAGCTACGACATTCAACGAGCGTAGGAAGAACAGATCTCACTCTTCCATCGATCCACCTGTTACCCTTCCGCCACTGAGAACCTTCAGTCGTTCAACTAGTTGACAGGAATTTGCCTACTCAAAAGATTGCAATAGCCGCCCATCCTTGCAGGTGCAAAGGGAGCCTCCCTTGGGATGTATTTGAGTCTATAGATTACCGCAGGAGGTTTTTTGACAGGGGCCACTTCATAGGAATCCACTGTTTCGCGAACTGACATTCAAAAGACGACTCCAAGGACTTGCCAGCCGCGCTGTCCAGAACGCTCAACAGCACGGAGAATAGACCTACAGCAAAACTCTTGGGGAACGGCACGATTAAGTGTACCCTACAACCCAAACCTACCGTATGACATCCTCCTCTCCATTTCGGAGGAGACGAAGTGTGTGTGTAACTGATACTTTACAGGTGGCCCATACCACACGATAGGACCCCTGTTTGAGGGCCTTTACTGGATGAAGGTTGAGCGCTCGCACTTTCTCGTCGTCGGCGTGGGTAAACGAACGCAAGTCACTCAAAGTCTCTTTGGGCCTTGGATGAGCTCATTGAGCCAAGAGTCGTGACAGGTCGAGCCGCGGTGACCGCTATCATGCCACAAAAGCAAGTTACGACAAGAGACATCAGTACAGCAACGCTCTGGAACCTTTGGTAACACTGCCTCTCAGCGCTCTGTTCTTGGCGGACCCCACCCCGGTTCGACTCGATTATAAGCTCCTTCAGTATGTTATCGTCACATAGCGGTGCCTCTGACGTTCTCCACTCAGCACTCGGCAGGCTGGACCGAAAGGAACTTCTGGCCCTTTACAAGCAACACCGAGGTGGGACTGGGCCAAGCTAGTCGTACGAAGTCCAGTGAGTTGAAACGGAGAGCCGGGGCCAGCGATCGGCTGGGCATGACTCTGGCCGCGGCAATTGGCCTAGGGTCGTGTTAGAACCATCCTGCGGAGATTCCGCCTCAGTGATCTACCTACTGTTTTGTGGCGATGCGTAAGCTTGCCCATTCTGTCACCTTTGGCAATGTCAGTACTTCCACTTCAGCGTCCGAACTCGTCGAGCTGCGGCGTGGATACTGCCACAGCAGGTTAGCAAAGGCGAGGCTACTCGCTGAAGCGTTTCAACAGATGTGGATGCAGAAGTCGAATATGAGAATTGGGTTCAGAAGTGCCACCGGTTGTCAAGATGGTCGCGTGCATGGTCGGTTATCGGAATTGCCGGATCAGACTTATTCAGTGTCCTATCAGCCGATCTGCCCCCAGCCGTATCTGCCTGGAGCCGCGATCGTCACAACGTGGATGCTGGTCTGTCACACATTGACGCTCAACGCGACCTCGACTCGCTCCGTTCTCCTAAGGTATCACTTGAACAGCATGAATGCATTGCGAGCTTCTTACACCGCTTCTGATACCTTTGCAGCTTCTATGCACATCGGTGAGACTAAGCCACAACCTCGTCCTCATTCACAACGACCGTGTGGACGTGACCGTCGTCCTCTGCAAACTTGGCGACATTGCTTACGATAGCCGAGCTGCCGCTGAGGAGGACGACCTCGGCGTTGGAGGGGAGTGAGTCGATGAGGGTGAGGAAGCTGTTAAGGTATCGTTGGGGGGAGGGGCTGGCGGGGTTGTCCGGGTAGCCGTCGAAGTCAAGGTCGCCCTTGATGGTCATGGGCTGCTCCTTGTTCCACGCATCGCGGAACTTGTTGAACCACTCCGCGGCGCCGGGGTCCGCGCCCACCGCCCTACGCTTCCCAATCAGCTCGCTGTACCGCCGAAGCCCTCACCTTCTCGATGCGTTCTGCGATGCCCGCCTGAGTCTTCTTGAGCTCCTCGTCGACAGTCTTGTTGGACTTGAGCAGCTCCTCCATGACCTTGCTGGCATGGGCGGCGCGGTCCTTGCCGCCCGATTCCTCTGGAGAGCGCTCGGCGAAGCTGTTCAGCACCCAGTGGGTTGCTGGGTTGTCGACGTAGGTAACGCCATTGTCGTGAACGACCTTGACGCTCAACGGGCCCATACGGGCCAGCGCCAAGTGGTCAGCCAGGAGATATGGCTTCGACCCCTGCTTGATGGCTGAGGTAAGACGCTGAAGGACCTGCTGGATGTGCTTGTCGAGCGTCATGGTTGTGTGCTGTGCGTTGTGAGTGTGAGTGAGTGAATGGGTGAGTGGGGCGATGAGCATTCGGACAGTGGGCAGCCTATACGGGTTTGAGTAAGGCGGGCAACAATGGTGTCAGATGACCGCAGCCGGTTTCTCATGACGTAACGTGAATCGAACGCGAACAACAGTGGACAATGGGTGAACGCCAACGACAATAGCATCGACGGTGGTTGGATGTGCCTGGCTTATTCCGACACGGACGTACCTGGGTCGAGAACAGCGGGGGGCCCTCGGGAGCCCTCCGGGGTAACGCCCCGACTGCGGCATGTCCAACCAGATTCCAGCAGCCACCTCCGTTTACGATTCGCGATGCGATGAGGAGCATCACCGACCGCGGATATGCCCTACACAGTGGCAAATGGTACATCGTCTCAACCTAAATCTGGTTCTTCCATCAAAGCTTGCCTTTGAGTTCCTCGTAAGACTTCTGAATCTGCTCCTTCGAGAGCTAGAGAGTCAGTAATCATTATCGTTGGCAAGGGCCTTACCCCTTGAACTGTGGTTGTTAGCAAAGGTGTCTACACCTTTTCGCAAGTTCAACTCACCAGGCCATCCGATGACGAGGCCCTCCTTGTCGCCGGCTCCAGATGGCTTGGGGATGTAGTGGAAATGGACGTGGTCAACTTCCTGGCGACCAGTCAGACGGAATCTCTCGATGGGCCTACCTGGTGGGCTGGACGGCCATTGTTCTGCCGAGTCAGCGGAGGCGCCGACTTTCCGAAACGGCCGACTCACCTGGAGAATGTTGTAGTTATCATTGCCCTAAGGTCAGCTGGCCGACACCATTGCCGCCTCACAGCCGCTTTGGCAATTTTGGTGAGGGCGGGGAGAATGTCACCACTTTGGTCGTCCGGAAGATCCGTGAGCCTTGCCGCATGATCTGCAGATCAGCGTGCGTGGGCACATTCCGACTTACACTTGGGGATGACAACGCAGTGGTCACGGGCAATTGGATTGATGTCCATGAATGCCAGAATGGTCGGTGTCTCGAGGAGCTTAAAGCTACGGTCAGGCAGTAGCATACGATGGCCCTACCAAGGGATCTCGCCTGCCGGTTAGCACCCCAGGGAAAACAAAGGACGTACCCTTCACAATCTTGCAGAAGATGCATCTGACATCAATGTCGGTTCAGAATTGTACTCAGCTACACTCACGAGGCTTGGGAGGACATGCTGGCGGACTTGGCGAATGGGTAACAGGGAGTTTCGGCCTTGGGAATAGCTGGATATAAATGCCGCAGCACGGTGACTGACGCTAATACAATCTCCGATGTTAGTTCGCAGCCCCTCGAAAGATCTCGATGAACTTCGGTCATCACGCCCGCTTATCACATACATTTCATGCACGTCCCATGTCCTGAAGCCCACAAAGACTGTAACATGCTTTCATCCCTCACAGCGCTCGCGCGCTATGTCCAGACATCCCCACCTACACAGAGTAATGCGGAAACTTTACGTGCAAATCCCACTCCTCCTCCGTCAGACTCCCTTGATACTCCGCCAGAGAAAGGGCATGTACACACTCTGCAGCAGCGGCGGACTGACTCGCGCTCCACCCAAGCGTTCCTGCACTCTCCTGGACTGCCCGGACGAGCCGCCCTTGAATTTTGTTCGGCGGTATTCTCTCGCGTAGCTCGTCCGGAAACGCACGTCCAAAGCAGCGTGCATTTACCCCTTCTGCACCCACAATCACCACTTGCAGCTCAGGGAAAAGGTCGCGGTTGTCCTGTAGGAACTTGTGCAGCACCCCCATGGGCGGAGCTTGTCCTTCCCACTTGACGACATGCTCGTCCAAGTCGTATACAGGTCGGAACACGATGACGATGCGCCTCATACCAGAATGGGCCGCAAACCCATCCAGTGGGGGATAGATGAAGTGCCACCGCGCGACAGGGACATGTATTACCACCTCAGACGCTGACAGTGGCATACGGCAGCTTGTGAGGGTATAGCTGTGCGTGGAGTGCTTCTCTGGCCGTTGTGCGTCGAAATGGCGTAAGTCAAAGACCACAAGACTGGGCGTGAGCGACCGAGTGTACCACCAGGGGTCGACTTCTTCGGCGTATCGCACAACGGAGACATTTGAAGGATCCAGTGCCGAGACAGCCCCTTCAAGCTGCGCCCTTGGCGCAGCAAACTCCCAGTCAATGTCGTTTGGGTAGACATCGAGTACACGAGTGTGTCGAAGAAGGAAACGTTGGCGCGGAGGAGGGTCGTCGAGCACATCCGTGTTGAACGCCAGCGCATATCCAAGACCTGGAATCGCGTTTCCGGCAAAGAAGTAGCCGTAAATCCGGTCAGCATCGTGCCGTACATTGAATTCTGGACGTGCGACGATCAGATGTACGCCCCCAGTTGAGGGGTTTGATTTGGCAGCCCGACACATTGCGGTACGGAGAGCGATGTGGTGCGCGTGTAGGACGTCGATCCGGTCACGAAAGTAGCGGCATACACGACGCAGAGATGTCTGGGTGGCGTAGGCAGATGCCAGGAGGATCGCATCAGCGATATCGGGATACATCGCGAGCGTGATTGGAGATGAGGAAGTGGGTGTCATGGCTGGTGTCGCTTCACGAGGGGGAAGTTGGGGACGAGGAGTATGTGCGCGTGATGTGAGGAGAGAACGGACCGGCGTCGCCGCGCCTGATGCTGTCGGAGTCGGCGAGGAGAGACCATTGCACAGACGATGGATAGGTACGGGGTGGACAGTTGGTGGGTCCAGCATAGCTCGCTCTGCCACTTGGAACAATCCCAGTGTGAGACGTCAGACAGAAGTCAGTGGCAACGACGGGGAACGGTGTGATGGGGAGCGGCACGACGGCGAATGACGGTCGTGGGACCAGTTGTTGGTAACCGTAAAGTGGAGGCGGAGCAATTCTACCCCGCATTCCGGCTGAATCCTTCCGGTGGAAGTTACAAAGGATTTCATGCTTCTCTTCGGCTTTGCACAGCACTTAAACCTTACTCAGACTCTTGCAAGACCCTTCACATCTGTGCCATTTATCTTAGTTCTGGTTGCCTCGTTCAGGCATTCTCTCATCCAATTTCGCTCTCAACATCAACCATGCCGCCGACTGGCAGCCTGCCCGACGCCAGAACAGTTTATTCTCGTTGTCTGGGATGCGTTCTCGCCTCGGCTGCCGGCGATGCCCTCGGCGCCCCTTACGAAATGAACTGGGCACGACAAGCGCGTTTGCCACCGCCACCTGCCGACGTGCCATTCCGCTCGTCGGAACATTGGGCAAAGGGCGAATGGACAGACGACACGGCCATGGCAGTACCTATTTTGGAAGCTGCTGCTGGGTGGTCGGACCTCCGCGATGACGACGCCCTTTCCACGCTGGCGCGGCGATGGATGGAGTGGGCGTACGGCACAGGGGGTAAAGGGATCGGGATGCAAACGGCCAGTGTCTTGATCAACGCCCGCAAGGCCCTCCAAGACGGGGAGTCCGCGTCCCTCGCCCAAGTGTGCGCTGCCCAGGCCAAAGTTTACCACGATAACAGGGAGGGAAAGAGTGGAGGTAATGGCGCACTCATGCGCGTGGGGCCGCTGGCTCTGTCATATCTGCTTGACGCCAAAGGTTGCGCCGAGGCAGCGCGAGCACAGGCTATGCTGACCCACCACGAGCCGGACGCTGGCGACGCAGCGATATTGTGGTCGCTCGCCATCCGTGGTGCCATTCTGACTGGGCAAGCGGACCTTCGTGCCGGACTGAAGTACATCCACTCTGAAAGGCAGGCCATATGGACCAAACGTATCGACGAAGCCGAGGCCCTTCCGCCCAGTTCATTCCAGAACAACAACACTTGGGTCGTCTCTGCACTGCAATGCGCTTGGGCGTGCTGCCGTTCGGCAGGCGACGGGGTGAAGGGTGTACTAGAGGCTGCCGTGCGGGCGGGTGGCGACACTGACACAATCGGCGCCATTGCAGGCGCCATGGCCGGCGCTGTGTATGGAGCGGAGCGCGTCCCTGCAGAATGGAGAGAGGCTTTACATGGCTGGCCCGGTATTACGGCGGCAGAACTGGCGCAAATGGTGGATCAAGTGATGGGGAGGAGGTATCGGACGATGATCTGGGGGTACTCTGCCGCAACAAAGTGACCGGAATACGTCTCAAGTGGGCGGCTTCCTCAAACGCGAGAGTGGCTCGCCGTGAACTGGTCACTGTATCTTGTTCAGTGTATTTGCATCACCGACGTCGTTGACTTTGAATGCATCCGTGGCTGAATCAAGCTGCTAAGGCGGTCGGCCAAGAGATGGTGCTCGGTGTCCGTTCTCCCTTCAGAGTTGCCAAGTGCGTCAGGCAGCGTTTTGCTGTACGACTCTCGACGACACATGCACAGCATCATCACAACCTCAACATCAACAACAATGACATTGCACTAGAACGCATGTTTGAACCGATCAAACAGTGTATGCTTCGCATGGGCCTCCGGCACAAAGTCCCCTGGCAGAATCCGCGCTTCCGCCCCCCGAGGCTCGGTGATACGCACACAATCCGGCATTGGCGGAGTCAGCGCAGATGCGATCTCCCACCCCTCCCCACTCGCCCTTCCTTGCCCCTCCCGCTCGCCGTCCTTATCTTCCGCGGTCAGAATGACCTCAAGGGCAAGCCTCGCGACCTGCGCCCAAGCTGTAGCTCCCAGCGGCATATCGCGGGGGAAGAGGAGCACAATGTCCCCATCTGGCCCGGCGCCTGATGCCACAGCAACGGCAACCCGAGCCCACGGGAGGGCAGGGCGGCCAAGCACGGGTGGGAAGGTGATGTCAAACACGCCGCTGCGGGGTGTGTCGATGTGCGCGGCGCCGAGAAGGGGCGACCACGCCGGTTGCGGACCAGAGGGCGGCTTGAGCGAGAATGATTGCCGTAGCATTCCTTCCGGCGTTGGCAGTGGGGTGGCCCACGGGGGAGGAGTAGTGGTGGGGATGTAGGCAAGAAGGCCTCGCAAGTTGCCAATCAGTTGCGCAAGGTAGTATCCCCACGTCTCGGTCATCGTTGTTGCCGTTGAGAGCTCGGCCGGCGCGGCATCGAGGGAGACTGGCAAAGCATCATCATCGGGGCTTGCTGGAAGAGGGTGGAGAAAGCCGACCATGCGGGAGTCTGCAATGAGGGTCGCCCGCGGGAAGGTGTTGGCGTCGAACACGACCTCCCACTTTGAGGTAGCCATTATGAACTGATCAGTGACGCGGTAAGAAGAATAGAGAGAGTGAGGAGAGTGTTGTCAGTTGCAGGCATCGTGGAATCTGCAGCTCAACAGCGGGTTGTTGCTCAGCGCTGTTCCTGGTCAACGCGTCATTGCTCAGCGCCGTCACTGCCCACCCAAGTATCTCTCGACGCTCCCGGACCCGGATGTAACGATATCCGCTGTCCTCCCCAATCCAATCCTCTCCCAATCCTGGTCTGCTGGTCTTCTTGGTGATACTGCTGCCCATCTCATCCGTGCTTCTTACTATTCACATGACAAAGTGAAAGACTCTCGGTCCGGCTACAGTGTACACAAACTTCCACGCATTATCCACGGCCGCGGTCCCATGGCAGTTTTACAGGCGCTGGTTATCACAGGCGCTGGTCCTTGGGCATGGCACGCATGGCCTGGCGGACACCCAGGTCGCCGAGAACCTCCTCGGCACCTCCAAGGATGGAGTCGAACTTGAAGGTCCGTTGGTACATCTCGACGAAGCGGCCCATTCCTGTCTGGGTAATGCCACGACCACCCATAATCTGCACAGCGTCGTCGGCGATTTCGCCACCGTAGCGCGTGGACATCATCTTGAGGAAAGCAATCTGACCGGCGAGGTGCTTCGACTGCTGCTTGTCTGCCAAGTTAGCCTGTGGCACTCGCTTAATGGTCTTGAAAGCGGCTTCGCTGGTGGTGACTCCACCGCTCTGTACTCACAGTTCATCTTGGTCATCTGGTAAGTGACCTGCTCAAGCCAAGCCTGCATGGCCTCGACCTTGGAGATCATGAACGCAAGCTTGTTGCGGATGACGGGCTGGGAGAGGAGGGGCTTGCCGAAGACCTTGCGCTGGGCACACCAGAGCATGCACTCCTGGGTAATGGCGCGGGCCGAACGGGCAGCAGCGCAGCACATGATCCAGCGCTCGTGGTTGAAGTTGGAGAGGATGACGAAGAGACCGCCGTTCTCGGGGCCGAGCATGTTCTCATTGGGCACGACAACGTTGTCGAAGGTGATGTAGGCGGTACCGGCAGCCGCAGAGTAAGAGGTCTTGATGGGCTTGGTCTCGACGCCCTCTCCACGAGGAACAAGGAAGACAGTCAGACCACCGTCAGTGCGGCAGCCGACGGTGAAGTAGTCAGAGTGGTGACCGCCGGTGATCCACTTCTTGGTACCGTTGATGACCCACCCCTTGCCGTCCTCGGTGGGTACGGCGGTGGTCTTGAGACCAGCGACGTCTGAGCCGGCAAACGCCTCAGTGATGGCAAGCGAGATGACCTTCTGTCCCGAGAAGACCTCCTCGAGGACCTTGGAACGAAGAGGCTCCTGGGCGAAGTTCATGACGGGAGGCAGGCCAATGACCATGCCCGAGTTGAGGCCGTCACCGTAGCCACGGGCCATCGACCGGGTGATCTCCTGAGTAACAACCAGCTCGTGGAAGTAGTCGTACTCGTCGCCCTTCACATCGCCGAGAAGCTTGAGGCCGTGGAGGTGCTTGCCAGGGCCGAGACGCATGCGGTTGAGGTTGTTCTCAGCCATCGACTTGAGCACCTCCTCGGACGCGCGCTTGCCAGACACTTCGCAGGCTTGGGCGTCTGGGTAGATGACGCGGTCAACGTACTCGCGCATCGCCTTCTGCAGCTTGCGGTGGGAGTCGTTGTAGTAGGGAGTGTGGTAGGCTGGGTTGAGCCAAGTGGGCTCTCCGTAGGGCACACGGCTGAGGTCACCGGGCTGGGGCGTGCGGATCTTCTCCTTCTCGCCCTCAATCTGCCCGATAATCAAGCGCCGGTACTGGGGCTTCGTGAGCACCTCGTGGCGGTGCAGGCCGAAGAAGACGGTTGTAGCGTCCTTTCCGGCTGGCCAGTTAGCTACTGATGCAGGATAGCGGGAAAAGGGGGTTGCCAGAACGGCCACGGTGCTGCGGGTGACGCGGGGCAGCCTGTAATGGCCTCGACAAAGCTCGACAGAGTTTGACGCAGCTTGTCCGCTCCGGATACACACACGCGTCGTGCATCGACAAGATGCGTGCCTGCCGGTGTCCCGCCACCCGCGTTCGTGTCACATCACACCTGTACTGCCGCCAGCGCCAGGACTCACCGACATCCTTGTCCAGGATGACACCCTGGCCACCGGGGTGCAGGCGGGCGAACTTGGAAAGGTCGTAGACGATGGAGTCGATGATAATCCAGCAGTCGCCCTCCTTGTTGTGCTGGACGTCAGCAGCTGAGACACCGAGTTGTTGCGATGTGGGCCCCCAGAGTGGACCTCGGTTTGCCCTACTTACCTTTGCGACCTCGTCGCGGGTGATGGATTTGAGAGGTGCTTGGGATGCCATTGTAGTAGGAGTAGTAGGTATTAGTGAATGAAATGTGTGATGGGAGAAAAGAGACAGAGCTCAAGTGGCGGTCCAAGTTAATCTATGTATGTATAGAAAATGGCGCGTTGGAAGACTTCACACCCACCGGTAGTGTGACATCTCACCGTAGCCGGTGGGACCTCTGCTTGCCCTGCTTGCTCTGCTTGCTCTGCTCGAACAGCCAACCGTCGACGCGGTCTTTGATCAGCGTCATCTCCCAAAACCGGGACGGAATCAAATTTGGGTGCAGGTGTCAGCTTGTCAGACGCGTCAAACGAGTTTAAGGCATCCCAAGGCGTCGTACTTCCAACAGGGGATATCCCGGATCTCCTCGATTGTGCTCGATTAACCAAGAATTGATCCAGTTAGGCGCCTGCAATTGCTAAGAAATTCTACACATGCTGCACAACACTTCAGCAATGACGTTTACGATCACTTCTGATTCGCCAGACACGCCTCACACCGGCTCTGATAGCCGCTGGCGTAACCGGCGCCCCCCCTTCTCGCCCCTCCATACCCTTTGGCCCCTGCTCTCGCTCCCGCTTTGAGTCGTAGTTCATCCTCCGAGATTGCCTTTGCGGAGGTTGCAACGATACTCGTGTACATGCGCGCCATCGTACACACAAGAAATGAGATGATATTTGGCTAGATCCCAAGAACAATAAAATGCTATCAAATAACCCTCGCTCAACGCTCTAGCTGAACGAGGGCAACCACTCGTCGCGATCGCGCCTGTTTCGTCGGTCGTGCTCTCCCACCTCGGGCGAGTCAGGACCTACGCGTGCAACGAGACGTGCACGGTAATAGCGCGCCAAGGCAGGGCAGGTGTCCAATGCCTCGTGCACAGTCTGTAGTGTTGTACATTTCAACGGGTGATCATTGGCTGGTGCCGTGAGCTCAATTCAACGCGGTGGAAAGAGGCACGTCGACGATGATCGACCGGAGATCCCTGGGCCGGTCCGCAGGTCCCGGTCCAGCAGCCAACAGCAAGTCTGAGGATTGAAAGTATTGCAAGTATTGAAAGTTGGTACTTACCAGCTGGGTCGGGCTCAGTGAGTGCTGGTTCCAGGCCAAACTTGGCCCACGCAGACACGGCGATGGTGAGGAGGACGGCAATCCAACCACGCGTGACAGTAGCGAGCCACAGAGGGAGGCATGCAAGTGTGATGTTGAGACACAGCCGCACGTCAATCAAAGGAGGGGGTTCTTGGATCAGCTGACATGCGCACTCCCCCCCGCTTGCGGACCTGACTCACCATCGTACACGCCCTCTGCTACGGACAACTCAGCGTTGAGGCCCTTGACGACGTCAAGGGCCCGCTCCGTCTGCACGCTCGTCCACCCGCCGCGCTCGGCAGGCAGACCTCCAAGTCCATGAATGTACGCCTCCATGAGACGCAATAGTGACAGAGGGAGATTGGCCGGATACGGTGTCTGGAGGTTGGACCTCTTCGTTGGACGTGAAGTCGCGTCAGAATCTTCGTCGCTGCCGTCCTTCTCCTTCTCGGCAGATCCGTTTGCTACCCCATTCTTTGTAGCTTTCGTCAAGCTCGATCCTGACGGGCCCGCATGCGACGCCGCGAACCGCACACGCGCATCCGTGCGTTTCAATGAGGACAGGTATCCGATAGGCAGGAGGTCGATGAGAGGGGGATGCGGCAAGGCACGCATGCCAATGATGTGGTGGTGCAGCGCGACCGGAAAAGAGGCGAGGACACCCAGGAGCTCCTCGGCGCGTGCGCTTGCCTCAGATTCCAGAGACTTGCTGGATGCTCCTGGTGGACTTGGCGGTGCGAGTGTGGGCCCAGTTGATGGTGTCGGCGGCGCAGGCTCATCGAGGAGGTCACGAGCACGAATGGATGGACTAACGATGGGTGAGTTGAACACCGATGCACCCATTCCCGCCGCAGCCCGGCCGGAAGCACACGAGATCTGGCGTAAGCGTGTGCCAGTGACGTCGGCGACTCACCATCCGCACGCCATCACGCACGAGGGCGTGCACATTCGCCCAGACGCGCGCCCGTCGTCGAAGCCGAGCCGCACCCGGCCTTTCGTCGAGCAGTTTGGCGGCAAGAACTGCGATTGTGTCAGCACACGCTCGCGCCCATCCGACCGCCTATCGTTCTGTTCATCCGCTCAACGGCGCCCAACCGCATGTCTGAGAGCATCTGCA
The DNA here is from genome assembly GCA_023629975.1 of Cutaneotrichosporon sp. PL3408A. Lineage (NCBI taxonomy): Eukaryota > Fungi > Basidiomycota > Tremellomycetes > Trichosporonales > Trichosporonaceae > Cutaneotrichosporon > Cutaneotrichosporon sp. PL3408A. The sequence goes on from JAMAMB010000001.1 coordinate 3,278,514, forward strand.
TGCGGCTCCGCCTGGTCCACTTACCTAGGACTGCGGCCAACAGTGCCCAAGTCACAACAGTCGACAGCCATCTCAAGCGGAAGAGAAACGTAAAGTAGGCGAACACGCCAGCGATGAGGGCCAGTGTACAGACATGCGCTATGCGCAGTCCCAGCCTGGAGTCAGTCATACCACATTCAAAGGCCGGCTGCGTACTGGGCTGCACGCGCTGCGCGGTCTGGGTCGCGAGGTGTCACTGGTCGTCGTCGTCGCGGGGCCATGGGGCCGTTATGTATGTTCGATAGCGTTGGATAAGGAAGATCGAGACAAAGTAATGACAGAGAGGAGAGTGCAAGATACAGAGATGACCGGACAATGAAATGAGAGAAGAATGAGAACTTACGGCGGCCGGATGCGTTCACATATCTCTTGTCGTCACCATTTCCTCCATAACGCTTGTCGCCATTTCCTCTTTAACGCCACCATTTGCAAGGCACGGCACCCATCTCATTTGGCCGGATGTCATTAAAGTGGCGCTCCCAGAACTACGTTTTTGGGTCTTTTGGGTCCAAAGCAGTGGTCTGAGACTGAGAAGAGGGGTGACAAGATACTGCTTGAGGCCTGTGTATGGGCACTCACTCACTCGTCATGGGAAGTCATCCAATGGTACAAAATTACTGACACCACTCACCCCTTGCCGGCTGCGGTTGAGCCACCTCGATGGGACCCCAGCCTGAGCGTCACCTGCTGCCATAGTCTTTGTCCACAAATTCAAGGACGACTCCACAGGTGGTAAAATCCTCTCGTTATCTACTTCGGTACCAGTCGTGCGCAGTCTTCTATCAGGGAGAGTAGTTACGTAGCCAGCGATGCAGCGATAAGCATCGAATGGATGGCGTTGAATGACAACCAAACCTCAAGAACCCAGAATAACAACAATGTACTTGGGCGAGCCAAGCCAACGGCGATCGCTCATTTTCAGGCACGTTACACCTATGTTTATCTCGACATGCTCGACAACAACCTCTCACTCCTCCTCATCCTGGCGTTTACCCATTTCACTCACTCAATAATCATCAATGCAGTCGAGCGACCTGCGACGACGATGCACCCAAAGAACAAGTACGCGGAATCACGACCCGACTTCGCGGCCCTGGCCGCCAAGCATCCCTCACTCGCTCCACATGTGCACAATGGACACATCGACTTCCACGACCCTACCGCGCTGCGGGCTCTCACGACCGCCCTCCTGAAGGAGGATTTTGATCTTGAGGTGATGCTCCGCGACGACAGGCTGTGTCCAACTGTGTGTATTGTCCTTATGTTTGCCAGCTAATGGCAGGTTGCGAACAGGTGCGTTGCGACACCTCGACATTGGCACAACCGCGGTCGCTGACGGCAGGCTCGACTACGCCCTCGTCTGCCTAGACCTTGCAACGTACACCGATTCTGCCCCAATCCGCGCCTTGGACATTGGCACAGGTCATGTGGCGATCTACCCGCTTCTCCTGTCTCGTCTGCGGCCACATGCATCCATAACTGCAACAGAGCTGGACCCAACCTCCCTCCACCACGCGCGCGACACGGTCAAAGCCAATGGGCTCTCCATCACGGTCCTCCCGGCGCCTGAAGTTCGGATTTTCCCTTTGTCGGAATTATCGGAGGAGGAGGCGCTGAGCAGCCCGAACTGCAAAGGCTACACGTTCACGATGTGCAATCCTCCCTTCTTTGCGGATGCCGGCGCGCGGGAGGAGAAAGGCCCGGCACCGGCAGCTCCAACCGCAGCGTCGAATGAGGAGATAACGCGCGGCGGGGAGGTTGAATTTATCGGGCGTATGATTGAGGAAAGTGTCACATATGACGCCCAGTGGTTTACGTCCCTCGTCGGTGTGTACGAGAGCTTGGCTGCCCTGGTACCGAAAGTACGGGCTGTTACCGACAACTACTACGTCGTGAGCTTGCGCCAAGCGCGCACAGCGCGTTGGGTGCTTATTTGGAGCTTTGAGGCGTATCGGCTGCCTGACGTGAGTGTCCTCCACGACGGGAGCGCATGGTGGTGTAGGCTGATATCAGAGCATGACCCGACCAGTGATGCTCGATCCTACCACGTCGTTTGCCCGCCTTCTTCCACTGCCGACTACGTTCAGTATTCGTCCCGAACCGGCTCGACCACAATGCGAATTGTGCGTTGCGGTACTCAGGGTGCTCGAGGAGTGTGGACTGTGGACCGCCTCAAAAGCGGCGACGGCGGAGGCAGCCGAGTCCAACGGATCCAAGTCTGCGCCGGACAACCAGTCCAATGCAGCTGCCGCCACTGAAGCCGAAGGTGCCCCAGAGGACCACATCCCCATCGCCCCACGGACCAACACGTGGTCTCGCGCCGCACGCCGTGCTGCCCAGCGGGGCGAGGAGGATCATATGTGTGAAACCGGCGCCCAGTCCGAACCCCTCTTCCGCGCCAGACTCCGGGTTACGGGAGACAACGACCAGGGTGAGATTCAGTTGGAATGGACTTGGGGGCGCGATCGGGATACCATTGTCTCGTTCTGGAACTTCATGATGAGTAAGACAGGCCTGCTAAAACGACGACTCGAGGATGACGGCGCAGGCGGCCTTCGGGGGCGAGGGAGAGGCAGTGGACGGGGCCGTTATGGGCGGCATCAGGGACGAGGACAAACGGGGGGCGATACGGGGCGAGTCGAGGCGTTGAGCCCTGGGCGCGGTGGGCGGCGAGCAGGACATTGGCGTGGTGCAACCAAGGATTCTGGATGGGGCGGGATGCGAGGACGTGCTGATCGTGAGCACTGACACGGAGGGTGCTCCGCGTGATATCTGTAGCACAGTGATAGACTGGTAGACTTTCGATTCAGGCAAGGTGCTGAAGAGGATCAGGACCCAGTTGACAAAGCCGCTTTACGTTCTGCTCTCACGGTGGCGGATCCGCCTGGTCCTATGAACATGCTCTCATCTCATACTACAATGCACATCTGATGCCCAGCACACCCAAATCTTCTCCACCTATGCAAGTGCAACACTATGTCGGAAAATGGAACACGGCCAGAAATCGATGCGATGCGGTCTATGGTGCAGGCAGGAGGGTGCGCTCAACAACAGAAGGCACAGGCTCAGCTCCACACAACCGTTTTACTTTCCCTGCCCGGCACCACCTGTGCGCGGACGGCCGCGGCCACCACGACCAGCCGCAGCGCCGCGCTCGCTCTCGGCGCGTCCGGTACGCGGCTGGCCACCACCCCGACCACCAGTCTCGGGGGCACCTCCCCTGCGACCTCCAAACTTGGGGCCGCGCTCGTCCTTCTCCTTGCGCGTCTCAAAGTTGAGCTTGCCCTCGCCGTGAACGACACCGCCCTCGCCGCCCTGGTTGGTGGGAAGGGACGCGATAATGGCCTTGCGGGCTGCCTCAACCTTGGAGAACTCAACAAAGGCGCAGGCCTTGCCCTTGACAATCTCCACCTTGTGCACGTCACCGAAGCGGGAGGCAATGTTTCGGAGTGTGGTCTCGTCGATGGTCTCGCCGGCGGCCTGGTCACCCGTGGACCAGTTGGGAAGCTTAACGAAGCAGTGGGGGGTCTGGACCTTCATCGCAGCCTCGACCGCGGCGGTCTTAGGCGCAGCGGTGGTGGCGGCGGCGGCGGCAGGTGGAGCGGCGGGGGCGGGAGCGGCAGCGGGAGGCGGGGCAGCGGCCGGCTCGGCCTTCTTGACAGCAGGGGCAGGGGCGGCAGCAGTCGACCAAGCCTTACCGCCGCCGGCAGCGAGGCTTGCCCAGGACTTGGGCTTTTGAGGAGCGGCGGGGGCAGCTGCAGGCTGGGGAGCGGGAGCGGGCTGAGCAGCAGGGGTGGCAGAGCCAGAGGCCGCAGCAGAGGCGCTCGTGGGGGTCGCGGCGGCCTTCTCAGCAACAGGAGCAGCAGCGGCAGCGGCGGCAGGGGCGACGGGCTCGGGCCTCTTCTCCTCGACGGGCTCGGAAGCGTCAGGGGCAGCCTCCTCAACAGCGGGCGCAGGCTCGACAGCCTTGGGTTCCTCCTCCTTCTTCTCCTCCTCGACGGGGACGGCGGCAGGCTCCGGGGTCTTCTCCTGGGGGGTCTCTTCGGGCTCGGGCTCGGGCGCAGCGGGCTCCTCAGGCTCCTGCTCGATCGCAACGGGGGCAGTTGGCACCTGCTGGGCGTGGGCGGCGTCAGCCTGAGTGCCAGGGGCGGACGAGACGACCGGGGCGTCGTCAACCTCGGGCTCCTCGTCCTCGTCGGTCTCCTCCTTCAGGTACCGGAAGATGTCGTTGAGCACAAAGTAACCGTTGGGCTGCTCGGCGAGGAAGAAGGTCTGGGCAAACTTGCGCCAGGGTTTGTTCGCGTTGGACATCTCGCCGAGAACCTGGATGATGACGCCGCCATTCGCTGACGACTGCGAGTCGATCGAGTTGATGTAGACCTTGCATTGGTCGTATCCGATCTTGACGATCCGCTCGTGAATCTCCTACCGAATTAGTGGGTGAATTTGTGGAGCTGACTCACCTGCTGGCCAAATGCCGCCGAGGTGTCCTCGCCCTCCTCACCGTGGACAAAGGTCGATCGCTTGTTGTAGAAGCAGTGCAGACGATGAGGCTGCTTGTTCACAAAGTTGCTGATACGTTAGTGCTTGGGGTTGGAAGGGCTGCGGCGTGTCTCAGGACGATGGACAAGCTGCCCCGCGTGGTGCACGCGCACTCGGTCGCCTGACTCACTAGTACTGAGGGACAAACTGCCATCCGACATCGCTAGGCTGGATTTTGGAGGTCCCAGAGGAGGCAGCGACAGAGGCCGCAGCGGGCTCGGTGGAGGAAGAGGCGTGACCGTTGGCAGCGGCGGTCGACATGTCGACTGTAATGTTAGCCCAGTTTCCTGCAGAACGTCGAGGGATGTTCCTGAGAGTGCCAGAGAGAGCGAAAAAGGTTGAGCGCGAATGGAGGGGTGGCGAGGAGGCAGAAGAGAGTGCAATGGAACTCACAGTGTGTGTGCAAGTGGAGGGGGGAGCGGAAAAAGTTACGGAGGAGCTGGCGATGGACGACAGGCGATTAACGGGGTGAAATGACAGCCGCAACTTTTGGATGAGGTTGGCGGGGAGCAAAGCAGTAAGAATTAGAGGTGAGAGATGGGAGGGGGGAGTGTCTGGGTATTATTCAAGAGCGTGCGAGTCCGCGAATAAGGGATGTGAAAGGGAGAGCGAGAGAGTGAGATGATGATGATGATAGTGAAGATGATGATGAAGGCAGTGGAAATGGTAGTGGTCAGCGGGGGAGGAGTGGGTTGGGGGAGATGATGGTGGTGGTGGTGATGGATGTCTCTGGCCGGAGCTGGGCCACCACCCACCACCCAGGCCCGATTCAAAGGGGCCGGCTCTGGCCCCTTCCTCCCTCCACTTGTAGGGAGTCTCCGTCATTCCGTCTCGGCGTTATACTAAATGTGGCACACCATACAATAGAGCCACGCGTCGTTGGGCAATGTCCACCACCCAGTCCACTCACCCAGTAATCGATGTCATCATCCACTATGCATCAGCATTATTGTTTGTGACATCTCTCCTTCATAGACCAACATCAGTCAAAGACAGCGACCTCGACCTTAGACAAAGCATAGAGCTCAGCAATCACTCTCCCAGGTTCACGCTCCTACAAACAAACAGCTTCAGAACCATCACAATCGACCGCAGAACAAGGAACAACAACACGCACGCATCGTCACCCCCTCGTTGTCCTTCCATCATCCCCACTCCCAACGACCGCCCCAATGTCGCTCGACTTGCAACAGTCTGTCAATGAGCTTCAAAAGCAGTTTGACGCCGGGAACAAGGACCAAGTCGCCAAGCTCGCCACCCAGCTGAAGGTGAGCTCTATGCTTGCAGTTCACCCCCCTGACATCAGATCAAGCTCGCAAAGTCTGGTCTCTACTTTGCCCCACCAAACGCCAATCCCCAGGACCTTCTCGCTGCTCGTGAGCTTCTATCCTCTACACTAGCTCATCACAGGTTCCATTCTCGAAATCGCCACGTTCAACGCGCTCAGACGCGGCAACCTGGCCCAATATGCGCAGTACAACGCGGCACTTCAGCCGTTCTACGTCAACCTCGCTGGCCTTCTCTCCCCTTCCCCCAACCGGCCGATAATCATCGGTCTTGAACTTCTCGCCATGCTCAGTGAGGGCAAGTACTCCCAGTTCCACATGACGCTCGAGGCTCTCCCCGTCAGCGATCTGGGCGATGTGTTCGTGCGCTGGCCGGTCGACCTCGAGCGCTGGATGATGGAGGGCGCATACAACAAGATTTACCGTGCCCGCGAGCGTGTTCCCCGCGAGGAGTACGCGGTGCTCCTCGACCGACTTATGGGGACGATCCGCGAGCAGATTGCCCTCACCATCGAGACGTCGTATCCGTCCCTTCCTCTTGCCAACGCCGCACAGTTGCTGTTCTTCAAGGATGGCGAGTCGTCGCAGCTGGTGAAGTTTGCAACTGAGGTGAGTCTGGAGCCAGCGGAGCGAGCCTATACGTCGGTCGTTCGTCGACTGCTGTATTCGCCAACCGAGCCTCGGATACAACACTAACGGCAGCGCGGTTGGGACCTCGAGCCATCGACACAGACGTTCACTTTCCCCAAGTCACCTATTCCCGACATTGCTCTCGCGGCCGTTGCGGCACAAGACTCATCGCGCATCGCACTAGACATTGCGGGCGGGAAGGGCATCAAGCGCGGCGTGCCGATGCAGAGCATGATCAGGCCTGCCCTGGAGCTGGCGCACGAGCTCGAGTCGATTGTGTAGAGTTGCATTGCATGTATGGTATAGCAGTTATAGAGGGCGCAGCGGATACGGTGTGCCCACAGGCCATGCTCGTGCATGGGGGAGGGATGGAAGTTGTGATCAGAGTAGTGAGCTCTGAGTAGATTCTTGAATTCATCATCGACTTGGATCCTTGCCACGTGACTGGCGTACCTCCACCACGCGTCACTCACCACCTTCATGGCCTCCACTTGGCCCATCTCGTACATTCTTCAGCGTTCAGAGCTCCAAGGACGCACTTCAATTCTTGCGCAATGTCTAAACGTGCCTCATCCCCAACAGCCCCAACACCCAAACGCGCGCGCCAGCTAGACGCATCTCCAGCTCTCGCCCCGTCCATCGACACTTGGCTCAAGCCCTCATCGCCCGCTCCCCTCCTGGCCTCCTCGCCACCCTTGAACGCCTCCTCTTCAACGTTCATTGCTTTCGCGCTCTCCTTTGTTCCGCCTGCTGGAGTTCGCTCAGCGGACACTCTCAAGAAGGAAGCCGTGCGCGCAGTCCGTGCTCTGGACGTCGTCCGCCTCGTTGGTGCCGAGTTGATCGAAGCGGGGGAAGGGTGTTTCGCCCACGGGGAGGGAAGGGCCCCAGGAAGGCGTGAGGGAAAGGAGCGCGCAAGGGAGCCAGACCACCGGACCTGGGCAGTACGAACACTTGCGTTGAAGGAGGGACACGATGGGACAAAAGGGGAGGGAGACTACCAGGTGCGCATCAAGTCGTCGACGGGATGCCTGACCGCAGCTGCTGGAGGCCTACGATGATGATGGGGAGAGGTACGGCGGGGAGCGGGTTCTGCGCACACTCAAAGAGGTAGGCGCTGTGGACGTCCTTACCATCGTATGCCGATGGTTCGGGGGCGACATGCTTGGCGTAAGTTGTACCACGCTGGCGAGTCTGATCCCAGCCTGTACGTTTCACGCATATCGGCACAGTCGCACATACAAGCAGCAAGGAACTAATGGCGCTCGTGACGCGGCGGGACCTCCGATCCGCGCTAATGGCGCTGGACAGAGAGATCGCGGAGATGCGTGAGACGATCGCGGCGTCTAAGCCACAAGGCGAGGGCGCTGCAGGATCATCACCCGCAAAGGCTGTTACACCGCCAAAGGCTGCAAACCCAACATACGACGATATCGACGATATTTCGCGGCTACAACGACTGCTGAACGCGCGGGAGATGACGCACAAGAGTTTGGAGAAGCGCGTGGGATGGGCTGGCATGGAGCAGGCAGGAGCCGGTGCGTAGTCAGTGAGCCGCTCCCGAGTTGTTAGAGGCCTGAGGGGAGGGCGGCATTCAGAAAATTGAGTAGGGGCCGCGACGAGGGGATCATTACACAATGTACACTAGAAGTGCTTCGTGTGGCTTCAGACACTGGCATTTGCTGACTATGGAAAACACAATGAACGCCTTTGAAAACCGCCCTTATTCTCTCTTCACTACTTTAAATTTCTGAAACCAACTGACCCTCTTGGGGACTTTTGCGCAGCGCTCCTGTGAGGGCTTCATGTGAAGACCTACTTCTTCTTCTCAACGAGCTCCTTAAGCTTCGCAGTGAGCATGCGAGCGGTCGCCTGCGTATCGACCTGGGGGATCTTCCCGTCGTCCTGCCGTCAGTTTCACTTAAGGAAGAAGCCTCCACTCACCGCACGGGAAGGATACGGAACAGTAAGAACATGGCCATCCGAGACGTCCGACATATTGCAGGGGATATTGTTGTAAGCCTGTGAATTAGCACACGCCATCTTTGATCAGGCAACCGGATATCCACAAACACAGCTGCGGGAGCTGGCTACCAGGCCGCATCCACCCCAGAACTGGACTGACCTGGCTCTCGTCGATCTCCTCGCGCGGGGTCTCGATGAGGATGCTGACCGCCGAAGCGGGGCTCGAGAGAGTGCTGAGGTTCGCCGAGCTCTGGAACTTGTTACCCTTGGTCTCAAAGGAGGTGACGGGGCGAAGGCGAAGGACACCAGGCCAGCTAGTCGTCCCCTGCTCCACGTCGCCGCCGGTGCGAGGGATGAGGGGGGGCATGACATTCTGGGGAATGGCCAGCTGGTGGGAGCTTTAGGAAATGTGACTAGGGAGGGAAGGAAAATGGTGATGACGTTCGGCGGTGTAGTCTAGCCAAACATGCGACTGGTGCAGGAGGTCGAGGAGGGACGGGGGAGGCAGAGACAGAGAAAAGCCTAGGGCAAAGGGAGAACTCACCTCAGTGCAGGGAGTGAAGTTGGAACTCATTTTTGGTTCGAGTTGGAGAGAATGTGAATATCGGAGAGTTAGAGAGAGTAGATATGGACGAGCTGGAGTAGGTTGATGATGGACGAACAAAGGAAAGAAAATTGTGATGCTTATATACAATGGAACAGCGGAGCTTCTGCCAGCTCTGGCATGCCATCATGCGAGGCTGGGAAGTCGTCCGACAGAGAGGAAAACTGGGGTGCTTAACCTCGCTCCTCCTTCAGCCACTGGCATACGAAAATAACAAATCCAACACGAGGCGGCGCCTGCTCGGTACATCGCGATACACACAACGCTGCGCAAAGGCCGAGAAGGACTCTTGGAACAGCCTAGAAAGAAGTACTGCAAGGGAGCGAGTGTGAACGAAGAGGTAACGACAGATAGATCGTGGCGAGTGCGCACATGGAGTGTTTAGATCGTTCGCGAGATCTATGTACGTCGAAGAAGAGGGGTTCCAAATCTAAACACAGCTGCGCTATAGGAAGCCTATTGCCCGCATTGGTGGCCTTTGATGTTCCGCCAGTGATTTTCCTCCCTCTTTGCCACATGGAGGCTGGTTAGCATCACTTGCACGAACGATGAGCCACAAAATTAAAACAGTACTCTCTGCTGATCTACGGAGAAGCTGATGGTTTTATCAACATGGGCAGGACAATAGAGGCTGGTATCGTGTTTATCAAGCTTGTAGCGTGGACCCTCGCCGCGCTGGGAATTTTCTCGCGCTCGTTCTGTCGCCTGTGCAGCCTCCTCTGGATAGTGCCATCCCATGCAGGTTCCAGTGTTGAGTGTATGCTGCCTCGCGCATCGTCACCCCCTCCAATTGGTAAAACAGCTGCTGTGGAAGAAGTACACGAGGACGAGAGAGTGACTCTGTGATTGGTAATGGAGCCGCCGTTGTCCTCCAATCTCTGAGTGATGACGAACTGCTGTCTGTCTCCCATTGTTCTCGGAGAGTCAAGAAAACGCTCTCAAGCATGGCAGACGCTCACATCACCGCCTCGTGATGTGCACAATGAAGGGCCGCGAATGTCTCCGAGTACTCATGGGGAGCAAAGCTTTCTTCACAAAAGGATACATTGCGCTGGATCTGGGCAACAAAGGCAGGTCAGTTTGTCTGAAAGATAATTCATACTCGTTCGCTCGTCAGGCTACGTTTTGGCATATTTCTCGGGGGGGTTCGGTCGAGGCAAAACGGACCCATCGACCGGTCTTGAGGAATTCGTGCGAAGAAATATATTCCACGAAACACATAATTGTCTCGCCCCTCAATTCTTCTGGGAGTAGCCCACATGTCTGCCTCAGCGCCTTCTTCTCCCTTGTAATTTAGCCTGATTACATCTTCTGCTGTTGTCCCTTCTCTCCAGAAGAAGAGCGAACTGGAAACAGGGGGTGGCAGCCCCATGTCGGCTTCCTTTGTGTGTTCTGCCGCTACAAGGGTGTCTGTCACAGCAGGGCGAACACTGTAATACCAATTGTTCCAAGTCAGCTCGTAAAGGACTTGACGTGTGCGCTGGTCACAACAGCGGTGACAGGTCATTGCCTCCTGTGCCTAATTCTCAGAGGAGCAGTGAAGCCGAACGGCCGGTCCGGCCGGTGCCGACAAAAGCGGAGCCAAGAGGTGCCGCATACCCAGAACGAGTACACCTGCGAATGAGAACAGCTGGGAACGACTCCGCGCGTGTTCGTACTACTGATTTGCATGCCGCGGAAACTGGACCGAAAGGGTTTCTGGAAGGTGAGCCGTTTTCCCAATGCAAGCACAAACGTTGAGGCACAGGGGAACAGCACCGCGACCAACCGATAGACCACTGCGTGGGGCACCCGAGTTTGGGAGCACTGCGACGTGCAGCGGCCTGCGGTGTAGGTAAACGGATCTTGAGGGCCTGGCCAGGCATGGAATAACAACACCGTCGCCTCCGGGCATATTTGCACAGCCCATGCCTCGGAGTACACAGCTTGGTCGATCCGGAGTTGTCTCACTCCGGAGATAGCTGGTGTCTGCGACTCCGATTGGGCGTACGCGGAGTTGCGCATTCCGGCAAATCCGGAATCGTGACGCGTTGTTCCTGGTGTTTCGTGCGGAAACGGGAATCCAGCTCCTGTGTTTGAGTCACGTACCTCCCCCCTGTTCGCTCGCCAACAGCGTGCCAACCAGTATGCATCCGTCATTACCGCGTAGCTCTTCCCGGCCAAGGGCGCGGTCGTCCACCGAATGGACGATGGGCTGGACGAGGCTGTGGCACCGCCAGGCTTGGCCATTCGCGTTGCCCGATAACTTCGGGGTATATCTCACTTCTGCACTCTCGCAACGCACATCGCATCTGTTCACTGTATTCAACGTACTGCCGTGAAGACGGACGATGGGTTGCAGGCGGTGCAGAGGCTTCTCTACTGACCACAATGCTGACTTGGGAGAAGATATAAGGAGCCATCCAGCCGGTTCTTCATCTGCATCAGCTCTACAACTCGCTTTATACCTTCTACTGTATTCACATCAGCTCAGCAACTCACACTCATACCCTCGGCCTCAGCGCTCATAGACTGCATTCGGGTCTCAGACCACCCAACACAATGATCCCCTACCTCGCAATCCTCACTGTCCTTGCCGCCCCGGCGCTGGCTGACTCCTTCTACCCCATCGAAATGGAAGCCGATAGCCGCTTGTGTGTGGGCTGGGGAAAGAGCGAGGGCTCAACGGACGAGCACCTCAAGACGTAAGCACCAACACTGAAAGGTATTTTGCTAACTCAACAGCATCAACTGCGAGCACAAACAGGGGTGGAACATCGAATTCGGTGACACCAGGATCAAGTACTGGGACGGCAGGTGTCTCGCCGGGCCTGACGACATCGTCATCGACGATACTGGACCCGCTGGAGGCTCCTACCCCGTTCTCGTTCCCTGTGACGACACCCACCCGTACCAGCACTGGTGGTTCCTCTCCGATGGCCGGATCGCCATTGAGAACACTGGTCTCTGCCTCGATGGGATGAATAGCCAGGTCGCGGAAGACCACAGGCTGCTCCTGAACCCTTGCGGTGACGAGGTCCCTGCCCAGGGCTACAGGCGCGGCGAGTGGATGTACGACGACGGAGCAGGCAGCCACGATGCTCCCACCGATTCCTATCATGACGACGGCCACGGCGAGGAGAGCTCGGGGCATGACTCCTCGCAGCCGGCCCTCAAGGACACCTGCATCGAGGCCATCTACTCCCAGGTAGAGGAGTCTCCCTACTGCGTTGTTTACAACGAGACTGATGACACCATGGTCTTGGGCAACTGCACCGAAGCCACTCACGGGTGGCACCTCTGGTACCACGACACCCAGATCATGAAGTCCGACGACGAGCAGTGCATGGCCGCTCACACAGCTGAGACAGGCAGTGTGCTCGTTTCGCGTGAATGCGTCGACAACGACCCCAACCAGCAGTTCTATGTGACTGTCGACGGCCGCATTGCCCTCAAGGACCAAGGTCTCTGCCTCGATACCAACAGCTATGAAGAAAACATGGCTGTAGGCGACCTCATTATTCTCACCGCTTGCGAAATCCACAACGGTACGCAAGCATGGAACATCCTCACTATCGACCCCGATTGCTTCAACGACATTCCCCATGGCTCAATCCCCGATGAGCCTGCCGCCGGCGACGGGTCGCACCCCGATGACGCCTACATCCACCCCGATGACCACGAGTCTGAGGACCACGGCGGTGACGGTCAGGACGAAGGCTCCACCGAGGACTGCTCCACGCAAATCAAGGGCACGGCCGTGAAGGAGGGTGGCTCCTGCATGAGCGCCCACTACGACTTCACGGTGCGCCTGGATGACTGCGGAGGCTCCAAGACGCACTGGCGCATCGAGGAGACTGGCCCGACCAAGCTCATTGTGGACGACAACTGCTTGAGCGCTCCCGACTCGTTCAAGGAGGGCAGCGCAGTCTTTTGGACTGAGTGCAACGACCACGACACCAAACAGAACTTCGTCCGCTGGGACGACGGCCGCATTCACCTCGATGACGAGAACTCGGATCTTTGCCTCGGTTTCAACTGGATGGAGTCCAACCCGGATGTCAGACTCTACCAGTGCAACAATGCTGTCCAGGATGTCCTGATGTGGGACATGAGTATTAGAGCGTGCACCTTTTCCCGCAAGCGCTCCCCCGTCTCCATCCCCCAGGCGAAGCGCCGTCTCTCGTAGTCTTGAAGCGCAACTTCTAGCCCCTCTCGTTCTCTGTAGTAGACAATGAACCTTGCATACCTTGAGATAGAACGTTATACAGAACAATGGATACCCTGCATGTTTTGCGTAGCACTGGTAATTGGTGATGAACTACTGATTTCTCAAGAACCACCGGCCCTTCTGGCGGCCGAAACACCGTGCCGTTTCGCCCATGCCGCCTGGAGGCAGCTCTTCAGGATCAAAAAGCCACCACCACCTGCTGACTGCCAAGGTGCACAACTCGCTGATGCAGGCACGTCAGCGGCACTTCATACATGGTGGCGTGCAGACGAAGCCGCGATTATGTTTACAGTTAGGTGTTGGTGCCGAGCTGTGCTTGTGCCATCGCGAATGATCAGCAGGTACTGCTTCCCCTGGTCATGTGGACGACGTCCCCAACGCTCTAGGGCTGCAGCTGCCGTCGAACGAGGCCTTCACAGCCAGGAATATCCAGTGCATTGGGAGCGAGTGGCAGGACGAAGGGCATCAATCTTCACCAAACTGGGCTTGAGTCGAGGGAGCCCAATGGAACTGCAACGAAAAGATGTAGAACCGATCCATAATTCTATGTGTTGACCTCCCTATACACTTGATGCCGCTCCGACCTCGCTCTCTCGCTCTATGTCACACCCAGGCTCTGAACCTAGGCTCCAGTGCTATCCTATACCTACTTCTTGTGTTCGACCTTGGGGATCTGGGCGCACCACTCGGGGTCCTCGCCGTGCTCCTCGACGTACTTCTCGTGGTTGCGCAGCTCGTGGCGCCAGTTCATCTGGAGACGGTTGGCGTCCACACTGACCTGGTGCTTCGGGTACATGGAGCTGAGGAGCTCGACTGCGATATCGGCCAGGTCGTACCGCGAGCAGTGGTTCAGGCGGAGCATCGACCACGGCGACGTCGTCGTGCCCTCCTCGATGTATCTGGTGTCAGGTGTCTAGCCGGCATCCCGAGACTCTGCTCCAACTTACCCCTGCACACGCCAGCGGTCCTTTGTGACGCGGCCAAAGAGGAGACACTCCATGTCCTTCGGGTAGCCGTGGAAGTTGACCACAACCGGTCTGTCGGGGGTGAACAGGGCGTCGAAGGCGGCGTCGCTGAGCGCGTGGGGATGGGCCCTGTTGCCCTTGGGCGAGCCGAGAACGAGGAGGTCGTTGATGTTGACGACACGCACGCGGAGGCCGGCGTTACGCAGGATCGCCGAGGCGGCAATCACCTCGTAGGTTACCTCGACACCGCAGCCGACGAGGACGACGTCGGGATTGACGCCGTTCTCGGTCGAGTACGACTTCCACACGGACGCGCCGGCGACACAGTGTTCCTCCGCCTCCTCGGGGGTGAGGAGGGTGACAGAAGGGTTCTTGGACCCGACGATGAGGTTGATGACTGGCGTGAGCTTGTGATGCACAGACACAACTCACAGTCCTTGGAGCGCAGGCAGTGGTCGGCTGTGCTGACGGAGGTGTTGGCGTCGGCGGGGAAGTAGATGCGAGCAAGGTTACGGGGGAGCGAGATGAAGCTGCCAATGAGACACGGGTTCTGGTGCGAGAAGCCGTTGTGCTCCTGGCGCCAGAGGGTCGAAGTCATGATGTACAGAAGCTGTTGTTAAAGGTGGACTCTTCCGGGTCTCGGCGACTTACTCCAGCAACTGGGCGGCGCCAGGGCGTCTCCTCGGCCATCTTGATAAACTTGGCATACTGGTCAATCATGGTGGTCACGATGCCGAGGAACGCCTCGTATGAGGGGAACAGGCCATGACGGCCAGTGAGTGTGTAGCCCTGCAGGAAGCCCTGGAGCGTGTGCTCGCTGAGCATCTCAGTCACACGGCCGCCGTTGTTGGCCGTCTCGGGATCCCACTGGAAGTCGCGGTGGGTGATCTCAAGACACTCGTCGAGCTTGTTGCTCGTAATTTCGTCCGGCGAGAAGATGCGGAACGTGTGCGGGTTCATCTCAACCACCTTGGCGAGGTATGAGCCGATGGCCTTCATGTTGGACACCTCCTTGCCCTTGGGGTGCAGGAACTTGCGCCAGTCCGGCGCCTCGAGGGGCGTGAAGCCGTCGTAAGTCGCCTTGACCTGACCCATGCGCAGCTTCTCCTTCTTGGGCACAATCTTGGTGACACGGGGGTCGATAAGCTGACGGTTGCCCGGGTGGAACAGCTCCTTGGGCTTGTATGATGTGAGCCACTCCTTGAGGATGTCGAATTGGACAGTGTACGTGGCGGCCGTGGGGAGCGGCACTGCATGTCAGTCTACTGTCGTCGTTGCGCTACTCACCCTGGTGTGCGCGCCACGAGCCCTCGACCTTGTGTCCGCTGACCTCCTTGGGCCCCGTCCATCCCTTGGGCGTGCGCATGAGCAGGATCGGCCAGCGGGGCTTGGTGATCGGCTTGCCCTCCCGCGCCGCCTTCTGGATCTTGCGGATCTCGCCGAGCGCCCAGCGCATCGATGCCGCCATGTCGTAGTTGACCGCGACGTCGAATTCGTGCGACGTCGTGCCGTCGGCCTTGGCGTCGCCCACGCGTCCGTACTCGACCACTCGCGGCTGGTACCCGTATCCAGTGAAGAGGGCGGCGAGCTCGAGGTCGTCCATCGTCGCCGTGATGGTGCGCTCGCCAATCTTGTACCCGTTCAAATGCAGGATGGGGAGAACAGCGCCGCTCTCAGCGGGGTCGATGTACTTGTGGGCATGCCATGCGGTAGCGGTGGGACCGGTCTCGCTCTCACCGTCGCCGATAACGGCGACAGTGATACGGTCGGGGGCGTCCATGACCGAACCGTACGACACCGCGAGAGCGTACCCAAGCTCGCCGCCTTCATGGATGGCTCCTGGCGTCTCGGCTGTGCGTTAGTAACTGATGCCAGTTGGCGCAACAGCGAGTCACCCTCGACGTCACGGCCAGGTCAAGCCCATGCTCCCTATGCTCCCACATCCACACCCACAACTCACCGTTCACATGGGAGGGGAAGCCGCCTGGGAACGAGAATGCCTTGACAAACTTCTCAAGGCCCTCCGGGGTGAGGTTGTATTCTGGGTAGAACTTGCTGAACGAGCCCTCGAGGTAGAGTGTTGCGAGAACCGCGGGCGCTCCGTGGCCGGGCTGCTGTCAGCACTCTCCGCGGATAAACCATCTCAAAGCCACTCACGCCAGTCACGAAGATCCATTCCGGCTCCTCGCCCTTCTCCTCGAGTTCGGAGATAAGCGCCGTGGTATGCGCGTAGGCGAAATTCAGGCCTGGACACGTTCCCCAGTGTCCGAGGAGACGTTTCTTGATGTCCTCCTTCTCGAGCGGGCGCTCGAGTAGCGCATTCGAGCGCAGGAAAATCTGAGCGGCAGAGCTAACGTTAGTGCAAGTTCGTCGAAAGCGGCGCCGGCGGCAGAACAACAATGGGAGAACGACGTGTCCAGACGCAGCTACTGTGCCCAGTGGTTTTTGGGGTGGGGATGACGTCGTGCGGGGTGTCACCAACTCGCCAAGTCAACACTCGCCCACCGGCGTCGACTTTTCTTCCAAGCAACTGAAAGAGCCAGCTGGCCACAGGCCGCTAATACTGGATCCCAGACTCACAGATAGTTGGCCGCACGCTGGAAGTCCATGACTGGCTGAACGTCGTACGTGCGCTTCATCTCGTCGACCTCGCGCCTGAGGTCGACGAGGAGCGGGCCGACGACGCCCGGATCCAGCTGCGATGCCTTCACCGGGGTCGTCGCGTCAAACTTGGTCGTTGCCGAATCAGCGAGGCCTGTCGTGGCCATGGTTACTTTGGTACTTTGTGAGGTGTGGAGAGAAGTGGGTGAGGCGGGCTGGGGCACTCTGTTTATGACGAGAAAACCGAGGGGATCCGGTTACCTGGGGGCGATGAACAATGCATGGAGAACAGTAAAAGGGGACGCAGGAGGTTGCAGGCTGGCGGCGGCCATGAGAACAAAGACGAAAAGGCGTCAGAGGCGCGAGGCGTATGAGGGTATCAGGGTGTCTGCCTCTCGTCGCGCTCGGCGCGGCGCTGGGTATACACCCAAGAACTGACGGCGATACGCGAGATATGACGCAGGTGTCAAGTGCAGCCGGCGGCCCAGTCAAAGCCCAGTCGAGAGTTAGGCTCTCCAACCGTCTCCCAGGCTCAGCCTGAAAACAGCCAAGCGCAGACACTGCCCAACCAGATCACCGAGCGTAACGGTATGCAAGACTGCGAAATCGCCGACGGCATACCGGGCCACGCTCGCGTAGCGTGCGCGGATTGCGGCAGGCTGCAGGCGTCGGATGCTTCTGGGATCTTGTATCAGGCTCGCCACACATTCTTGTGGGACATGATGGAGCTACTCACTCAAAAGTCCTCGAACGAACAACGTGCGCACGGCCGACACGTCGCTTACCTTGATGCGCAGCCGCACTTGACCTGGAACAGAAGTACAGTTTGATTGCGACCCCGTCTCTCACGCCACTGCGCCACGATCTCGTTTTATGATATCTATTCCCACTCCTCGACACATGAGAAGCCTATCAAAATGACGAAATGCAGGCAGGTGGATCTACTATCTGGGGCGACGGATGGAGGTAGAGGTGGAGGTCTCTTAAAGGGGAGGGATTATTTATGAGAACACCAACCTCTTCGGAAGTCTGACATCCGAGAGACCTCCGCAGCGGAGTTCAGCCCGTCTCCGCTCATTGTGTCCGTCTGCCACCTAACTTGGACTCGCGTTTCGACGTGCCATCACAACGTCTATTGTCCTCTTTGTTGCTCATAATCACAACTCTCTTCTTCTTTCTTCTTCTTCTTCCTCAAGCCGACATTGCCTAGGCTCGCTCGGTGCATATCCAGATTAATTTCTCGACAGATCAGCTCCTTCAGCGCGTCTCCGAAATCCTTCGCAACATGGTGAGCTATCTCGGACTGTCTGACGGCCTGCTGCTCCGCCCCGACTCGTCCTCGCTCTCGCGGGACAGTCCAGTGTAGACAGCAATGGCCACTACTTGCAGACGCTAATTCCAGGTTGGCGAGGACGCGTACGTCCCCTTCGGAGAGCGCGAGGAGTGGAAGGACGTGTCTCCCGTGCCACAGGAGGATGGACCGGATCCGCTCGTGCCGATCATGTACTCTGAGGAGTGTGAGTAGACCAAATCGTCGTGGGGATGGGAAGGCGTGAAAGTGAGGCCTTTATGTATCTGCCTCGAAGTTGAACCTGCCTTCAATCTCCCACCCACCATGTCTGACCCCAGACCGCGATGCGATGGACTACTTCCGCGCCGTGTCCGCCGCTGGGGAGCGCAGCGATCGCGTTCTGGATCTAACAGAGAAGATTGTTCGTCTCAACCCGTCGCATTATACTGTTTGGTGCGTTTGCGATGTGGCCAGACGCTGACGGACAGGCAGTATCGGTTCGAAACGCTCCGTGCTCTGCAGAAGGACCTGACTGAGGAGATGGAGCTCATGAACGAGTTTGCACGCGAGAATCTCAAGAGCTACCAGGTATGGTGAGTTGAACAACGCCTACGCGTCGGGCAATCCCTTCTATGAACTGCGCGGACTCCAGCTCGCAGCGTCGTCCGTTGAGCGCCGCTGATGGTAGGCACCACCGTCTGCTCCTTCTCGAACACATTTCCCCTGAGGACCCATTGAGCGAAATCGAGTTCATCCATACCTCCCTCGGTCCGGACCCGAAGAACTACCACACTTGGGCGTATCTGCACTGGCTCTACTGCCACTTCTCGCAGCTTGGGCGCATCACTGAGGCGCGTTGGGCGGATGAGCTCGCGTGGTGCGAGGACATGCTCAACCAGGACGGACGCAACAACTCGGCATGGGGATGGCGCTGGTTCCTCCGCATGGCGCGTCCCGGTGCGGGATCCAACGGCACGGACGAGATTAGGTGGGCGGAGAACTCGAACCGATCTGACAGCAGGTACGCCCTCGAGCAGATTCACAAGATCCCACACAATGCCAGCGCGTGGAACTACCTCCATGGCGTGGTGCGCGCCACCTCGTATCCCCGCGCAACTCTGGTCCCCGCGTTGGCGGCTTATATGGTCGGCAGCGCTGTCGCCGAGAAGTCAGAGGGGGCGGAGTGGCCCGCACGGTCGGGACCGGTGGACGAGCTCACGCCACTCCCTGTACCTCTTGCACTCGAGTTTCAGGCCAATGCACTGGCGGAGGTGGGGCGCCTCGGCGACGCGGCTGCCGTGTATGGCCAGCTGGCCAGTAGTGTCGACCGCATGCGCAGCGCATACTGGGAGATGCGCCGGGGCGAGTGCATAAATGCGTGACGACGGCTGGGGTAAGAGTTGCGTTCCATTTTGTGGGTAGCCGCCATGTGCATGCCTAAGTGTGTACTGGCGTGGTATAGGAGCCGGCGTTATTATAGTGTATGAGCATCATGTTAGTACTGTCTCGGTGTCAAGTCAATGGGCCTATTTCATCGACTGAGACCGAGGAAACCGAATAGATAACTCGTCCTGATTCCCGTCTGTGACTGGGAATTACGAGTGAGACCCGGAGAGATTGAAGAGCACCTCATCCCTCTTTCACCCGGTAGCCTACTCGGCCCTCCATTTGTGATTCTTATGCTGGTGTCAAACAGCCGCCAATGCGAGTATAAACCCTACATTAGCGCCGACGTGTAGGTCCGCGACATAGCGCCGCGACAGTTGTCTGGACTGCCGCTAGTGTCGCCCCAGTTGGTCCTGATCGAGAACGAGCCCATATGAATGTCTCGGAGTCCCCTTGATGCGTTGGCCGCGGCTCGCTCAAAGTGATCAGACAAGCGAGTGAGCCAAGCGAGACACGACACCCGGGCCTCCAGACTAGCCTATCTGTCTTGGGCGCGAACGGCAGCGCGACGAGGCGGAATAGAAGTCGACCTGGGCTCGAGGACCTCGGACTCCATGCCATCCGACGTGTTCTGGACAGTACAGGGAAACAGAGGTCCGAGGCCCCGCTAGTGACCTCCCACCCCCGCTGTGCTGGCGGCGATATATTGACAGAGCATACCCCAACCGGCAAGCTTGAGTTTATGGGAGGCCCCCTCAACGCGATAGTTTGGTCGATAGTTTGGTATAGACACAGCTTGGGACTAGACTTTACTGGTCGAACTTACAAGCCACCGTTACCCTACCGGTACCTGCGCTCGCGACCTAACTTCACCTGCAGCTCGCGACCTAACTTCCTGCGCTTGATGAAGCTGGTTATGAAGCTTGGTGCTAGTCCAATACGGCTGGTCAAAATGCCTCCGTCAGAATCCCCGCACGCAGTCTCCGAGCTTAGGACACGTTGCCTTCCAGCCAAGTCTTGTCGCAGGCACGCCGTGCGTGAGTCCAAGCGGGCCAGTGTCAGCTATGGTCACACAGTGGTGGCTGGCCGTTACACGGGATGCCCAGCGCAGTATTTCTCCATGGTATAGTGAGCAAAATCTCGGAATGCACGCTGAGTAGCTGCGTACAGCACCGTGGCCGGATGCGACCACGGCGAGGAGGGCGGCCTCCTCCGCTGTCGACGGGGCCACCTCGTAGGCGGGCATGTGGCGGTACTAACCAGGAACCAGTACCTCAGTCCATGGGAGAAGCATCGGCAAGTCCCACTTGTCCGATGGGAGCGGATGCCTTCGCGGATGCTTCTAGTGGAGGAGGGACAGCAAAGTTAAGTTTCCCCAAGCGTTCCTCGCGTCCCTCACCGCGTTTTCAAACGCCGGGGGTGCACTCGCGACTCCTCAACCGTCAGCTTCTCACAGGGGTTAGTCATCGTGCAGTGGCAATTACGACGCCAGATTGTCCCCAGAGTCTCCCGGGCTCTCATGATCTGCAGCAGAGGCAAAGCCGCAAAGCCGAAACTCACGGCACACCGAAGTAATCGCATGAGATGGCATGGGTTGAGTGCGACTCCTCCAGGTATGGAATCTCCGCCTGAAAGACGTCGTTCAGGATCCAAAGAAGGAACCCAGACTGTGAGGAAATGGCAGTGACGACGTGATGACGCGGGAGGAGATTAACAAGCTATTCAGTGCCTGGAAGGCTTTCTTGGGGAGGTCGTGAATAGAATCAAGGAGCGGGATGGACGCCATTTTGGTTGACCTGTACTCACCCGTGATCGACTTTCGTGGCACGGCGGTTTCACCGACGAATCATTCTTGGAGGGAAACGTCGAGTGATGATCCCAGTCCCGCAGCACATCCGTCGTGGACACCAGCAACAGTCCTGAGATACGGAAACGCAAAAACGCGGAGTTGACGATTGAAGTCATTGCCAAGTTCAGTGGGCTCCGGTCAACTCCCGTTGAGGGCGCCGCTTACGATTTGTGACGCTTCTGTCGCATCGGACAGCTTCTGAGATTTCTGAAAACAAGTCCGTTCTTGGCGGATAAGGCGGATGAAGTGGGGAACCTTGTCTTCGGGCCACGCGGTTTCGTGCCTTGATTACACGTAGGTCTCATCGTCATCTATCTCGCAGCCACAGACGAAAAGTTAATCGCCCAGCGCAACCTCACAAGGCGCGCCCACGCGATGCCAAGACGCGACCACGCGACCACACCCACGCGTCGAGACGAGGTCTTTGGAGCTACGCATCCGCTTGCAAGGCTTGGCGGCCTGATGAGTCAGACCGACATGTACGGCTTCCTCTGCCCTTGGATCGTAAACTTGGACCGAGACATGCAGCACACGCACGGTGCACACGCAATGCCGAACGCACGCACTCACGAGGTCAGAGTTCTGGGGTGTGTGTTTGGTTCTCGCGTGCAACTCTCCTCGAGCCTCATGCCAAACCGCCCGGTTCGGTCGGAGTAAACAGCTGCTGCCGCCGACGCGACCGCCGCCCGCTGGCCCGACAGCGCGGCAGACCGAGAAGGGCAAGAGCGGTACCGCGTCACGAAGCGGCAATGCCAAAATCTCCAGATCTCGTAGTGCCATTCCGGCTCCGTGAGGAAAGACTGGGGGGAATAGACATTGGTTGGGATGGGCGAGGCATGGGTCCACAGCGTGGACTAGTGTGCCTGGATTGCAGGCTGCGACGGCTGCCACTGCTGCTTCTGGTGCAGGGCGGCCGCTGAACAGCCCATGCCCCGACTTGCATGTTATGTGCGAATCTAAGCCAAGTCTGACCCGAGAAGAAGTCAGGATGCGAATACCAGGCCCGGCCGGCCAGGTCCAACCCGCTTTCACTAATGGTGCTGTCTCGGAACGGTCGGCACGCGATAGGAGGTAACTGCGACGTTGGGCGTCACATTGGGTGACCAGTGCCTGGCACACGAATTTAACTCGCATTCCCTTCGTCTCAATATATCCCCTGCGGACTGGATGGAGCGTATGACGTGCCAAAGGCCGCGAAGCCCTGAGCAGCGGGGCATACCGTGCGTTCCAGAGAGGAAGCGTCTTGGGAGGGCTCAACTGTTGCATGCCGCGTCGAATTGCAAGCAGTCCCTTTTGGTGAGTCAACCTGCGTCTCATATTACTGACCTCATGTTCGGCCCGTGCTGACCAAGCGCGAGCGGAGAGGGGACACTGGGTGCGTGACAGCCGTGATTGCGTGGTGGTATGCGGGGCGACACGCGACACACTACTCATGTGCCCCATCCAACGTCGGGCGACGCTACCACTATGCTGCCAGCACTACCGGACACCAAGGGAGGTCATTGAGTATTCAGACTCATGGGCTGGACTAGATACGTACAGTTGGATATCTTGGAGGTGACGCAGGAGGTGTGGAAGGGTGGTACTGCCGGCATAAGGAGAATTTTGTGGGTTGCGGAATTAATTTGGCGCAGAGGTTTCATGAACGCACCAAAAGAGATGCTCCAGCCGTCACAGAGTTCAGAAGTTGCGAAGCTACGGTCTGTCATGACGGCGCCGAGGGCCATGAGACTGCTTGTGGGAAGAGCGTGGCTAGCCCAAGGACAGGGTGTCAGTTTGCAGAATTACTGCTCAAGGTACCAAGCAAGGTACCAGCATGGAAGCTAAAGGTGCACAAGAAGGAGACACAGGGGCTGGGGTGTGTGAGGGGGCTGTCGAGGGCCGTCGATGGAGGAGTCAGGGGGTGAGCTAAGCGGGCTGAACGACATATGAGCGTTGGACAAGTCGGAGAATATGCAAGGCAAATGCAATGGATGAAGTGGTGGCAGTACAGTTGGGCCGTTGCCAAGTCAAAGTCTCTCAATTAGACATTATTGATTAGAATAGTAATCCTATTGTTGAAAAGTAAAGAAAAACCTGAGTTGTTGAATAGGGGCTGTTGGCTGTTGGCTTTTGGGGGGACGGGAGGCGGTAGTGGGGTAGTGGGGTGGGGAGGGGCCTACAGCTGAGTCAGGTACGATCGAGGATACCAAGGGATGATCGGAGCCACCCGATCCAAGGTATAGGAGGGCAGTGGAGGACAAGTCATGAATCTCCATTTACGGATTTCTTGTTACGTCAGGCACCAAAAAGGCAATAGGATAAGACTTTTTTTTGATTAGAGCCGTGCCTTTTTGTAATACACACCCACTCTCCCTTTTACCCTCGTTCGACCATTTGCTTCTGGCGTTTGTCCTCTGCCCTCTGGCATTGTCCCCTCCTCTCCTCTCCTCTCCTCTCCTCTCCTCTTCACGTCCAGTCACCACCCCTGCACCCCCTAGTCTCCCTCACCTCGGTTCGCTCGGTGTGGTCAGCTCCCCTCACCGCGCTCTGCAATGCTCGACGATGCTCTACGGTCATCTCCGGTATTCCGGCCGGCGCTACAGTCTGTCTCAATACCCCCACGCCCCACGGCTCAATATAGCTCGACCCGGCTCGACCAGCACTCTCGGTACCTCGGCTCCCTTTCATCTCCCTCATCCTCCTCCCTTACCCCTTTTCGGTACCTTGTTTGTACCTTATCTCAACCTTGTCTTGTCTCTCCATTCGTGTGTGATTGCAGCCCAAAGCACACCGCCGCCGCCGCCGCCGCCGATACATCCTCCTCCTCCTCCCCACCACTCCCCACCACCTTCCGCCCCGCCGGCGAGTGCGTTTGAATGAGTTGACCACCCGCATCATCCAAAGCTTGGCGGCGAATGCCGCGCTACACGACACTAACCCCTGTCCCCTGTCCTCCTAAGCGTCCTCCTAAGCAGCCCCCCGCAGCTTCTCCGTGCCTCCCTAGTGCCATCCAACCTGCCTGACGTGGCGCGCGTGTGCTAGCTCTAGCTAAGCTTAGCTGTCCCTCTTTTAATCCTACTACTGTTCTCCTGTGCTACTCAGTAGTACTGTACAGGTACACTACTGTAGCCGCAGTACCGAACCCCCCCGTCTCCCGTGCCTACACCAGAAATGGATCGATCAGATTGTGCCCATCCACTCTTCGCCACTGTACACGCGGCACAGCCTGTCCACTTGCACACCATGTCCCAAAAAATCCACTAAGGTACCGACCGGAAGGCCCGAAGGGTAAGCAACAACGAGGGAACGAGGGACCGACCGCACCATCAAGGTACCGCGGTCCACCAGGCCACCACAACATCTTTACTCCCCAACCGCGCTCCCCTCGCCCCACCCCATGTCCCCCCCCCACCCCCTTGTCCCTCCGCGTCGTCCTGCTCCAGCTGCTCCTCCTCCGTCCTCCTCGTCATCCTCATCATCTCAATCAACCCCCCCGTCTCCCCATGACTCCAAACTTTGACTCCTCCATCATTTCAAACTTTGGCTCCATCCTTCCCCTCGTCTCCCCTCTCCCAATCTCCTCTTTACCGTCCTCCTCGTGCCTGCCCGCATCTTCCCCACCCCTTCTACCCAGCCGCGGTGCCTCCTTTCCGCGTCATCCGCACCTCCTCAACCACCCCATCAACTCATTCCTCTCCCCCTTTGAGCGTGTGCGTGTCATTAGCATTGCGTATTACGGCGCCGCCCCTCCCAACGCCTCCGGTCCCATCGCCCGTGCCTTTTCGTGAGCTCAAGTTGGTTTGAGTAAGCCGTTGTGCACACCCATTCAGTCTACCCCTTGAACTTGCGTGCTGGCGTGTGGGCGGCATCGACGTCAATCTCGACCAAACTCTATCTAATACCCAAATCCGGATCAAGCCCGTCGGCGGAGCGAACTCAGCGAGCCCAAACCCACATTGAAGACTGAGGGACGGACAAGTGAGGGACGCATGGTAGGATGCCTGACAGGCCGCTTGCAAGGTGCACACTAGCGAAACCGCACTAGACTTCCGCTAGCCGTGTTCAGTACGAACCCATCATTCCCATCTCAACCACTCACCCTGCGTGCCCGCGCACCGCCAGCTCGTCACTCTCCCGAGTCATAGGTCAAGCTCCTCGGTCTCCCCCTCTTCATCAAGATCCCATCTCAATCTCCTCCTTCCTCTTTCTCTTTTCAACACAACACACATCGCGGGCCGCACCACGCGTGTCCTACTCCCCATCCCGGTTCCTTCTTGGTCGCCATTCCCAGTCCCACGCGCCTTCGTTCGTCCGTGTTCCTTCTCCTCCTGTCCTCGGCTACCGGCTAGCCCGACGCCCAAGGTACCTGCGGATCCGCGAGCTCAGTACGCAACACTTCACTCAGCCAAGGACACCACCTTATTAAGACATCCAACACTCGCCGTTGATCTCTTCCCCTCAATCCCCTCCTGCCTGTGGTATTGAAACGGACCCCTCCCGCTTCACTCCACACACGGCTCAGCTTGACTCCGCATCACACTCGCCGACCGTCTACACTCGGTTCAACCTACTCTGCACCCATCCCCTCCAACCACTCCAGGTCGCCTCCTCAGCGGTCTGCCTGTCTTGTCGTCTGGTTCAACACAAGTGTATCGTACGCGTCGTTGTTTGTCGCCTCCTCTCGAGTTGGTCGTGCTTTTCGGGAACGTCGTTGAATCAAGTGACACCCATCGCCTCCGCCTCGCCGCCTTGGTAACCGCCCTCGCCAATGTCAACATCGTCCCTACGGCTTTCGCCCTAATATTGCATATTTCTGCCTTAATCTCTACGCCAAGCGTAGAGCTCACTCGTCTTCAACCCATACCATGTATACTTTACAATGTTTGCCCTACCGGGGCAACGTTGCGTCCAAGGTGTATCCCACTTCTGGTGAGTCGCATCGTCCGCCAATGCCGGCGGACGCGAAACATGGCCATCATGGTCGTCTCTCCCATGCTTTGTGCTTCGGTGCTTCGCTTCGGTGCCTCGGTGTTGTGGTCATGTGTGCATTGCATGGCATCGCACCGCAATCGCCCATGGCTCCTCACTCAACTCTCCTGCCATCACAAAGCAGAATTCTATCCCCGCATGTCATTGTGGATTTCTCCCACCAGCCCTTGATTGATGCACGGTCAGGGCATTGATGATGGCGCGGCGGTTGCCCCTGCCCTGACCCAAATCGACCAGGCACAAACCGTGGTCTGTGCCACCGATGCCACCTGCGCCAAAGCGACATCCCACGGACGGGCTTGGCGAGACGAGCTCAACGAGGTGGATGCTGAGGTGGATGCTGACTATCCCTTCAGGTTATTTCGGCGTCACGCCCGTCATCCTCGATGGCAAGGTCCACGTCAAGGTCATGGAAGGTGGCCACTCTATTCCTATCCGATCCATCTCGGTCGCAATTCGTTGCTACGAGACGCGTGAGATCTTTCGGGGAAGGGCGCATGTCATCTGGGAGGACGAGCATCGTGTATGGCAACCTCCAAATGGCCTTGAGCAGGACTTCATCCCTGACCCCTACGAACAACCTTTCTCCTTGACAATCCCACCGGAAATCGCAGACTTCTGTCGCAGCACTCAACAGCTCCGTGAATGGCGCTCACGGTGGCGACTCGAATTGACTGTCGAGCATGAACCCATCCCATATGTCGGGGACCGGGTTTCAGTTGCTTATGATGTCAAGGTTTACAACCACCGCTTCCCTTCACCAAGCCTCCCCTCACCCCCAGCCGGCATGGTTCTCGGTTCCGGTTCGACGGCAGCCCATGTTCACATCAACCCTCCGCCTACCGCCCTGGGACCTGAGGATGAGCTTTCCGTCTCCTTCTCTGTCCGTCCTGACGACCCTACCACGATAATCAAGAAGCTTCAAGTCGTTCTCGATCGCCGTCTCGAGATATTTGATCATAAACGAGCTGCGTCAGAGGAACACGGGAAAGAGGGCAGCAGTACCCGTCGCTCTCGTGTTGGCAACTTCTTCCGCAGCAATAGCCACGTCCACAACTACCACAGCACCCGGTCAGAGGACGACAAGCCGATCAAGAAGGTGGTAACGACGCGCATCGGTGACGCCATCTGCGAGGTGCCGCAACCGAGTGCTTCTGGTTCAGTGTGGTCGATGGGGACTATCCAGCTGCCACGTCGGGACCACAGCTGGGCTCTGGGAGAAACATCGCAGGGCGGAATGTACTCGGCGATCCACTTTGAGGCGCGCGTCAAGGTCACACTGAAGCCCAAGCGTGGAGGCTCAGCAAAGGAGCTCGTATCGCAGCCCGTTCCCATCACAATAATTGGCTGCAGCGCTGCAGAGCGAGCCAGGGCGCAGCAGGCGTTGGAGTGGTCGAAACGCGAGCGTGTCCAGAAGCGCCGTCTGGGCTCGCGCTCTCGGGAAGGTTCTATGAGCCCCTACATGAACGAAAGTCCAGGTGTCTCGGCCGCAACTCTGGTCCCATTCGGGCAGTCCGCCTCGGACGCCGGCCTGTCGAACGGCTCATCCAAACACCCTCGCGAGGTTACTCCTCCGCGGGGAGCGGCGACCAAGACCGGGCCTATTACGCCCTCGTCTCCCACCCATGCTGTCAACAAGCACTCATCGTTACCGTCGATTCACTTGTTGCTTAACCCGTGTTCCACCCCCAAATCTGGTGCTCAGGGCGAAAGTGACAACGCCCCCCTCCTGGCCTCCCATCCGCCGACCATCGAGGAGGAACCAGGAATGCCTTTGCGACGTTTGGGACGTCGCATTTCGACGACTAGTGACGACGACACCAACCCCCGAGCCCGACAGAAGCTCGGTCGGTCCAGCGAGCCCCCCAACTTGCCCTCCATGGCCAGCTCTTCACGTCGCCGCAGACTCAAACTTCCCTCTCTCGACGCCCTCGGCCTCGGCCTCCCCAAGGTCAAAGAGGAACGTCCAACACAACGCGAACGGCCCAGTACCGCCCCTTCATTTGGGGTGTACTCGGCCAAGCCACCGCCCTTTGGTTCCCGGCCCCAGACATCTAGCGGGCGTACAACTAGCAATTTTGCATTCGTCATGCCGGCCGCGAGACGGTAGTGCTACCCCGGTGGAAGTTAGATATGCCATTCGCGACCGGCCATAATATCACTTCGTCTGTTCATGCCTTCATTACCTCCATTACATTTCACCACGTGTTTCACCACCAACTATCATCGTAGCATATAGCATTCAATGCATTGTATCCATCTCCGTGACATGACGCTCCTACGTACTAACCGGCGGCATCAGCCAAGTGGTCGTGTGATCATTTCTCATTCCAACCAGCGGGATATGGAAGCGCCAAGGAGGCTTGCCCACCGAAGCGATGCGACAGTGGAACCCGCTTGGTCCGCGTAGATCACTCGTGTAGGAAACGAGACGAGACCAGCCGAGACGATCACAGCCGAGACGATCACCAGCCGAGACGATCACCCCACGGCGGAACCAGCCCCGCGCTAGTTCCCCATGAGGGGCACTGTCCGCTGTCCATGGGTGGGTTTAGGTGGGTGGCCGGTGGGATGCCGGTGGCTTGGGTGATGGCGCTCAGGCCTTCGGTGGCCGAGAGGCGCCCAGAGGGCGTAAAGGGGTGAGAGGGTGGGTGGTCAGAGAGCAGAGAATAAAGCGCAGAGAATAAAGAGAGAAAAGCAGAGAGCAGAGAGGAAAGGATATGTCATGCCGCATGTCAGATTCAACAAGTAGAGTAGTAAGTGTATGAGTAGGAATAGCTGGAGACCAAGAATGGGGATCCGGGGCGGTTGCGCGGTTGAGGCGGCTGAAGCGATCGATTGGAGTGGATTGGTTGGGATTAACTCGCTAGTCATTGGAGTGGTTGTTTTTAGCGTGAGACACTCACTTGCCACCCAGCGCCACTAGCCACGTCGCCCAAAATTGCACGTGATGTATTTAATCAAGCCCCCCTCTTTAAGCTGGTGGAGAGGATTTTCGTAATGGACTCTATGAGGGTATCTGTTATGATTTGTTATTCATACCGTGTTTTGTATTCCTGTTTGTATTTGGACGTTGAAATTAGGTAATCGGGACAATGTGATGGGCCCCTCCACCCCCCGGTACTGCGCTACAGGAGCGCAGGCGCCAGAGTACCAGAGTTGAGTCAGGTTTCCTAACCCACAGGCTCGGGCCCATAGTCCCACGGCTCGGGGAAAGAGGGCGCGCGTGTGCCCGGGGTCATTTTACTCATACTTTTGTCCTCCTTTCGACACCTTGACCCCCTCCCTCGACGCCCTCGACGCCCTCCCTCTCGCCTGGTCCTCGCCAACATCATCCTTTCTCATCCATCCCACCACTCACCACTCACCACTCACCACTCTCTCATTCTCATCATCATCATCATCATCATCATCGCCCCCATCACCCCCATCACCATCATCATCAGCACTGTCATCATCTGCATTAACCGACACCACCACATCACCGCATAACCCGGCCATCGGCGGCTTGCCCCGGTGCGCCCCCCTACCCATACCCTCACCTCCCCTTCATTCCTGTCCCTCCAATCCCCTTCCCTCCCTGGCCCGTTAGTTGGTCCGTCCTCCCTAATCAAACCACCACGCACGCGAACGCGAACACGAACAGTATCTTCTACCGTACATATCGTGTAGAAGCTACAACCAACAGCTCCTGTGATAGTTTGGCCGCGACCACTCACTTCTTGATCACCTTCCCTCCCATTCTTTGCGCCTTCCTCCGTCGCCATGGCTCGCGGTAAGAAGGCGAACGGCTCCGCCACGTCGTCCCCGTCCAAGGCCAGCAGTATCTTTCGTGGCAAGCCCAAACCCACGACCTCACCCGAGAGTACCACCGCGCGCAAGGCGCTCCTGAACGCCATCACGCGCCCGCGTCACTCCAACGCCGAGGTCACGTACGCGACATCCGCCCACACACCGGACGAGGAGTTGATATCTGACCAAAGCACCATCTCGTCATACGCGTCAAGTGCAGGCACATTGTCGCGGCAAGCCAGCGACGACGACATCCTCCTCGAGCGCATGTACAAGGGTTACCTCGAGAATCCGTTTATCCAGACACAGTCACCATACAAGCATCGCGAGTTTGGCCATTGCAACAACCCCAACTACCGGTGGACGTCGTCGTACAACCCTGCCGAGCCCGTCACGCCAGAGGTGCAGCTCGAGCCGCCGTTCTACGTCCTCCTCACCACATACCTCTCGTACCTCCTGATGATCCTTTTGGGCCATGTCCGTGACTTTTTCGGAAAGAAGTTCTACTCTCAGAACTATGCCCACCTCCTTCCCCGTGATGGCTATGCCGCGCTCAACTCGGACTTTGACTCGTTCTACACCCGCCGCCTCAAGACCCGCCTCGACGACTGTTTCTCCCGCCCAGTGACTGGCGTTCCGGGCCGTACCATCACTCTCCTTGACCGGTATTCGAATGACTCGCGCGAGTCGTTCCACCTCTCGGGCACGCAGACCCGCGCTCTGAACGTCTCGTCGTACAACTACCTTGGCTTTGCGTCGTCCTCGGGTGGCTGCGCCGACGCCGTCGAGGAGGTTATTCGTCGCTACGGTGTCTCAGGTGGTGCACCTCGTCACGACGGCGGCACTCTCGACCTCCACAGGGAGGCCGAGAAGCTCACTGCGCGCTTTGTCGGAGCAGAGTCTGCCATGATTGTCTCGATGGGTTTCGCCACCAACTCTACCACCATCCCTGCCTATGTCGAGAAGGGGTGCCTTGTCATCTCAGACGAATTCAACCATGCTTCCATTCGCTTCGGTGTCCGTCTGTCGGGTGCGTCGGTGCGCCCCTTCAAGCACAACGACATGGAGGACCTTGAGGCAGTACTTCGCGACAGCATTGCCAACGGCCAGCCTCGCACCCACCGACCATGGAAGAAGATTATTGTTGTCGTTGAGGGCCTGTTCTCCATGGAGGGTACTCTTGTCAACCTTCCCGCCCTTATGGAGCTTAAGCGACGTTACAAGTTCTACGTCTATATTGACGAGGCACACTCGATCGGTGCTATGGGCCCCAACGGACGCGGTGTCTGCGATTACTTTGGCATCGACCCGCGCGAGATTGACGTGCTTATGGGTACGTTCACCAAGTCGTTCGGTGCGGCTGGTGGCTACATTGCTGGCTCCAAAGAGATGATCGACCGTCTCCGTGTGCGCTCCCACGCCATGTGCTACGCCGAGGCCATGTCCCCACCGATCCTTACTCAAATCATCGCCTCTATGGCCGCCATCATGGGCATTGCGCCGCCATTGGCTCAGCCGGCAGAGCCCGAGGACGACTCGGCGTCCGCGGCCTCCGTATGGAGCAGGCACCAGAGCTTTGGCCCCGCGCCCGCATCGATCCTCCCGTCGTGGATGCACCTCCCCGTCGCCCTTGCGAACGGCACGGAGGGCCGCGAGCGTCTGCGCCGTCTGGCTTTCAACTCGCGCTACCTAGCCTCAGGTCTCCGCAAGCTCGGGTTCATTGTCTATGGCCACCGCGACTCGCCGATCATCCCCCTTCTCCTATACAACCCAGGCAAGATGGGCATGTTCTCGCGTATGATGCTTAACCGCGTCGGCCCGGACAAGACGCCCATCGCTGTCGTTATCGTCGCCTATCCGTAAGTTTGCCGGTTATGAGCTCTGCTCACCCTAGCGCTACTCCTCTTATCACTTCGCGTGTGCGTTTCTGCCTTTCAGCATCACACACCAAGACCGACATCGATCTGCTGCTGCGCGCGTGCGACGAGGTCGGAGACATCCTGGACCTCAAGTGGTACAAGGATGAGCGCTGGACCGTAGACAGAGTCATCGCTGAGGCCGAGGAGCTCGTGGCTGCTACCGACCTCGAAGTCGTGCAGTAGGCCGCTCAGCGCTTGTTACTCACAGCGTCCAGCGTACGCGCAGCGCCATGTCGGCGCAATTAGGTGGCGAGATAGACGCGGCTCGAGGGACAATAGATACTCCACCCTCGCCGCTGACTCGCGTATCGAGTTATTGCTAATGCCTACTGGCTAGACTACTATACTAGCATGCATAGGATTGATACAGGCTTCACAGGGCCGGAATGCGAATGAGCTCACGGCAAGATCTCGTACATCTACATCTACGTCTATCTGAGCGCTGAGCTCCTAAGTACCTATCGGTCACCGAGCTCAATCTCCTCTGCCCCCGGATTCCATCCAATGTCGAGCTCGGAGGACATTTCGCGTTTGACGCAGAGCTGGAGTGAGCTATGGGAAAAGCTACGAGTAACCTACCTGCTCGCCTATCACGATCATCAGAATTGCGCCGAGCGCCTGCACGACCCAGAAGAAGAAACTTGTGGGGAATGCTTTGGCGTAGTACGTCGTAAAGAGGAGGTGGTTGAACGTGAGCGTCAGTGCAAAGTCGAGGATGTACGTCGGCCGCCTGATCAGGTAGTACAGCGGCGCGATACTGATGTCAGCCCCGCGCCTGGGTCCAACTCACTCAACACCAGACGCGACGATCCACGCCAGGCCGATAATCCACCCCCTCTTGACGTCGACCCCATAGTCCCACGCCGGTCCGCCCTCCTTGTCCTCTCCGCCGTCCTCCTTCTGCCCGACCTTCTTCCCGCCCGCCCACGCGCCGCGCACCTTCTCCCACACGCTTCCGGAGTTGACTGCTGGGCGTGCGGCCATCTCCCGCCAGTCCATGATGTGCGCGACGGTGCGCGGTCCCCCAGAGTAGTTGAGTTTGGCGGGGGCGGTGAAGCCCGACAGCAGGGGCGGGAGGATGATCGAGAGCGTTAGGTAGTGGATTGATTGGAGGCATATGATCTGAGAGTTAGCAGTGAAGCAGCGTGTGTGGAGACTGTCGACGCCCAGAAGAACAGCAGAGACCGAGGAAGCTTGGACGCGCAAAACGCGTATGCTCACCTGAGATACGATTCTGGCGTCAGCACCTGCACAGCCATACGCATGGCGTGGACTCACAGAACTGGGTCCCATCCCTGGACGCGCATTGCGACCATGTTGGCCGGAGATGGAGGTGTAGTGGCACAATTCGAATTGGATTCGGAGTGCGATTCGAGCTCAGTTGGTGCCGTGCGTGTTCGGCGATCGCGCCTCCACCCGACACGGACATCGGTTTCGACATTACCTCTGGCCGCCTTCCGCTGTCAACAACACCCACTCCGTCATTCAACTAATATCCTAGACTACGTCGCCGCGTCCCCTTTGCGATTCAACCCAGGCTAGCTTCCAGTCTAGCCGAGACTCCAATTTGTGCATTTGTGCACTGGACTGCGCCACTCGCCGCTGTCCACATCGTCGATGGCATACCAGCCACCCCATCGGCGCACCGAGGCGCCCACAGCTCCGGGGCCAGCACCCAATGCCAACCCATACGTGCAGGCATGGGATCGAGCTCCCACTCCGGAGCGGCCAGCGCCGTCCCGCACATCGTCCGCGCGGCCGCCATCGAATTCGCCCCTCCCGTCATCCCAACCACATCCCCAGCTGAGACCCAACCCGCCGCGCTGCGCCTCGACATCCGCGGTGCGTCCGGCGCCAGCGTCCAAAGAGCCCCATCCCCAGCTGCGGCCCAATCCGCAGCGGCAGCCCAGCTGGGCGCCGGCACCGACTGCCCGCCACCCCGCGGTGACGGATACCGTGCCGCAGCGGCCGGCGCCGCCGAGCGATGGGCGGGCTTACAGGCAGTCCATGCGGGGGCTGAGCTCGAGTCTGCCCTCCGTGCGCCCTGGACGGGGAGACCACAGAGGGAACAGAGGGGGCGGAAGGAAAGGCGACGACATCTGGCAAGGGGGCATGCGGCGTGGTACTGGCGCGCTGCGCACTGCGAAGCCTGACGACATGGAGCTCCTGGCGTCGGTGAGCCGCAGCGGAGGCGCAGGTGGCGAGGGGGACGCGCTCAAGGACTTTGAGACGCAGGGGAGGTTCAGGTGGTACATCGATGACAGGGTGAGTGGCGCTGGTCTATTGTCACGCTGGATAGACTTGAGTGGAGCACCAGTTGACACCAGATACGCCGATACCACAGCGCGCACCGCGCCGAGGCGCCTGCCAACGACGAGCAGGACATGCTCAAGACCATCGTGCGCCTCTTCCGCAAGCTGCGCGAGGGCGTGGTGGCCAGCCACCGCCTGGACGAGTTTGCCATCGAGGGTGAGTGAGGCCTCGGTTGCGCAGCCGACGTCGTCGGAGCCTTCGTCTCAGGCGTTCGCTTGCTCACTGCCTCGCCTCGGGCCTCGGGCTCGGTTGGGAGCAATCAGTCTCACTGATTCCAGTGTTTGAGGATTCGGTGCGCTATGCCGTCCTCGCACACGATGTGCCCCAGCTCAATGCTGCGCTGAACGGCCTCGTGCCGCATCTCTACCGCGCCGTCGATGCCGAGATGGCAAAGACTGAGACGCGGCACGAGACGACTTGCGCCCCATTAAAGGGTGTATCGTCGGCATCAGCGGGTACGACGTCTGTTAGCTCATCCACGTCCGCGCCATCTCCAGCAAGCGGCCACCGCCAGCCTGGGCGCTCGGCCTCGGCCCCGCCGCTGCATGACGCGCCGAAGCCTGACAACCGCGCGCACTTCGCCTCGCTCCTCCTCCTATACCACCTAGTCCACTCATCGCGGGCAGAGTACCAGGCTGCATTTGAGGAGCTCACCCTCCCCCCCCGCCCATTACGGGTTCGGCCGCTCGTGCTCGATGACGACCTCTCCGAGTCACCCTCCGCCTCACCAGCCGCTTCGCCCGAACTTGAGCCGGCAAAGGTCAGCCCAGCATGCGCTCCAGCGCCCTTCGTCCCAGCTGCGTGTCTCCGCTTTGCGCACGATGCAGCTCGCACTCTCGCGCCCGAGACGTTCAATCCGTTCGCGTTCGCCGCTCTCGTCGCCGGCCAGTGTCTCCCCCGCGGCTCTGGCACGGCGTCGGAGGCACCGGAGGCGCTCGAGCGCGCGCTGCTCGCGTGGGCGTCCCCGCACGTCCGGGATCGCTGTGGTGCGGTGCTGCGTAAAGCCTACCTCTCCACTGGCGTCAAATGGGCTGCCACAATGCTGGGCGTCAGCGAGCACGGCGTCGAGATGTGGGCCATGGCGGAGGGTCTGAGAGTGAATAACGGCGTCGTACAGCTCCGATAATTATTGTATCCGTAGGGTCTATACTGTATCAGTACGATGCTCTGCATTAGACTATATCCTACACGCTGCACCGTGGGAGCGCCCTACGCAAACCCGACCCGCTTCCTGGCCTTCTGCGTATCTGGCGTGGCCACCTTGCCCTTTTTGCGCTCCTTCTTCTGCTTCTCCCGCAAGACGATGGCATCCTTGGCCGCATCCTGGGGTGAGCTCGGTTCAGTACATGCCACGCACCAAGGCTTTCTTCCTCTCCTCGGCCTTTCGTCCCTTCTTCTTCTGGCCTTTCTTCGCCTCCCGCTCCGCCATGGCAGCCTCGTGTTCCCTCTCGCGTGCGAGTTTCGTCTCGACGACAGCAGCCTTCGATTCCGTCACATCCGACATGAGGTGGAGGAGGTCGGCCTGGAGTCAGCGCAATACTGTATCACAGCCCACCTTGTTCTCGAGGAACACTTTGCCCTTCTTCCCCCTCTTCTGTTTCTCTCCTGCGTCGAGTTTCCGCTTCCCAGCTCCAGTGTATTTGACTGGTTCTTCCCCATCTTCTGCTTCATCTTCCTCCCCACCTTCGCCCTCGGATGAAGAGTGGTGTGCGGGAGTCGCATTCTGAGCCACCTCACGCGCGTTACGCCGGCTTTTGGATGCGATGTTCGTGGACGCCAGCGGTTTGGACTTGGGTTTGGGCCCAGAAGTCCTCATCTTGCCTGTATTCCTGCCTTTCGACGCTGTCGGTTTTGCCATTTCGGACGTGCTGCGATGGGAGGTTTGTTGTTGTAAAGCGCATCCACTTGACCACGGAAATCCTTGACAAGTCAGGCACGGGTGGAGGTGGTCGGTTCTTGGGCGGAAACCGGGTCATTTCCATCTTGTATTCGTCCTGACGTCACAGAGTCATGACTGGGCCGAGTCACATCGCTCTTGCTATTGCCCATCAATCACTCCTGTTGCATTGCCTGACATTACTCTTACCTCTTTCTCAGACAATCTCACAGAACTACTACTACTACTAACACCACCTCATCATGAGCGTCAAGATCCCCTTCGGCTCCGATAAATGGTCCTCCCTCTTCCCAGAGCACCCGTTCAAGGGCGACGTGCGCGATAATGGCGCAGGCCTGGCTCACAAGACCGTGGGCGGCACCGACTGGTGGCGCACCACTGCCCGGCACTCCACGGACGGGCCGGCTCTGGGATTCTGGCACGAGGTCGGGGACGGGTTCGAGGTCAGCGTCGACGTCGGTGTCGAGCCCAACGTCCAATAGTGAGTTCCGGACCCGCTGTCGCTGAGCCTAGCGACCAGGCCACGCTGTTCGTGTTCGTCTCGCCCACGCAGTGGATCAAGGCCGGCATCGAGTTCGACAACGGCGCCCTGTGGAACGGCGCCGTCGTGTGTAACCCCTACTCGGACTGGTGAGACAGCGCTAACCTGCTGGCTGACAGAAGGTCCATTGCCAGGCGCAGACGGGACGATTCGGCGCGATACACCATCGCATACACGCGCAACGTGGTCCAGGTGTACCTGGGCGACGATATGATTCGGCAGGTGAAGTGGTTTGGGCCGACGGATAAGGGCACGGCCGACCAGGGTGCCGAGGGACAGGACAAGGTGTTCGTTGGTATCATGGCGTGCAGTCCCAAGGAGGGTGGGGCCAGTGTTAGTTGGACAAACTTCGAGTTGCGGAAGGGCGTCAGGGATCACTAGATGGAGCTTGATCGAGCAGGTTGCTCGACGCCCACATGCAATGAGCGGCCGCAACTCCTCAGAATGAGCACCTGGCGTCACTGTAGGCTGTATTCTCGTCTGCTCTCTGTACTCTTTAACTATGTCTACAATTGAAGAACATTCATCTCCCTCGTCCGTTAACTTTGACAACAGGACATTGCACACTGATCAGGAGACCCGCTGGATTATCCGAGGTATATCCTATCGCGGGATCAGAATGTTTACACGATTTTGTGCGGCTCCGCCGAGCTGCGGATCGACATTTCATCGCGATCCTTCCATCACACCTTATCCACCTTATCATCAACGGATATGTCAACACACCCCAGCAGGCAAAGGGGAGGAGGCCGCGGTCGCGGCCGCGGCGGCTTCCCACGCCCCCTCAAGCGCAAGTCTCCCGACACGCTCGGGGACGCAACCCCCGCCATCTCCTCTGGCCAGATGACGCCGATGGTCTCCGCCGCCGCGCAGGCGACGACCCAGACGCGCTTCGCCGACGTCCAAGGCATCAGCCCCGACCTGCTCGCCAAGATCCCCTTCGAGTTCTGCACCGAGGTGGGTAGTCCGCCTGCGCCGCTGACACCAGGTACAAGCGGCCACGCTGCCGGCCATCATTGCGAACCGGGACGTGCTGGCGCAGGCCAAGACCGGGACTGGGAAGACGATGGCGTTCCTCGTCCCGTCGATTCAGCGCATGATGAACGCAGCATATCCCGCCAGGGAGCATACCTCCATTCTCGTGCTTTCGCCCACACGTGAGCTGGCGCAGCAGATCGCGGTCGAGGCCGAGCGCCTCCTCACCAACGCGCGCTTCGGCGTGCAGTGCGTCGTGGGTGGCACGAATATCAACACCGACATCCGCAATCTTGGGAGTAAGAGGTTCGTCGTGCTAGTGGCCCAACTAACGCCAGGGCCGATGTACTGATCGCCACGCCGGGACGACTCGTCGATCTGCTCGAGAACGCAGATATGAAGCCCCGCTTTGCGCGTCTCGGTGAGTTGCGCAAGTTGGCACGGAAAACTCACATCAGCAACGCTCGTGCTTGACGAGGCTGACCGCCTCCTCGACCAGGGATTCCGTCGTGAACTCGTCAAAATTCTCGATAGCTTGCCGAGCCGCCAGTCTGTTCCGCGACAGACGTTGTTGTTCTCTGCCACAGTTCCGGCCGAGGTCCATTCTGTCCGTTTTCCCTTTGGCATGCCACTGACGCCAGATCTCCTCCATCGCACTCAACCCGGACCACGAGTTCATCTCGACGCTCAAGGACGAGGATATCAATGCCCACGAGCACGTCGTGCAGGAAAGCCTGGTCGTCGCAGCCAACGACATTATCGCAGCGACGATTGAGGTGCTTCGCCGTGAAGAAAGCCTCGCCTCCGAGCGTGGGGGATTCAAAAGTACGTCAGAGCACTGCTTCCTCTGACCGTAGTTATGGCCTTTCTCCCAACCGCCCGCGCCGCAGGGCTCTTCCACGAGGTCTTCAAGGCTCTCCGAACATCGTTCCCGGTGTGGGAGATCCACTCGCGCATGTCTCAGTCAAAACGGACAAAGGCTACTGACGAGTTCCGTGCGTCGCTCAACGGCGTACTATTCTCTTCGGACGTGACGGCACGCGGTATTGATGTCCAAGGTGTAACGGGAGTTGTTCAGATCGGCCTTCCCTCCTCTGGTGAACAATGTGAGCTAAGGTTTGCCGCTTCAACTGACATCAGATGTCCATCGTCTTGGGCGTACCGCGCGTGCTGGCGCCAAGGGCCACGGTGTGCTCATCCTCGCGGACTTTGAGTCGCACTTCCTGCACGACCGCACCATGCGGACCTTCACGCTCCATGCCTACCCGCGTCTCGACCCCTCCGCCCTGGCCAAAGCCCACGCCGACGCTGACCGCGCTCTCGCGCGTGTCGACGAGGAGTCGAAGGGACAGGCATACCAGGCCTGGCTGGGGTACTACAACTCGTCCCTCAAGAAGCTTGGCTGGAACCAGGCAGACCTCGTTCGCCACGCGAACGAGTTCGCCCGCGACGTACTCCGCACCGAGCCACAGGGACCCCACTGGGCGCCTCCTGGGCTGCTGGCGAAGACGGTGGGCAAGATGGGCCTGAAGGGTGTGCCGGGTCTGAACGTGCTCCGCGGCGAGGCTGCCGCTGCGCGAATGGGCCCGGGCCGAGGACAGCCTAAGGTTGCGCCTCCACCTGCTCCACCCGCACAGCCTGCATCTGGATTGCTCGCCCGCATGGACGGTTTCAACAGCGGCGTGCAGAACGGTGCCGCGGGCAGGGATGCTCCTCGCGGTCGCGGGGGTCGCGGGAGGCGCGGGGGTCGTGGCGGACGTGGACGTGGTGCTGCCCCGCGTGGCTAGATGTTAGAACGTTAGACTCTCATGGACTACTATCTGCGTATGTCGAACGAAGTGTCTACACTCCCTTCACAGGTCCCACGACAAGTCAAAGTCGCACGACGAAGGCGGCTCCCTGGAGTCAGCCAGCCCGGTCCGTAACGCACCTCATGTGGATAAACGCCCGGATGATGGCCTCGAGGACGCCGAGCTGCGTCGCGAGGGAGGGCAGGTTGGCACGGTGCGCGAAGAGGTAGCACCGGGCCACGCAGACGGGGGAGCCGTGGCTCGTGTCCTGGTTGACGGTGACGGCGTTGGCGACGACAGGCAGGCGCTGGAGGATACGCTCGATGTTCGCCACCATGACCGGGGACGGGAGGAAGCCGGGCCACGTCAGTGTGACCTGGACGACTTGGACGAGGTCGACCTGGCGTCAGAAGCGCCGTGCTGCTCACTCACGGCCGGCATGTTATGTCCGCGAGAAGTATGGCTGTGAAATGCGCTTCTTGTTCTGACCTTTTGAGGTTCTCAGGCAGCAGGTTTGCTACGTGGCCTGGTGTGGGCTAAGGTCTGCCTCCTGATCGACTGATCGACACGAAACTGACGCTCGCTCGTTTCATCGTAGCTCACTCCCGTTGAAGGACTGGCCACGGATACTGAGGGTTCTCCGTCGACTGCTGGAGCTGGCAGCTCGCGTCTCGAAATTCACAGATACGCGGTACCGCAGGTCGCGAACCATGAGCCGTCGTCGAGGACGGATAGGTGTTTCATCGGTGGGCATGGGGCGAATGATGGACGGATGTGCCACAAGGAGCCAAGCGAGGGTTCACTGCTCGACGGCCTGCAAAATGGTAGCTACCGTGCCACTGTTCTAACCGTTTCTCATAGCTCGAACAGACGGAACGATAATGATGAACAAGAAGAGAGCGCTGGGAACACCCCGCCGAACGACATGGGACGTGGGGTATTACACAGTAGAGTGTGAGTGTTGGCAATACACGGCTCCGTTTTTTCGTTGCACCTCCGCGATCTTTGCTCAACGCCGACAGAGCTGCTACTTCTGCGAGGTGTGCTAGCCCCTCTTCATCGCTCGACGTTTGCACTGTGTTAGATGCAAGTGTGGATTGACTCATTACACTCCCAGCTTCGCACCTTCGCCCCCGCTCGCCACCATCACTCATCCCCTCACACAAAACACCTCGCAGTCAGGGCTTAGGGGGACATACTGCTGCACATTGCGAACGCGCAAAACCGGGTTGTGACGGAAGGACGTCAGAGGCCATTGTCGCAACTGCTCTCCCTGCTCACCATTGTCCGCGGCGTCCTCGCCATTGTCTCCGTCCTCGCCACTGTTAACCCTGATGAAGCAGCTAACCACAAGGTGCCACTGCAATACTCCGTCTTTGGAACCCTCTGCTGCAGATATAACTGACTACGTCGACTTGTTCCACTTCCATCCAACCTCATCCAGCCCAACACAATGGCCAAGACTTTCTACTACGCCCAGTTCAACCGCAAGCCGGAGCGCATCGACCGCGCCCCCAATTGCCCCAAGCGCCCCAATCCTTCTGGTCAGCATAGGGTATTCAGAGCTGACACCAGACCAGTGTACGGGGTTTTTACATCGACGTGGAACAGGCCCACTGGAAGTGCGACCACTGTAACCGCGAATATACCGACCTGTAGTTTACTGCTACCAGCATTGGAGTGTCTAGGTGCTCTCGCCTCTTTTCCCTTCCTTAATGTAACGTGTGAAGAATTCAGTGTGACTTACCACTCCTCACGCGAAGTGTGTAGACTGTTGCACAGTTGGGGCGCGCGATATGTTCCGCCCCATACACAGCGGCCTTGTGGCCTTGGGGTTGGGAAGCTCGAGTAGAGCGGAGCATTCAGACGGGAGTCGAGACATGACTCATGATCTGAGGTGAATGCTAGAGTTGTACAGCTGTTGCAGTACTTATACTCTACATACTGTCCTGAAACTCGACAACCAACCCCCACAGCTCACTTCAAGCCCGCGCTCTTCACGATGTACCCTGTCTGCATGGACCCGCAAAACTTTGCATGTGAGTTATCGCAATACTGTAGCCCGCTCCGCCATTTGACACCCAGACCCCTGCGTAGCAGGATGGGTGGACTACACCGCCGGCCGCTGGGCGTGCCTGTACTGCTTCAACGTGTACTACTTCTAGCCGGTAGCCAAAGTGGCCTTCGGATCTAGATCCGATAGCGATGAAAGGCAACCGCGTACAGTATGAGAAATTTAACAGTGCCTCCTATTGATTTTCCTCTTGCCACACAGCCTGCGTGTTTCGTCTCTTCATTCACACGGGCACCTTTACCAAGTGACTTGCGGTAGAACCACCTTCATGTGTCATGTGAAGGCATTGGCAGGGCGAGACGTTTGATGGGGGAGGGAGGTATGTGACGCTGCGAAACAGGCTTCGGACCGACTCTGAGAAAGGAGAGAGCTTCGTCTGGCCGAAAGCAGACGGCGAAGGCCTCGCATCCCAATACTTATATTCTGACTTCTTGCAGCTGTGCGCTCTCACAACCTCCACACGAACGACCAAGTCTGCACGTACTGTTTCAAGATGAACCCAATCTGCGAGGCCGACAAAAACAAGGGCCGTAAGTTGCGACCATCACTACCCCTCCAATACTGACCGCAGAACCGTGCGTTCAGAAATGGATCGACGACCGTAACGGAGGGTACTGGATGTGCAAGTACTGCCACAATATCTACTTTCCCTGAGTGGTGGCCGAGCTGCACTCCATCTCGAGCTCGTAGCATTCCACAGACTCGTAAAGCCATACTGTACAGTAGATCGTACTTAGGAATGAGTTAATGCCTCGGACTTGCCTGGGTTGGAACCCTCGAATACACCCCCAACCATGAGCATGGTGTTGTAGTGCGAGCCGAAGGGACACTGACGTGTGTGAGGCTGTGTGCCTGCAGTGTGGCAGCTGGTACGATTCCCGATGCTATGCTTCGTAACTACAGCAGCGGACCAACTGGGCCAACCGACCTCTGTGAGAACCGTTCGCAACTGGAGCTGACGCGGAAGGGCTCTTCGGTACTTCCACCTTCTCGGAGAAGGACCACATGAGAGCACCTGTCACCTCTGCTTCGTTCTGGTGGCAAGCTCCACGAGCGAATTGGCAGGTTTGCATAAGAGGCATTGGCGACGCGCACTCTTCACAGGCCTGTGCACAACGCCACCACACGGTATCGTCGCGCCCGCGCCGGACGCACCCTGCGGCACTCAACTTCGAGACCTATTGACGACTAACGTCTATCCATGGACGGCGGTATCCCGTGTTCGAGCCCTGATGCGGAGGGCGGTGAGTTAGCTTGGCCAGGTGCTACGGCCCTCATGAAGGGGGAGGCGTTGCACCTGGTGCGACGGCTGACGGCAGGCTGGTGCTATGGCGAGTGGTTCGACAAGGAGGAGATGTGCTGGGTGTGCCAGTACTGTGGCGTGATTTACACCCCTGAGCAGTAGTGTAGCACATGTATGTATCAAAGTGGAAGTGGTGCTCGAGGCCAGTGGTGGCGTTAGAGCCGTTAGTGGTGGCGTTGGAAACGGCATACCAGTAGCCATGTCAACGCGAGAGACAGGTGAAGGGGGAGTGATCACGTGTGGAAGAACAAGGCGCAAAGATGCGAGAAGCTTGTCGAGGTCACAAACACTCCTGGAAGTTACACGCCGAGACAACTCTCGGCCCCTGCAGCAAGCGGCATGTCGTGCACGGGGAGCAAGTGCAGACCAAGCATGACTGCAAATGATGCGAAGCTTATAGTGCGAAGCCCAGCGTAGCGGTCGACGGCCTTATATTAATAACTCACCTCAGCGACAAACCACTGTGTCACCGCTCGAGATCCGATCCCACCTGAACCCCCCCAGCCATCGCTAGTCCCCTGCCATGTCCAACCCAGCCAACGGCCTTGTCTTCACGCGTGAACCGCGCCCCAATTGCTCCGCCTGGCCTGCCCGCAACACCAACAGTGAGTAGCGGGAAGGCTCTCATTGACGCCAGCCAAGTGCGACGGACCCGACATAGACTTGTGGAACTGGCAATGCACCCATTGCTTCAAGATCATCGCCTTTCACGTCTTCCACACGCAGGCGCCTGTCGAGACCTGCGCCCATCAGATGTGAGGTTTATACACCTCACTCTTTCGACGTCTTCCGGGCAGCGAGTTGAGGCTTGTTGGGAGATTAGAGGTCAAATGTATGTAGAATCAGCTCCATGAACATTCTCCGCCTGTTAATAAGGGTGTGAGGCCTTACGTCCACTTGAGATCAGTTGTGGATCTTCGTGGTTGCGCTGTTCTCGGGCTCGTCGGGCTGAAGACCGGCAACCACAGAAAATCGTCGCTTTGGCCTCGGAACTTCTGGGACGGTCCGTGGGGCCACGAGACACAGCACTACGCGCAAAAGGACTGCCAAGACGCGTCGTCTTGCTTGCCTCCTGGCTGACTCGAACAACCGACCTTTCCTTTACGAGAGGAACGCTCTACCGAACTGAGCTAAGAAGGCTATACGTCTGCGCAGCTATGACGAACCTCCGGATCAGAAGGCCGACGATGTATTTGCGGGCCAGGTGTATCAGCACTTGCCCACGTGGACTGACAAATTGGAGCCTATCATCGTGTGCAGTCTGTTGGTCGCTGGCACAACGGGGGGAGAAGAATGTCGGGCAATGGTGTGCGGCGGAGTGCACGCTCGACAGCTATTGGTGTGTTCACCTTTTGGCGAAGGCTGGTGGCTCATTGCGATGGTGGACAAGAACGCCGAGGTCTGACGCCGCGACAAGAACATTTGTGCCCATCACCGTCTTGAACGATGGCATACCCAAGTCGAAAGAGTACCCTGACCTCGCTCTCATGTAGCCTAGTAATCAGCTGCCGCGCTGTACCCCGTCACCACGGCGATTCTGCGTTCGAATGGAGGGACTTGAGCAGTGTTCGGATGCCAGCGACACAGGCTCCTTGAGATCTGCCCCCATCAATCCCAACACAAAGCAGCGCATTGGTGTCGCCAGCCTCCGCAGCCAGCGATGCCGATGTCGGCAAGCAGTTCAGGAGGCAGTGATAAAATGGCTCAAGTCGCTATTGAGTTGGGGCACCCCGACCGAACCTGCGACAGAAAAGAGGCAGTTGTTCGCCTATGCTTCATTTTTGGGTGTTAGTGCGTCCTCGTCGCCCTGGCATATCTTGCGAGTGGGTGATCTAAGGTGTTCGTAGCCCAGCACATAATTTTCTTGGCAACACTTAATATAGGCGTGTAATCGTATGTTGATGCTCGGCGCATGTTTCGTGGTGGTTAGTACTGGATGTACTGGATGTGGTGAGATAGACTGGCCAAGGCCGACTTGACGGGTTGA
Organism: Cutaneotrichosporon sp. PL3408A; assembly: GCA_023629975.1. Lineage (NCBI taxonomy): Eukaryota > Fungi > Basidiomycota > Tremellomycetes > Trichosporonales > Trichosporonaceae > Cutaneotrichosporon > Cutaneotrichosporon sp. PL3408A. The sequence continues at coordinate 3,323,441 of JAMAMB010000001.1, forward strand.
GCCAAGGCATTCGACCTCATCGCCGAATATTCGGGCTCTAGCGGAGCTAGCGGAGTTGCGCCCGAAGGGGCAAGAGCAACCCCGCTGTGCCTTGGTTGCCCTCCGACGGAAAGCGTCGGACGAGGATGGGAAGTCAGGCCTTGCGTGGTGCAAGGCCCCAAGGGAATGCTGGAACCGATACCAAACCTCAGCTCCTTTTTTCACCCTCTGTCGGTAATCTCCCGAGGGTGAGGTCCAATGCCCATCCTACTGTACCGCTCTTTCCCCAAGCAGGCTTTACACCCGTCGGCCAGAGGTTGGCCGAAGCCAGGTTCAAGTCTGGAGTCAGGTGACACATTCAAACTGTGGATGGTTGCGATAGGCACTGATTGGTAGTGACGAAAATGAGAGAAAGTGCGGAGCAAATCTCGTCCCTTAACATTACGTGCGTCATTTACACGAGGGCCGCGGTGTCGCTCGACATTTGACTCTTGGCTTCCTGCTCCCAGGCCTGGAAGCCTGATGAATGCCTATTGCCTTTCGGCACTACTACTAACCTATTTACGTCTCCGACTACTGGTCTCTGCTGATGCGCTCGATAGTCATGACGCCACAGTACGCCACAGTACGCCTCCTGAACGCCCAGCACGCCCAGCATCCGCTTTCGGTGGGCGCCTGTCAGTGCGTATTCTCTGATCATCCTGCGTAGCTGTGCCTCAACAGGTAATGCCACGCCCGCCTCATGAGCGTAATACATGAGCGTAATACGACGTCCAGTGACTACTCCTCCCACCTTACCTCAGCCCACCACTCCGCGACTGCGGCCTATCGTCACTTGCCGTCGTCGGCGCATACGGAGGTTGGAGCGTTGACTCGTCTCCTGTATAGACCTCCGATTTTCATCCCCAACTCCGTCTGCATCTTGCTTTTAACAACTATCCACACAATACTGCATGTAGAGGACGCCGGCGTGGGGAGCCGGAAAGCTACAAGTCTTCGCCCGCGTCCCATCGCCCATTCACACCCCAGCTCGCCGTAATGAAATCGAGTACAGTTCACACCGTGCTCTATGGCCTCAACCTCGCCCTCGCCCTCGTCGGCGCCGGCTTTCTTGCTGCCTTTCTAGGGAAGCTGTATGCAGAGGGTAGGTGTGGTAGAGGAAGAGTTGGGGTCTCGGCACGCTGTCCGAAATGCTACACCTTGCTGATAATAGACCCGCTTATGGTGTTCGACCTACCGGTTGCCGTCTGGGTCAATGGAGTCATTGCGTTTTTTGCCGTGCTAATCGTCTATCTTATTATCCAGTGGGTCTCCGGGCTCACCCACCGTTCTGGGTTCACGTTCGCTTTTTCCGCTTCTGACACCAGTCTTACGTTCCGCGCCATTCACTTCGAGAGCGGATTCACCGCCGCTCTAGCCGATGCGCTCGCACTGCTCGCTTTAATCCTCGGCGGAGCAGCAACCACAGCGGGGTTAACCGGCGAGAATGTCTTCCGTCTCAAATGCAGGGCGCAACCGATGTGGGCGGACGTTGTCTCTCTCTGCCTGTAGGTCACGTCTTTCGTGTGTTTGGCGCCCCTCTAACGTCAGACCGGCAGCCGTGGGAGCAGGGATCGCGTGGATTCAAGTCGGCTTAGTACGTTTGGTTCCTCTCAGTACTGATACCCAGCTCCTCTTTACGCTCGCCTTCATCGTGGTCGCAATGCGCAACCATCCTGACGGCTGGAAGCACTCGCTCTACCGCCTCTGCCATCCCAAACCTATCAAATCCGTCATCAACCTGGACAAGATCAGCTCTCCATCGTCCTCGTTCGGCACGCCAACCAGCACTGAGCGTGCACCCCTTGTCGGTCTGATGCCCGAGTATCCGAAGCGCGGTGCACCGCATCGTACACTCGCCCATCGCCCTTCGGGCTCGTTTGACTCGGATAGTTCATCCACCTCACCTGTAAGCCCCACAAGCTGGTCAAGCACCGAGCCCTGGCATTCGCCGCCGCGTTGGCCTACCCGCCTTCCTCCAGCTGGAATTTACTCGGCGTACGCGGACTCGGCACCCATCGCGACCCACTCATATTGGAGCGACGACGTTGTGCTGGCATCCCCCGAAAACGCGAGCTTCGAAAGGGACAGGAATGCGACCTATCGGCATGATCCCAACTCGCTCGAACTGGAGCGCCTCATTACCCCACCCTCGCCAACGCCACGACGATGTTCGCGTGACATCGACATGTGGCCCACTTACGATAAACAGCCTCTGTCCCCCGTGCGCCTATCGAATCCCCCGCCGTTGCCCCCATTCCCCCAGACGGGATCGCGACGAGTAAAGGTCCCGCCACTACTTGAAAAACCGCCCCTCTCACCCATCCTTGGACCTGGCGATAGCCCCGCTGGACATCAACGCTCTGTCTCGTCTCCTACTAACTCCATGCTCCTTCTGGAGAAAGAGTATGCTGCTGCTGCCTTTGCAGGGAGACAGCGGCCCCTCTCGCGAGACTTCGAGTCGACCTCAAAATCCACGTCCACTGGTGCGCCGTCGTGGCTCAGGGCTTCCCCCAAGGGCTCGTTCGTATCCGAAAAGCACACCTATCTGCCGGAGAAGACCCCATCTGAGGCGTCATCGACATCCAGAGTTCGCAGAGAGTTTCATGTGTATAACAGGAGTTATCCTCCGCTCCCTCCACAGTGGAGACGGCAAGCTGACCTCGAACGCGGGCGTGAGCCTGAGAGCTGGCACGTACGACAGCGGGGTTCTAATGACCCTCGTGGCGAGAATGACCGCCCAGAGCAAGCGTACGGGTATGCGAGTGACGATGCGCCACGGCCCGCGTCCAAGCTTCCCAAGCCGATATCGCCTGGCGAAGCCCTGGCGTTGCCGCTCCCGAAACCGGAGTGGGAGCCTCGAGTGGAGAGGCGACGGCCCGGCGACGAGTTTCGAGTGTAGTTTGGCATTGGACAATTGTCCCTGTAAGCGTACGTCCACGGTTAGTTGTGTCCATTACATACATACATGCTAGCTTTGTATAACGAAAGGTCGGTAGACTACAGTGATGTTCATTTGGTTAACGCGCGCGCTGGGTACGGTGATTGAATTGTTCAATTGAGGCATGAGTAGTGTCTCACTCGATCCTGCGCGCTCCTCGTTTACACAAGGTGCGCCGATCCACTCAACCAGCTATTAGTCAACACACGCGACCTTGATCTTGCTTGATTGTTACTCACATCTCCTCTCAACTAACTCTCAACTATCTCTCCCACTCAGCATTACCAGCGATGCCCGTCACTCGCAAAGCCAACAAGCGCTCGTCAGCCAAGGCTACCCTAGAGGGCAGCGAGTCGGCTGTCAAGCTCCAAGGCACTGCACCCCACGACCGTACAGCGGCGACGACTAGCACCGGGGTTATCGCCAATGACAAAGACACGCAGCTCAAGAACACTGCTAATGGAGGAAGCCACCGGCCGCGCCCTGACAAGCGCGGAATCCTGGGGCTCTTCGGAGTCGTTGTCGTCACCGTGATCTCCTTCGTCGCGGGTACTTTCATCCCCGAGTACTCGTTCAAGGGTCATACCGTCGCTCGTGAGGTGTTATCGCGTTCACTCTGAGTTAACGGCAGCTTTCACTTTCGGCCTCGGCGTTACTGTCGTTTTCCGTTCGCTGGGATACACTCTGCTCCTGCTTATTTCAATCGTGTGCGTCTCGTCATAAGGTACTTGAAGACGTCTCGTTGACACTACAGCGCACTTAGGCTCCCCTTCGGCACCCGTACAACAATTCAAACCGTCCTCCGGCCACTCCCAGCGGCGATGTGGGGAATGGCGGGCTCCTGGCTCTGGATCTTTGGCTCCCTCTATCCGTTTGGCAAATATATCTCGCCCAAGCGCGCTGCACTCCTCTGGGCTGTGGGTGGCATGGCCTTGGCCAACGAGCTGCCTCTCCTCTTGGTAAGAATGACTAATAGGTAAGCTAACTGCAGGTGTACTACATTGCTTTGTACATCTCCCGCCGCTGCCATTGAAACCTCAGCCCATCGCACTGCCGCCTGTAGCTTCGTAGTCCAGCTGAGCGGGACTCGTGAACCAAGCACACATAATATGTAGTATAGAGTACACTCGACCTATGCCAACCAGGGTGGCAGCTGTCGCGTACACCTTGCACTCACTGCCGCTCGCACGCATTCTTCTGTACCTGTAAAGTACATCGGTTTTCTAACTCCGCCGGGGCCGTAGTGTGCGTATTTCGCCGAGTTGGTGGCCACGCTCTGAGCCAACGGCGGTACGACTGGCGTCTTTATCATGCACCAGCAAGTGTCTTCGATGATGGTCGCCCCCAGACGTCGCAACGGCTCGAGGTATCCGGCGTCCTCTGCCTGGCGGACTACGTGCCGGCCAGCTGTGAGAACGAGTGGGACTTCCACTCTGACGCCTCGCACCAGCAGGGCCTCTGCAAGCTGAGCGAGTTCAGCAAACTCGCCCAGTGCGAGGTGTGGGTTACCCAACGCGACGAGACCTACGTCCTCGTCGTGGGCAGAATTGAGCGTATTCCACGCTGCGGCGAGCTCCACGCGCCCAATTTTGACTATACGGTCAACGTTGAAGACTGCGTGCGCGGGGGCCTCAGGCGTCAAGCCTTGGATGTGAAACATAGGTGAGCCGGAGGTTGTCCCAAACGCCGCTCCGAACGCCTTCAGATCGCTTTCCCGGGGCGTGGTGCCCTCGAGGCCCTGCACAACGATTACATCGTGTCCGGCAGCCTCCCCAACACAGTAGCCGAGCAACGGCCAGAAGACTGAGCCTGCCTCCGCAGCTGCTGTAAAGTCCCCTTTGACCTCAACCCTCACCCTCGGCTGCCTCTCCTCATCCAAGTGTGTTCCTGCCAGCGGGGCACGTCCAGTAAGGGCAACAGCCACATCGAGCATGTCGGGGTACTTGAGCGTCCGAGCACCCAGCACCGAGTTGGCAAAAATGACCGCGTTGCTCTCAGCCCAGCCTATACTCTCTCCGAGTTGTGGCCGCTGCTCTTCGCGTAGGAAATATGGGGCACACGTCAACGATTCCTCGTCCGCCCCTAAGGCTAGATACGCATCGGCCAAAGCCACAGCGGGTCCCGCTTCTTCTGGATCCACTCCGAGTGCAACCCACTCTCGAGGAGCTGAGACCGCATTCAATGTAGTTGGGACAGCGAACTGTGCGCCGAGCGAGGCAAAATGTTGCGCGAACCGGAGCGTCGCTGGCCCAACGTAGATACAAGCGTCAATGTGGGCACGGCTCACGTTCGTGAGCGAGGCAGTGCCGTACATCTGGGCCATGGTGAGGACGAGCTGCATCGCTTCCCTTGCCGCTGGGCCGTGGTCGCCTGCGAGCATGGCTTTGTCCGCCGGAGTGAGGGACACGGCGACAGCCCCGGGAAGCCTCTCGAGCGACAATAAGGGGATCCCGAGAGTTCCGCTTGGCAGAGTCACATTGAGCATGCCTCCCTCTGCGCCGGTGGCGATGGAAACGGACTTCGCAGATGCAAGGCGCGCGTAGCGCTCCTTTCCGATCACCACGATGGGGATACCGAGGCTGAAGACCGTCCGTGCGACGAGTGCCCCAAGTGCCATGATCTCGTCAGGCTCCGCAAGGACAATGGCGACAGGTCCCTTGCCGGAGTAGATGCACTCGAGGACACCGAGGGAGCCGCTGCAGCTACCCCGCCCGCAGGGGATGGCAAGCACTGTCCCGGCGAGGCATGCGCCGGCCAATGGGTGGTGCAGATCCACTACCTGTCCTGTGGCGGGATCAACACCTCCCCAGAAGCTCAAGGGCGTTGTGGAGTACAGCAGGGGACCAGAGACGGCGGACGACGGCACACCGGGAACCAAAAAGTGCGGTGGGCGCTCCGCAGCGGGTGTGGTTGAAGTCGAGGGCGAGGCCTTGTCATTGGCGCAGCTTTGCACTAGAATCAGCCCTAACGCAATCCTGTAGACCTACTGTTGTCGGTGCACACCGTCATGTCGTCGGTTGCACCAGTAAATCTTGCATGTTCGTTACAGATGACACATGTTTATGGGCGGTTTGTGACTCAAGGAAACGAGCCAAAGTCAATCGTTGTGGGCGCTTAGATGACCGAAATCGGCGATCGGCAATCAGATTGGTCGCTTAGCCGTGGTCAACCGTGCAGACATCCTTGTCTGTTTGTCTCTTCAAGATTGCTGGGTCACGAATCTATGCATTCTTCTAAGATCCTAGCTCTGTGCCAGCGACGGTCTAACGTTTCCCTCTCTAGTCGAATACCTTAAGACGCTCGCTAAGAGGAAGCTTGGCCTTCTCGTGGGGCTTTTCCGCGACCTCGCCAAACGGCATGATAGCGGAACACTGGGGTTAACGACGAACATGTCTGGGCAGGCTATTGGGGGATTGGGATTTTGACACCAATTAACATTTGCTGTCCTTTCACTCACCTGCCACTCGGCGGGCACGTCAATGACACCGCGCATCGCCTCGTCCGCCCCAGGTGTGACCTGAGGGAAGTGCTGCAGGCTGGCTCCGAGTCCCTCAGTCGCCAGTGCAGTCCACACCGTGAGCTGGAGGATACCCTGCCCGTTCTTGCTCCACACCTCGAGCGCATCCTTGCGGTTTGGCATCTTGGTGCACCACTCGCCGAGGGCTTTGGTGTCGTCGAAGAAGACGACCGAGCCGTACGCGCTCATGTATGCGTGCTCCCACTTCGTGCGCTGCTGTGCCTCGAGCTCAGCTGGCGGTTTAGCATACGGGATGGCGTGCGTTCATGGCACGGTGCATGACAGAGCTCTGGGCAAACTCGCCCCCCAGCACACACCGTTTAATGCCATTCTCACCTGAGTCAAACGTCTTCTGGTTGGCAGCCCACATGGCATCCCACAAATTCTTGTGCTTGGCTCCGAATACCAGTGCCACACGCGAGGTCTGCGAGTTGTACGCAGTCGGAGCGTAGTTAATAGCTTTCTCGATAAGCTCGCGGATGGCGGCGTCCGAGATTGGCGAGGAGGGCTTGAGTGAGTACACAGAGCGCCGCGCCGCCAAGGCCGAGAAGAACTGAGATGACGACGAGAGGGCAGTAGAGGTAGTCATGGTGGTCGAGCTGTAAAGTGTGAGAATGCGAGAACGACGTTGCAAAAGCAGGACTGAGAGGAATTGGGCTCAATAACTGTAGCTGCGCGCGTTGCTGGGAGTGATGACGACAAGTGACATCTTCCTGAAACGCATTGCTTCTGTGCGCCTCACTGATGATTCTTTGCGCTGTATCTTCCCGAACTTGGTTCTGCCGGAATGTTGTCGTTGGCGACCACGAATTACCCGTTGCACCGATGGTTGCCGTGCATGCACGGTCAAGGATACACAAACAGTGGTTCTGCCGAGTTGTTCTGTCTCCTCCCAAAGCTTTACAGTCGCTGAACACATTCCTGGTACTGACGGTCTCAACCTAGGCTACGGGAACCCAAACGAACAGACATCCCAGGTGACAATTTTCGGGCGCTAAGATAAGATAACACAGCATCAGAGAGACGGCACCGTGCAGGTTGAGCGTAAGATTCTCCAAACCGGCTATGCATGCATCATGTAGTGAAGGTACCCTGCTTTGTCACCAACAGCTCGTCATGCTTCGCGGAGGTGCTTGTCCACAAAGTCCATGCACGGCTCGACGTTCTTCTCCCATCCTTCGTCTCCGGGTTTCTGCAAGACGTCAGCTTCAGCTCCACTTTGAGCCTGATTCAGTAGCCCAGCACTTACCTCAAAGCTAAAGTCATACACGTGTCCCTTCCCCTCATCGTACACCTCCGCAATGTCGACGCCCATCTCCACAAGTCGTTCGGCAAACTTCCAACTCTGGTCCACGCTTACGATATTATCGCCTGTCCCGTGCATGAAGAACGTGGGCGGGAACGTCTCGCGTTCCTTGAGGATGTGGTAGGGAGAGTTGGCGCGGACATGTTCTCTAAACGACTCGGTGTTCCCAAACGTCTTGCGACGGTACACAATCTCCATGAGGTTGCGCTGCTTTGCCACGTAAGAGTACAGGTCGCTGCGAACAAACTGAGCGCGAGTTGGTTCCCAATCGTCAAGGCCAAACGCGGCACGCGCCTCTTCGAGAGGTACGTTCGGGGGCATTTCGCCTGCCCATGGGCATTGAACAACGGCGTTGGACGGGTCGGTGTCCTGAATGAGTGTCACGAGCTCCTCCTCCGTCGCAACGACATACTCGTCGGGCGGAGGAGCTCGGCTAGCCTCATCATCGAGGTAGTGTTCCGTGTCAACGAGGCCGTAAACGTTGACAAACGCCTTGGGCTTCCGAGCGGCGTTGAGGGCCACCATGGCAGCGAGCGTTGCTCCCGAGCTCGCACCACCAACTGCCCACGAGTTAGGATCCAGTCCCAGAGGCGCAACGTGGGAGTGGCACCAGGCTGCCGCATCGAGGCAATCATCGATCATGTCCAGCATAGACGCTTGCGGTTGCAGACGATAGCCGACAGACACAACGCCATACCCTCTGTCGGCGAAAGCTTTGCCAACCCAAGCTGTTGGAACCGACCATTTACCGCAGGTGTAGCCGCCTGGCATTAGCATCAGAACGGACCTCAGACGGAACAGTGTGCACTGTAAGTCGCAGACTAAGGCATGGACATACCGCCGTGGATCCAGAGCAACCACGGCGCTGCTTTGGCACCTGACGCATCTGAAGTGGTCCCCGAGCTGCGCGTCTGTTTAGGCGCCGGCCATACCCGCAGTGGAAGCTGAACTCCGGCTGCTGTTTTGAATATATGGTCTGAGAAACCGGGCCTACACCTCGGAAGGGGCATTGTGCTTGTTAAGCGTGACGGTGTGGAGGCAAGTGAGAGATGTAAGTAGCCAACGATGGATGGTTGGTTGGCTGAGGCTGGGTTGTTGGTTGGGCGTTCTTGGTGGCTTCTGCGGGGTAATGAGTCCGGGGGTGGGGTTCCACGGCAAATCGGCTATTTACGGTCCGGTGCACGGGCCTCATCTCAATAACAATAACAATAATAATAATAATTTTGAATACACCGCTCTCTGAGTTGGCAGCTTCTCGCATCGCTTCTCATCTCAATCTCATCCAAGCGCCTTCAATAAACGTTCGTTTCCAACTACGCATTCGTTCAAATGGCTCCTCAACAGCGCAAGAGCAAATCAAAGTCCCATTCGGCTCCGGCCGCAGCTAAGGTCTCCCCTGCGGTTGTCGCCAAGCCGTCTGCCGAGGACACCGGCGAATGGCCGCAGTGGATTAAGATCCTCGTCCTCTCTGTCTCCATCCTGACCTTTGTATCTGGGGCATGCTTCTCTACTCTGGGTGTCAGATACGTTATCCAGATGAACGACGACAAGTTCGGTGAGCAGAGCGTGCAATCGCTGGTCACGTCCGTGGGCAACAGAGCCGCTAACAACAGTCGACCCGCTTGCGCGCGTTTCCCTGTCGTTTGCGAACGCCCTCTTCCAAGCAACCACAATGTTCATTACCGTCTTGAGCATGGGATGGCTGTGAGTTCGGTGATGTAGGATGAGATATAAGGCTCTGTCTTGGCATGTGGTGCAGCATGCCTCATTTGGATTACATCGCATTTCTAACGCCAGGACCATCTATGTCGTCGCAGACACCTTTGCGAAGGCTGCTCAGCTTGCCCCCGTCTCAATTCCTTTCTCGGTCGCGATGAAGAAGATTCTCCCGTACACCATGGGCGGCCTCTGGGTAGGTCACGCCATCAACATGGGCATCGGTTTCGAGGACGCGGATATGACATTCCTGCGGCAATGGGCCCTTACCGTCCTTGTCACGAACGGTCTGGCTCTTCTTGTGAGTATTCCCCATAATGCTTTCTCCACAAAACTGAGACATTCTCGGGCGATGCTCCACTCCACCAACATCACAGCTGACCACAGCTGTATGTCCGTGTGCGAGGCAAGGCCGCGCAAGCTGAACTTGTGCGGAAGGCCAGGGCGGCTGCGAGGTCGCGTGCTAGGGCTGAAGCCGCGCAGGCTTCCACGTAGACATTCGAAGATTAGGTACGGGACATGCAGGGGATACCCGTCTGTCAGTGCGACTTTTTATTGTTCCCAATTGGCGCAGGGGTTGTCCGGGTCGGTGCTGATTGTGGCGTTGATGTGGCGTGCGGGGCTCGCTTGAGTCATGTCTGGACTTGAGCTTGGACCCGACACGATCGCACAGAGAATGATACTTCGGGTTAAATCAGTTTAACAGATTAACGGCACTCGAAGCAGTCCGGGAGTTGTGACACCATGCATAGCCCATCCGACCCAGACAAGAGGCACGATATCGGGTATCGGTACAACGGATTATTGCGGTCGCAGGACCAGCCCTGATATGAGAGGAAAAGAAGAGGTTATGAAGATAAAGTTGTATGGATGTCGCGGGACTAGAGCTTGATGGCAAAGCTGTGGTCGGTGGGCAGCTTCTCGTGCGTTCCCAGGGGGTTGGTAAGACCGTGGCCACGCTCCAAATCGAGGTTTGCTCGGGTCTCGTCGTGAGCGTGGAAGTGACCGTGGTCATGACGGACGAAGTCGGCAGGCTCTGCAGTACCACCGCCCTGCTGGAAAGCGACCTTGGCCTGCTCGAAGTGCGAGCCGTCGGCTTCGGGACCCAGGAACAGGAAGATGAAGAGCCACACAATGACTGTACCGGTGACAATGCCTTGGATAGTGGCATAGTCCGGAACACGCTGGCCCAACGTCAAGTTGATACCCCATGTCTTCATAACGATACCAGCGTCGGCCTGGATCTGGGCAGCGGGCGAGGCAATCATGTTACCAAGCTATTGTGAGCTGTGCACAGAGGACGTGGGCCTACCTGGTAAGTGACACCGGCGAACGAGGCACGGAAAGCGGGAGGAGAGATTTCACCAAGGTAGATGGGAACGACACCCCAAGTTCCGAACACACCGAACTGAATCAGGCTGCGGTTAGCGGAAAGCTTTTGAAGTGAGGAACCCTATACTCACAAACCACCCGCAGCCAGAGGACCGAAGTTGTTGGGGAGAATCCAGAGGGGGATCCACGCCGCAGTAAAAACAAGGAAGATCATGGCACCAAGACGACGACCAGCATACTGCGAAAGGTACCCTGCGAATGCTGAGCCCAAAGTTGCACCACCCGAAGCCAGAATGGTAGATGCTGAGACATGGCTGGGGGGAAGACCCTTGGTCTCACGAAGGTACGAGGGCTATATGTTAGCAATAGAGTTTGGTCTTTCCAGAAGTAATATGGGTAGAGGTGAAGCTCACGTAAAGATCCTGGACTGTGTCAGTATCGTGCCCTTTTAACCGGTGTGTTGTACTCACCTGCGAACCGTGGGCAAGGAAGTTGAAGCCTGTAGTTAGTACTAGTTGCGAGCTTGTTCCTTACCCGTCATCAGACAGATACCCCAGAGGCAACGAAGATAGTTGGATTTAAGCATGTTCTTCAACTCGGTAAAGAATTGCCTTGCCGTCTCACCGCTACTGATACCCTCGGCTTTGAGCTGCTCACGGGCGAGAATATACTGACGAGACTCGGGAAGGCAGGCACGGATGATGGCGGCAAGAAGCGAGATGGCACCACCACAGTAGAAGACACTCTTCCACCCATAGCGGTTGGTGAGCGCGAGATTGGCAACAGCGGCCAGCAAGAAACCGAGCGTGTACCCTCCTTGCATGATGCCAGAGAGGAAACCACGAGCTGGGACAGGTACGTTTTCGAGAGCCCTGAAAGTCAGCATCTTTCCACTCCTGGCTTTATATGAGACGGGAATGACGCCTCGAGCGGCCCCCACAAAGATCTCGATCTTGGTTCTGTGGTCAAGCTGGACATGACCCAAGCCCAGAACTCTGAGTGCGGCCAAACATAGGACGTGCCTCGGTGTGGTATCAACGTACGTGGCAGCAGCTTGACCCCAAACACCACCCATGACGATACCGAAGAGGGCGCGCACAGCGAGGAATCCACCGAAGTTGGTGGTGAAGGCCGTGCAGAACTCGAAGGTAGCAATGAGGAGCAGGTTGACGACTAGTGTCCACTTGCGACCGAAACGATCGGCCAGCATACCGAATGTCAGAGCACCCAGGGAGCGGAACAAAAGCGTAAGTGTCATCGAGGTCGAAATATCCTTAGTGGAACGGCCAAAGTACTTCTCGAGCTCGTCGATAGTGACAGTAACCTGAACGTGTAAGCTGTGGTTGAGGTCCCAGGACAAGAAAATCGGCCGCCTGTTTCCGACTTCCTTGCATCGCTTTCTTGCTCACCGTGAAGAAGTCAAAACTGTAATCAGCCTCACGTCGCCCCCCAACACATTGCAAATCAACCTACCCGTCTACAGTCCAGGCAAACCAACCCGAGATGAAATAAAGCCAGTCCATGGCCTTAACCATGCCCAGCAAGGTGAAGGGATTATAAATGACATCGTCGGCGCTACGCTCCGTCTTCCAGCTGGGAAACATGGCGCGGAGGAAACTGCGGTCGTCGCGATCCGCGTGCCAACCTGCCAGCTGACCGCGAAGCGAGGAAGCGGGATGATTGGTGCGTCGCCGGCGTGGACGGTGCGCATCGCGAGCCGCGGCCGATCCTGGCGGTGGGTATACGTGGACGGGCATAAAGAGCGTGGGTTGTTAGGAGGTTTCAAGGGGAACGAGAGAGAGAGAGAGGAAATGTGAGCGAGGTCGGGTTAGTTAGATAGGTCTACAAGAGAGTGAAGGAAGTGAGGTGGATTATGGCGGCGGTCAGCAGTGCTCAACCTCGAGCGGAGATGTGGCGTTCACAGAAGAGGGATGGAGACAGGATGACCAAAGAGCGGTCGTACACGGCCCGAGAGCCCATGGCAAGCCCAAGTGCAGGTTCACATCCCTTGTTGGCTGCCAAGCTGGGAACGACAGATCCTGCAAGCCGTTGTGCAGAGTCAGTCAAGCTGGGTTGGGTTTTGGCCGCCTGGGCGAGAGGGCAAGCCCGTCTAAGGGCCGAGCTCGGACCGCGCTCCACCTGAGGCGCTGGAACGTCGTCCATGCATACCATCATAAAGAACAGCACAGTGGAAGCATTGGTGAAAAGTGTTAGCGGGAGGGAGGAGGCTTGTGCTGAGATGAAATCAGGTTTGGAGACATTTTATGACTTCGAAGGGCCTTTGTTCGACTTTCGGTCCTGAGGTCTTCGCTGGTCTCTTTGCCAGCTGGCGGCGCCAGACTGTACATCCCTCAGCCCAACGGCGCTCGGATGATACATCCTGAACGCCGCGGGAGTTTTGAGGCAAGTCTGAAGAGTCTCAAGACCGAGCCGGACGCCACCACTACCAGTACTCATCAGGACATCGATGAGAGAGTGATATGTGGACAGTAGTGCTCGGATCGTTTGTCAGGTGTTGAAAGAGCGCGACAGGGTAGTTCTCACCGAGCATGCTTACACAACACGTTATTGTTGGCTGAAAGCTTCAGGAGATGCTAGCAGTAGGCGCGTGCATTCCCTCGGCCCCTTTTGTCCTGGATTATGGGTAAAGAAAGCCTAAGTGTTGTCAAGCGGACGAGGAACCAGCACCTTGAAATACTCACGTCAAGGCCTGCAGAACACATCGTAGCGCGCGTAGATACCCAAAAAGAAGGATGAGCTATCCCGTTTTGGACTTCCGATGTGTGAAGACGAGACTTCGACCTCTGGTCAGCGCAGATGGACAGACCGACAGACAGACGGATTTTGTGAGGAGCTGAGATCGTCAACCCGCTTTGTGCGTTTTTGGCGGTGGCTGATGCATACCTCGGTGCGGGGTGGCGGGACGCCACTTCTGCTTTGGCCATCCGAAACCTTCCGTTAATTCCGTTTCTCGATGTGGAGATAATACACTCTGCCATCCAGAAATTGGCATGAACAGCTCCTTGGCTCATGTAAGGATCGCCGCCGCTCCATCTCGGCCCGAGTTCATAACAGAAGCCGGGGCATAACCTCGGCTCATGCAAAATCTGACTGTGAAGTATGGGAGTTCTTCTGTGGAGACGAAAGTACACATAAACACGAGAAGACTGGAACACAAGGGAGCCGTACTCGGGCCTGGCGTCGCGTAAATGTGAAGACCTTAGAACCCCTCCCACTCACCTTGGAGAAGGCAAAAGGTTAAGGTCACGACGGGGGTCGAACCCGCGATCTCCTGATGAACAACCAAAGTCGTAGTCAGACGCGATGCCATTTCGCCACGCGACCTGTAGAAAATCTTGTTTGACACTTTTCTCTTACGGCTAAAAGGTGCTTCTAAGGATAAACATCGGATAAATTACGTACGTTTAAAACGGTGTTGTTCCATTTTTGGAAAGCAACAGACCCTCCATCATCGTCCTGGATAGGCGGCGTCGAACATCGCCGGGTTGTACATAATTATAACCCATTACCAAAGCCCCATACAACTCGACGCATCTACGATCGTCAACCCTACCTCATCGCACCGCTGCCCTGGCATGCCGCGCAACCATGTGCTGGTGAGACGCTCAAGATTATATCGCCTGCCCTTTCCTATACACCCGCCGTTGTCTGCTCGGCACCCTCCGGCTCCTCAGGCACTGCGAAGTCCACGCTGAAGCCGTCCTCGACTAGCTCAAGCTCTATGCGCGGCAGGATGGTAGGGGCTACTGAGACTGGTGATTTGGTGTTCGACCTAGAGAAGCGTTTGGAACCAAGGCGGCGAAGCATGGGAGGACGCTTTCCCGATAAGCCCAGCGCAATGGCCGTCACTGATGTTGCCGCGCTTGACGACGACATTCCTCGGGGACGAGAGGTAGCGAGCGACAGTGCGTGGGGAGGCGGGGACGACAGAGCAGCCGTTGCAGGGAGGTTGATGGTTGAACACAGCGCGTCTGAGGGGTGATCAGACGCACTGGGCCCCCAGTCGAAGTCGAGCGCAATCTGAGGAGTACTGAAATCAACATCAGGGAGTGATGCACCAAGCCCAGAGCCTTGAGTGCCAGATGGTGGAGGACGCGCCGGAACGCTTTGACCCCAATCGAAGTTGCCCAGGAGCTGAGGGGGTCCGAGCTTTGTGGCAGACCCCGCCATATGAGGGGTTGAAGGCGAACGCGTTCGCTTGCTGAGGTTTCCGGACAGAGAGCGATGGAGTGGTCGCTGGGTACTCGGGGGCACAAGATAGCTCCCACTCTTAGGAGGTGAACTCGGGGTAGCGTCCAACGGCGTTTGGTTCTGGGATGAGCTGGACACCAGACTCATCTCGCTGCCCATGTTGTGCCATTGTGAAATGCTGTTGGCTGTCTTGTCAGTGTGCTACTCCCTGGTTGATGCCAGTACCCACCTTCGGGCAGGACTGGAGCGGAGCGTATGACATGGGCAGTGCTGAATCCTGCAGGAGGACGTCGTCGGAAGGCTGGTGTCAGACTGCAAGGCTTGACAGAGGCGGTTAACGCGTTCAAAACGCGTCGCGTATCGCTCACGTGAGAGAATGGCTGCAAGAGCTCGCGATGCCAAACTTTTGTCTGACGCCGAGTCGTTAGGCATGAGTGGCGTCGGGGCGTTGGCGAATGGAGCAACGCGATCAATATCGGATGGTTGAGGGAAAGAGTGTGAGGGAGTGGGTGGATGAATGAGTGGGGCTGACAGGCGACGGCTCGCATTGCAAGCTGGAGCGGCACCTGTGGTGGGGATCGAGGAGGATCGGGGAGGCGGAGAGGTCGCGTCGGTCGCTGAAGGGATGTTCATTAACTGCTCTGGAGGATTGTAGAGGACGGTAGGGAGGAGGATGGACGAAGGGGTAGGGGAGGGAGGAGAGGGTTCGAAAGAATGAGACGAATGCGAAAAGGATCTGGGGTATAACATCTTCAAGCGACGGAGGGCTTGGCGATGACCAAGGGAGAAGAACGCACTGTGACCGGCGCACAGGCGCGATTGAATAGGACAAAAACAACGGCATGAGCAGAAGTGGAGAGGAAACGTCCCATTCAACCTGTTCGGTAGAGACAAAAGCGATCCTGGCGTCGCTGAAGGGCGCGTGCGTCATGAACATCGTCCTCATGCTGTTCGCCATAATGTCACGCACGGGCCAGGTGTCACTTTGGCTCTGGCTATGACTCTGGCTCTGGCTCTGAAGACTACTCCCACTGTCGGCACCTGGTAATGGCAAGTTGGATGGCAACCTTGTCATTTTCCATCAGGGAATGCCGGCATTCAGAGTTTGATTTGTATCGTTCTTGTGTTGCCGGATGTAACCAAACCAGCGGACGAACACTACTGGTTACCCTCGAATAGCGGAGGGGTTTGGCTCAGCGGAGTGGAGTACGCAAGTGTGTTAACGAGATTAGTCGACGGATGTGAAAGTTCGGATGCTGAGCTGGTTGGATCACGACAGACTTGGGATCCTGATCGTCCAGAAGAGGGCGGTCTAGGGCGTCACGTGTACAAAGGTCCGTTTTGGGTAACCCCTACATGCCTTGCATGTGATCAACGCCGTGTTTTGGCAGCGAGAGACGGTGAGGCCGAGCGTCGGGCGTCGGGCGTGTTGAGACTCCTTCGTCGTCGGACGCCGAAATGTCGGACAGCCAAGAATACCAGTCGTGAAACATTCTCTGAAAGCTTCCCGGAGGCCCGAGGCCGGAGGTCGCAATGTACTGTCATTCAGAATGCGGTCATCATTCCATTAGATGACTGCGGCCTCCATCGTCGACGGCCTCGACCAGCTCTGAACATAAGCAGCCTTGATCTGCAACCAGTAGTATTATTGCCGAATATCACGGTTGTTGCCTCCCGCTTGCTTGCACGAGATTGTTAATTGGTCAATTGGTTGAGGCTCGCGATCGACCGTAGCCGGCAATAGCCGGTTTCGCAAGCCTCTCGCTCCCCATTCCGTACAAAATGATTGACTCTTGAAGGGCATTATGAACTTCTCTGCAAAATCCAAGACTCACCATTGCGTCAGTCGTACGGAATGCGGAATCATCTACTAAGGCATAGTCGTACTCATACGGCTTTGGACGGTGTGACGTCTGAGTCCAGAACCGCTCACCGGTTTCAGCCACGAAATGAACTCCGGCAACATCTATGAGCACGTTCGCCTAATATTAGAGGACAACCGCGGACTCCCTCCTCCACAAGTCGCTTGCTCCGAACGGCTGGGTTTGTGGTATACTTCTTCTCAGCAGAGATGCGCGCTGCATATATTGAGCACCAGCTGTTACGCTGTTCTTCATTGATCCACATTTTCTCTCACTACTAAAGGAAGGGTGATGTCTTCAATTCGGAATTGGGAGAGGCCACCCAAGTCGGACATTGGCGTCCTGATACAGCCAGTTTCGAGTGAGTTGGCAGGTCCCCAGCCTTGCTTGTTCCGGCTACCGTTACAAGAGCGGTTCCGCAAAATCAGCTTGGCACTTGGCTTTGGGCATTGGGAGTAGCCACTCATCCACGCAGGCAGTGAAGAGATTAGCCAAAGCAGTAGTGCAGGCAGCCCAAAACACGAGAAACATGCCAGCGAGCTGCGCAGCGGCACCATTGACAACCGCCTAGTCATCGGTTCAGAGCCTGGCCAGCTGCCCGGACGAACCGAGGCTCACCTTTCTGAACATTCAACGGTTGCACCTCCCGGTTATGACACAGAACGGCAAGAGGTCCAGCCGGTACCCCCGCCACTATCCCTTCTCATGCCAAAGTGGCTCCAGCCATACGTCGCGGAAGGATGCGGTGTCACCCTCCTAGTGCTCTTTGGACTCATTACCAACATGTAAGCCCTGGATGCTGCAGCGTCGACCTATGTCTGTTTCCACAGTTGACAGCTGGGTAGACAATCGACACTCACCGGAAATCCGGAGCAACCCGTGCGAAAGAACGATGTTGCGTACGCCTTTGGCTGGGGCGTAGGTCTCATGGCGGCCCTCCTCATTACCATTGATGTTAGCGGAGGGCACGTCAATCCGTCCAACACGCTAAGCCAAGCTTGCTTTCGCGGGTTCCCTTGGGGTCGCCTTCCAGGATACTGGTTCGCACAGACACTCGGGGCGTTTGTGGCAGGGTGCATCGTATTGGGCCTGTACTGGCAACTGCTCGACAGCTACGAGGGTGGAAGTGGCGTCCGAAGTATGAAGTCCGCGCCCATATTCGTTGATGTTGCTCCATTCTGGGAGAGTAATATTGGTAAGTCTCACCAAATACGGCGAGAAGTCCGAACGTTATCTAAATGAGCTTACACGCAGATGCCTTCTGGCACGAATTCATCGGCGCCGCCCTCATGCTTTTGGGTGTCGCCGTCGTCTCCGACCCAGACATGGCGTCCAGTTACCAGACGTGGAACCAATCACTGGTCATGCTGTGGTTCTTGGTCGGGGTCAGCGGTTGCATGGGTATAAACCCAGGCTACGCATTAAACCCAGCGCGTGATCTGGGGGTGCGCATGGCTTGCTCCGCTTTTGGTTACCCGAGCTACATTTGGACCGAACGCGACTGGTACTGGACGTGGGGCGGAATTATAGGCCCGTTACTGGGTGGATCCTTCATTACCTTTGCGTACGACTTCGTGGTGCGCGGCCGTGTCGAATTGACAATCCCGGTGCTCACTCGTGCATTAAGGCGCAAGCGCACACACACGTAGAGGGACACGTTGACGGATCCCATGGACAAAGAAGCTGGCAGCTGCGTGGGCCGAGAATTCTTGAGCTCTGCAAGCAAGGGATACAGTTCGACATCGAGTACGATATCTGAAAGCTTTCTTGAGGAAGAAGCGCAAACTGTAGATAGACATTGTTAGTGGATCCGACCCTGGGCTGAAAGTATGTCAGTCAATTACTTCAACGCACCGAGATCCAAACAGGTATCTGAGACTCCAACCTCCTTCCAGCGTTTCATGAATTTGTCCAGGGGGTTCATCACTTACCACAGTAGAGCAGCAACGAGGTGTCACGACGGCAGAATGACTGACGCTGATTGTGTGCTTTGAACCACGCACGCGGTTGATAAGCCAAGTGATTCTCTGCCCCTCAGCATCTACTATGCTGACTCGCAATCTGATCTCGATCGATCAGTGAGATACTGTACATCTGGCAGGGTTACTACATCTGGCAAGGTTACGCAAGTGGTCGGTGCTCCATTCGTCGTTCCGAAATACTCCTGACTGCTTTGCTCTACAGACCGCCCATTCGAGTTGCCTCCCCTTCGCGTCGATCATTTTGCCGGTCTTGCTCGCCGCGCAACCCCAATTGGGTCGAAGGACAGATGTTATCGCAGAAGACCGCGATTCCGTTGAGACTAACATCTAGTGCCAGTGACCCTGCCGGAGTTGGCGGTAGAGAGTCTAGTGCTGCGCGTAGGTGTGCTGCGCGTAGGTGTGCTGCGAGTAGGGCGGCGCAGCACTCGGGTTCGGGACATTTTGATAAGGTTGGGGTAAGGAATATGACGAGCCACCGCTTGGCATCGGCTGGTAAGGAGAGCCTCCAGCATAGCCGCCAGCGGACGAGATAGGGTAGCCGGGGGGGATTGCCATGCCGCCATGAACGCCTTTCTTGTCGGCTGAGCACAAGTTGTAGAGAGACATGCTCCACTTGCCGGGGACCTTCCGGGTGCTGACGTAGATGCATTCGACAATGAAGTTCAGGAGGAGTGGTCCAATCGGTCCAGCAGCGCTGGAATGGTTAGCAAACGCGAGATGGAGACGGTGTGAGACTCACATAGCGGCGAAGAAGACGCCGCAAGGGACGCCTATAACAATGAGCACACCCGTCATAATGAGATCCGACTTTGTCTGCACGAAGCCGGAATTCCGCTTGTACATGGCGAAGCTGCTCTCAGTGGTTGTCATCGGCATGAGCTTCAAGAACTTACAAAGTAATGAGATAAGCCAAAAGGACCGCGGCGTGAATGCAACCACCAATAGTCCTGATAGTCATTGCCGTACCACCGAAATACAGTGCCCCCCAGATGAGGACCCCAATCTGAGCGATTGCAATGACGAAAGTGAACGAGTACATCACAATCTGGAAAATGGAGGGACCGTGAGCCATGGCGTACAATCCAGAACGGAGCTGCTGATTCGTTTCAAGGTAGAAGGGAGATGTGTCTTCGCACTGTTGAGATTGATGTTGCAATGCGGCAAGTTCTTAAGGCGTTGAATGTAGGGCAAGATACCAAGCTGGTACTTTCGGCTCCTGCGTCTATATAATTCTTGAAACGCGTCTGCTCCTGTGTGAGGAGGGAGGCAGGGACACAGGACTGGTGCTCGCCATAGGTGTCAACGAGTATGGAGGCCATGAGGGTGTACGGGGATGGGGGTCTTGTGGTTGAAAGTCCGTTGGAAGATCACGACTGGTGTCATGGGCCCTGGATGTCTGGAAGCGTCCTGGATCGAGATGAGCGGAAGTGAAAGTGTCTTGACATGCTTTTTGACCCCCCCGACAACTCAAACTACACTAGTACGACGCCTGCTGTTGCTCTCGGTTGTTGCTGCCGTTTGTTGCTGTCGACAAGTCATCTTCTGCTGCTCAGCCCCAAAACACCACCCCGCAATGCCTCAGCTTGGTGTTTTGTCCCTGGTTCCTGCATATCGGGAAGGCTGTGTGGGGTGGAAAGGTTTGTGTTCGCATGGGGAACAACGCAAAGCGAGGGGGGCTATTCCATGTACAGTACATCGGCATACAGAAGCTTGTGTGGAACGATGGTAGTCAATAATGAGCTCGCAGCAGCTGCAAACGTATTGAAATGGAGAGTGAGATAGCGGTAACTACTAATGCTGGTACATCAAACCGGGCACCACTGCAGATATTCTCTCATACTTGTTCGAACATAAAGAGGCGAGGGTGTGTTTATTCCCTGGCAGGCACCGAGCCTGTGTCATTCAGTATGCACAGTCTGGGTATGCATCTTCAGAGGTCACGAATGAACTTCCGTTGGATCGGCGGAGTGGGTGAGAGTCACCAGATGCCGACGCGTTTCGAAACGCGTTTCAGGGGTTTCATGACGAGAAACAGGCAGGACAACCTTACTGACAAGGGAACGCGGTGTTCATCCATTCAGGACACACTAAACGCTGCTTCACGCGCAGTTCACTTGCGTGTTGTGTTCAGTGATTCGCCTGAGAACCACTGCGGGGTCATTGAAAGTATGAAGCCCCTCAGCACGTTGCTGGCGGAACATCATGTTGCGTAGGTTCGCTACACAGCCCGTCAGCTCTGGTCAACATCATGGCGCGCGGCATCGTCATCACCTTTGCAAGCCGTGTTGGGACAGGGCGACGGGCCCGTTCCAATCTCTTAGGCGGTTAGGGGAGAATGTGCATGTGCTTTCCAATCGTACCCTCAGGACCGTAGTGTTATCTCAGGTCGGATATATTGATGCTCAGCACCAGAGACTTCTTGACGCGGAGAACGAAGGTGTTGCGACACGTGCCAAACGTTTCATTGTGGGAGGCGAGCCCATCCGGTGGGATACTCTCCGCGCCGGCGACCACACTTGTGCCCTACGATCTGTGTCCCATATGGACTGCTATTTGGGGACGTTCTTCGGCCCAGGCATGGTGTGTTCAACAGCTTGGAACGCACTATCCAATTATCGCGATGCTCCGGACAAATCATCCCCGAGTTCTGAGAAAATACTGCCAGGCCATCTTGCAATTGTCATGCTGGGCCGATCGCCCCCACTGCAGTCATCTGAAACGTACTTGTTCCTCTCCATTGACACCATTGGCCGTAGGTGCATTGTCCACGGTCTGCGCCTCGCAGCGCCGAATACATGCCAGCCGTCACCTTACAACGCCGCAGTGTCTGGATGGTCACGTCGCCTAAGAAACACTGCAGCAGGTGAGGTTTACCTAGAGCTACTGTAACTGGGGTGCCTGTCAGACACCCCGGCCTGCCGCCTGCGCATTCGGGAACATCAGCCTCGGCGAGGTCCTAGGGGTACAGTTCATCCCCACTTGTCAGAAATGTTACGGGTATCGACGTACGCTGATTCGATAATGCCACACCCCAGGAGGGTAATGAACGTGTCGAATACGTTTATGTCAGAGCTCTAGAGGGTCAGGGGCTTGCAAGTGCCCGAATGCTTGCACCATTCTGGAAGATATCGTCTAAGACCACTGCTTGCCAAGATATTGCCGACGATGATTGCCCACCTTGCTGTGGACAAATCCCTCCTGGGCGCTCCCGTGGCACTCGAAGCTGTTGGGAACGGAGAGTCTAGAAGGGTGTTTGATGACAGTCACTGACCTGTGAATAAAGAACTGGCTGCTCCGATGCCAACGTTCCCAAACATCAAGATTACACGACTCCTGAGGCAGTCGCGGTATCCAACGGTTGCAGGGATGTACGATGGCCCCGAAGCTAGGCCGCAGCCTCCAGACAATGCCAACGATGCCCAGGATGACCTGAATGACGCCAATTATCAGTGACGAGTCCGTTAATGCATGAACTGGGCGTTTGCGGCTAGCAGTTAACCATCTGGGATATGCGTGCGAAGTAATGGTTTGAATCGAGCGATGGTGTACAGGGAGAGTCAGAAATGAATGTCAAGATGTGGACAACGGAACTGAAAGGCACTGAAAGGTCTGAAGCCATCGCGTGCACTTATACAGGATGGGGTACACTGTGTCATCCAGAAGGGTGGCAGTGCACGCCCGGCGTCGTAACGAATTGGATTCGGGTAGGAAGTCAGAGAAGTACAAGGTCAGGTCAGACTAAAGGAAGAGACATCAGGGGATGTTTGCCATGGACCGGTGTCCAATGGATGCGAATTGTTGACGGAGAACGATAGTAGTAAGCACTTTAGAGTACTGTGCAGGGTTTCGCTAAGGCAGGGACAAGGTGTAACGCGCAGAGAGGAACAGGAGCGATGAGGGGGAATGAGAGGTGTGAGGAGGTCAGCAGGACGGTTGAGTGGGGGCATCGAGGAGCGTCTGTACTACTGCTGTGTCTGGATGCTGTGTATCTACGGTATCACAGTTGCACTAGTACATAGGTTGTGAATACGTCGAATGGCGTTTCAAAATCGTCCCAGCACAATAATCACCGGCACTTATGTATCAAGACCTTTCCGCATTCCAGCCTCGGCAGGTGCAACTTTTTGGTCCCTCCAACAGACGCCTCTCTTCAAGCATTCCCTGCCGGGTTTGGCTATCTGACTCCGATTCCTGGTCTGGTCAACCAGGGAACCACCCTCATAGCGTCTGAGTGGTAGACTCGTGATTGGGCTGAAGTTTGAACAAGCTGTGAGGGCGGCTAAGGGTCCGAGGCTTAGCTTGGACACTTTGCAGCCTGTGTGACTTGCGGAGCCCGGTAACGATATCAACATCAATCGGCAACTCACCCCTGATGTTGTTGGTGACCCCACAACCGTTTGGGCTCTTGCCAAGGCAGATTGTAGGACGAAGTCGTACAGGTTACACGCATAGTTGCACCCAGTCTGTCATCTGCTTCGCTTCTGGCTAGCCTTTGATATCCCAGTATCCTTTCTTGCATGCGCACGTACTACTGTAAATACTCGATCCCGAATCTCAGCTCACCCACTACGCGTCACGTTTGAAGTCGCGTTTAAGGCACACCATACTATCGCAACTCGGGATGACCCCCTTAGTTGGCGAATACATGGCATCATACAGCTTTTGAGCGGTCACAGCTTGACAGATGTTTGACCGTTCGCGGAGATATCGCCCTGAACACAACATGGGACATGCTATCACCGTCTCCCTCAGTCCCAGTTAGAGCGAACACCCAGCAATCCTTCTCGCAATTCTTCTCGAGGTCAAGCTTAGAACTCAATAAGTCTTGAGTGGTCTGCCAAATGTTCACTCCCGATTCTTTCGGAGCTGACGCGTTTCATGGGAACAGACGGCTGACACTGCCATTATTATCCCTTAGGGCTTGCGCTTCCTCCAAAATGCTGTACATACTATTGTGCCCCTTAAGCCCTCCCCCGACCGGGAGGGCGGAGCCACAGCATAATCCTAAAGAGGGGGGCGCTGACCTGCGCAACAGCCACAGCCTCACCGGAAGGCTCTGCATCCATGCAACTGCAACCACAGTCCGGGTCGTCCGGAGTGTGACGAGCCCACTAGGTTGTCGCGTGTGAGGGTTGCACGGATTCCTGCCCGTCGCATTAATCTCCCCATCTCCATGGTGGGAAATCCCAAAAGCTACTTAAAACATAAATGACATGAGGCCCTCGCAGAGTTGGCAATGTATACCCTCTCAGACAATCGCTCTCGTCTTCTTGAATCAATCGTACGCCGCAAGGAGTCCATCCTCTCTCCTAGGACTCTTCCTTAGACCGCTTCAACTGGTACGGTCACACAATGGCATTCGCCATCGTCCACTGGCCGGTCATTGTACTGGTCGTGCTTCACTCGCTGGGTGTCATCTTGGCGACAATACAGCTCGTTGTTGGGACAATGGCAGTCGCACAGGGAGGACTTCTCGCTATAGGTCTAATTATCGACTCTGCTATCGTGCTAGCATACCTTATCACATGGTGAGTTTGTCGATGGGGAAACCGGTGTGAAGGGGACAGTGCGGATCGGAGCAGAGTTTACGTTTTGCTCTCCACTCCGGCTCAGTTTGAACATTTCGCTAACATAAGGCTCTGTCTCTTCACGAAGGCAACCGTCGCGTTAGTCCGCACCGCGATCGACATCGCCGCTTACTCGGTACTGGCCACCTTAGCCATGATCCTGGCTTATTTTATGTCCAGCAGGTAGTGAGTTCTTGTCCATCTTTCCATCTGCTTTTGCTGATGCAAAGCACGTATGGCATCGGTGGCTACTTTCTCCTTTGCCTCCTTTTCGAGGCTATTTACATTAGCACCCGCAAAGTGCAAGGCAGCAAGCTGGCTATGACGCTGGTGGAGATCGCTGCTCTAGACGCTGAGGGGAAAGCGCGGGCAAAGCGCGGGGCTGGAGGAATTGGGACAGCCGGCAGGTGGGCGAACAGCGGAGGTTTAGCTCTGCTCGATGAGCCGGCCAGCAGTCCCACAGATTCAGTCTCGAGGGACCTAGAAGCGGGCATCCCCACTCAGGAAGATCTGAGTGTTACTCTATTGCACATGGACGGGCCGCATGGCAGCATGCACCGGCTATCTCCTTCGCATTCACTGTATCCTATCGCTCCCTCAATGGCATCTGAGGATTCATATCCAGAGGCCGACATGTGCCCCGGATATGAAGAGTCCCTAACGGGAAGTACGAGCAACGCGTCCGGCGTTGGCTTCGCAAGCCATCCTGCCCCAATGGGCCGCGTCATACCGGCTAGCGCCAGCGACTCCAAGAGGTGAACAAAGACATTAAGCCCTACATGCCGACAGTGAAATAGATACGAGCAACACTTCCACCATGGAAGACCCAAATCACATGGCCACCTCGAGCTGGGAGCAGTTCTGGAGCAGAGAGCTGGCAGTCTAAGTGTCCTCGCACACTAGAACGATTATACCCACCCCTTACCTGGAGTGCCAGTTGACTTTAAATCTTCCTCGAATCAGATGCATTAGGTGATGATGATACCTCAAAAGGCCGCTGCGACCGGCTGTGCTCTCGCTGGCACCACCTTCGCTCGCTTCAAAATTCGGGCATTAGCTTCAGCGGGACGGATTATTGCCATCCGCCAGAGCATTACCACGACGCCCGGAAAGGATAATCGAGAAGTTAGCTGGCCACTTTTGCAGTCATCCCCGCTGTGCTGCCAAATGCCCAGTTTTGCACCTATCACGCTGTCAGGATGCAAATGAACATCACCAGCCTGTCCAGCCGAAAAGAACGGTGCGATTACATCGCGGGAGATAATGTTTGCCGATGCCATACTTGACCGTAGATGATTGTCATTATAATCGCCGTGAAGCGTCTTGGTCGTTTGTTCCCGGCACTTGCGACTTGACGTTCACCACAATTCATGACTGCACGGCGGGTGAGACAGTGAGCGTCCGTGAATGTCAGCAATTTCAAAGGCCTTGTGACTGCCGCTAAAAGGAGCTGCCTCCAGGCAGGATGATATGCAATGCCTGCGCATGTACAACATGCTGCAGTTAGGCAAAGCTGTAGTTACATATTGTACATGGCTCTCTATCCAGTCCTAGCGATTCCCCATCTCTTCGACATCTGGGTCAAACAACACGGCATCATCAACTCCGCCACCTCTGATGGCGGGAACAGCATCCTCATCCGGATGTGCCTTGTCGTATCGCACCACAGCGAACAGCACTCCAAAAGCTGAGAAAACTGCTACAGCGGTTACAATCGCGGCGCTGGTATCAGCAACTAGACTGTTCAAAACGTACGAAGGTATACGTGTACTCTCCAAGGGAGAGACGATAAGGAACAGCAATGCGGCCAGATCTATCACGCCAAGGAAGACCTTCGTCAAGCCATAATACCTATTAGAGCCGGACTCAACCCACGGGCCTCGGATAATCCTGTAATGTCAGCGGTTTGTCTATGGGCGAGAGGCGGCTGAGGGTCAATAGACGTACAAAACCAAGGCGACGCTGACGCCAGTGAAGGTGATGATGATCAACCAACTGATCGGTGGTCCGACTCCGCGGATTATCCGTGTATACGCGGATACTAGCGCGAAGGCCGACACAGCCCCAGCCACGCGGTACAGTTTGAGACGGGGTGAGGTGAAGAATGCCGGCCAAGGGACGGTTACACTTTCGGTGAGTGTTAATGCGCCCTCCTCGCCACCGTCAAGCACGAGGCCCTCGTCACCGTCGTCGTCACTCCGCCGACGAACAAGATCAATCACAATGGCAGCAACGCACTGCCATCAGTGTCCAGAAGGAACTGCAAGACACACAAGCAGACCAAAGAACGCAGTAATGACCAGCGACAGCAATGGGAGGCTGAGAGTTAGTAACGGAGTAGAGACTGGACAGACACCAAAGACGTACACTTGACTGTCGGCTTGCCTCCGGATGACGAGGTTTGTGGCTGTTCCATGCACGAATGCGCAAGCGAGTGGTATTCGGTCCTTCCAGTCAAACGCAAATGGGTCACCTCCACTGCGGTTGCTCATGCTGCTATTAGCCAACCGTCCGGCTTCGACCAACGAATTTAGCAGTGCCAAACGTACTACACGACAATTCCAAACAAAAGAACCCAGCCAATGGAGTTAAGAAGGGCACCGGTTTTAGTCATCTCCCTGTGCTCAGATGTTGTGGTGACTGAGTGGGTTAATGAGGGAGCGATGGCGTCAATGACCAACCAAGAGCGATATTGCACCACACATATGGGATGGCGATCCCAATGAGTGCAGCGTGCACGCCCGCTTGCAGACGTCTCGCGCTGACCATGTTAATCGATGAGAATGGACGTTATGGAGTGAGTGATAGAACGACGGGAGAGTGCATTTGCTGTTGTTGAGACGCATCGCGAGACCCAGGTGGCAAGCTCGCACCTCTCCGTTGGAGGTGCGTTGTCATGGCGCGCAAGTTACCACCGCAGGGGGTCAGGAACCAAATGCCCGATGCCCCGCAACCTGGCATTCCGTGGGTTCCTTCACGGAGATGATCAAATCTCCGCGGCAGGTTGGAACGTACAGGAGAATCCCTGTTCAGAGCAACATACAACTTTGTCTGTCTCCCAATCCATCGCACTTCAGCGTACTCACTGGGCAGAAAGGAGTTGACTGTTCCACGCTTATCGACCTTGTCACCAACTCTAGCGGTTTGGGTCGCGTCTCGGCTCAGTTCTCCGACTGCCTACGATAGCCTCGTCGACGCTCGCTTCGATCGAGATCTGGGCTTCCATAACCCCAAGCTGCTCTCCCGTGAAAGTCTCCATTGACTCTTCTTAGGCTCATCGGGGAGAGAAGGAATGGCACAAGAACAACACTTTAATACCTTGGGACACAGCAAGCTAGAGTACGGGTCCATTAAGCGCAGGGAAAGCAAGCCTTCGAAACTGTGCCCATGTTGTGAAGCAGAATCTGGGGCACCTGTGTTGAGAACTCATCCCATTAAAGACAACCTACACCACTAACAAAGGTCAGGCCGTAATCTGGTGTGCTTCTGAAGCTGAACCCACGCTCACCACTCTTCTGAACCCCTCACCCCTACTGTGCAGGCATCGCTTCGGGAACCTCACTCAGCGACCCCATACATCGCTGCCATGTCTGCAACCAACACCCACACACCCCACGCACAATAACACATAAACACACACTCAATCGTCGAGTTCAAGATCCGTTTTGACTCGAGCTGTCTAATTCTCTGGGGCACGAAGCATGAACACCAGGCGTGTGCCGTAAAGCCTCTTACATATAATTGCCCACTCATCCCCCCTCAACCATGGTGTTCTCACCGTTTCCGTTACCTCTGGCTCCAATACCGTCTACGAACCCATCAGTACTCAGACATCGCTCTTATACTTTCTACAATGACAGACGAGCAGCCCTTCCCCGACGTAAGACTATGTCCGACTGTGCTGACACTAGGACTGGGATGACTGCGGTGGGAGCGACGAGACGGCGACGGACGAGGAGGTTGAGGACGCGCAGGTTGAAGACGTGCAGGTTGAGAACGTGGACCTGGAGAATGAGCAGTAGGAAGCTGTGAATTACGCCACGCCGAGGAGCGGAGACACGTCTGTTAGTAACGCGGAGTTGGAGAGCGCAGGAAAGCCGGGGTGCTTGCGACGGTAATGTATGGGAGATGTACCCGCAACACGAGGAGAGCATGCCAGTCGGCGACGGCGACTGGTGCGAGAAATTGCGTGAAGCGAACAAACTGACGTATTCCGTACAAGTGCCACTGTGCGTTTCTACGCATGCGACCCCGCGCTCCCTTCTCATGCTGCCTCATGTCATGCCCGTCAAAGGCGGGATGGTCCGAGCGTCCCAGTTTCGGGGTGACAAATCCCTCATCCAACTCTGGTAACTGCGAGCCGAGAGTGACTCTGCCTAGCGCACCGGTTACCTTCGTTCGAGTAGAACCGGGGGGTAGTTCACCGTTCGCCCCTTTGGTTACGAGTGTGTTCACGCACACCTTTGCTTCTGTCCGCCACACCGCGTGCTCGTCTCGATTCACGTGCGTGGAAGCTTTGCAACCACTTATCGGTGCACCCCAGTCCGCATTACGCGTGGGCATGTCTCCCACATGCTCTTTAAGCTGGACAGCGCCGAGGAATCCGTGACCACCCCCGATTCCCATGCTCACCAAGCTCGAGAACTCCGAGGACTCCGTGACCACCCCCGATCTGACGGTCACCCGTCCTGCGGTTCCCATGCACACTTGCACCACCGGAACACGGAGGCCGCAGTGTCTAAAGTCTGCTTTGCAAGTCCCGCACAATCACATCTCTGTGCGAGAGGCTTTAAGAAACGACAAATTACACCTTCGGTCCTCTAATCGCCCCCCACCATCTCTAAGCTTTGGATTGAACTTTCATCTTGCCCCAACGTGAGCTCACAGGCTTCGAAGTCCAAGCCAGCCTGACTTGAGCATGTACTTCAAAACCAAGCACTCCTTGCCGCCGAGGACAGCATTCCCACCTGTAAGTTCCTTCCCAGACGTCATTAACACCAGATCCCAGATGAACTCGGCGACGATGTGTACGAAGCGTATGTCGCGTTCATTGCGACCAATTTGCGCGGGTGGCCTCGCCGCTCGTTGGCCTCCAGTTCTTCCTCCAATACAAGCTCTACGTCACCCTCGCCGCCTCCGAGGTCCAGCTATTCAGCTTCTACCTCCTGGGGGTTATTCCCGTCGACGCACTCTGAGTCTGACACTACCCTGTTCCCCGGCCCTCTAACTGAGAGGAAGCTGATATCCCGACGTTCGTTCTTAAATTCCCCACTTCGCTCCAGTGGACTTCGGTCGCAGCTCATTCCGGCGACTCCAGCCTGTTTCGCCTCCGCACTGGACCTTAAGCGCAGCATATCGGCCCCCATCCCAATCAGGCTGCCTCGCACGTCCAGTGACAACTATCTCCTTCCTTTCGAGTTGGAGTCCGCCGTATCTCGCTTGTCAAAACCCAGCAAGCCTCAGACCATTGAGCTTTGGTACCACCGTGCACCTTCATCCGCCCCTTCGAGCACGCTCCCAAGCGTCAAGGAAGAAGTTGAGCCAGAGTTCGAGGAAGGAAGGAGAGAGGGGAAGCGGGTCCCCTTTGAAAGGGCGTGGTGGTAGCTTTCTTACATGGCGGTTTTGATGACCCTTGTCGGCTGGTCCGAAAGGTGGCGTTGAGAAGCGGAAATGCACAGAATTCGGACGGGTGTACCGTGTTGTCTCATCAGAGTAGGGACCTCGGACCTGAGTTCCCATTGAAAGAGAGATGTACATACGTATGGCAGCTGCAGCAAGTTACTCCAATTGCGGAAGCCGGAACGACGTCTATACACACCAATCTACATATCGCCAAGGGATTGTGCCCACCCTGTCTCCTCACTGGATGATCCCACCCTTCATGCTGCCCTCCCAAATTTGGAAGGAAGTGATATCGTCCACCCTGTTTACACTCCTCAGGCAAGCTTGATTGTGTCGAGGAACAAAACGATTGCAGTGAGGAGGGCAATGTCGACTCCAGGGGCAATTGTGAGGAAGTACTGGTACAGAAAGTTTTCCATCCCAACAGGCCCTCCATCGTCACTTACGGTCTGAGCTCCATACCACTCCCGGGAGGTATACAGGCGCGACATCTGAGCAACGGGCTGTCCGGAGTTGAGGCTGATGACCGAGCCACTCGCCCACATGTCGCCTACCAGACGCAGTTCGGTTTCAAGTCCGGTTGTGATGTTCTTAAACGTCGCCGTCATCTTATAGGTCGTCCCTTCGGGTCAATATTCATAGTTTGGGGCCTCTCCTTCGTCTTGTGGCTGGTGGTGGCTCGACGTGGGACAATGTGAATACTCACAGCTCCAATTCTGCCTGACGCGGAACAACTCCTTGTCGTCCACGTCCAAGCCCAAGTAGGTCGGCATTGTCGCTCTCCACTTCAAACGCAGCTTTAGGAGGGGCTTGCCCGCCGCATCAGTGAGGTCTAGAATGAGCGCCGCCCTCACAAGCGTCTCCAAAGATTGGCTTTGCTGCCCCACCCACACTTCTTGGAAGTCATACTCCAGGCGTCACCCTTGCACCAGATGACTGGCTGATTCGTCTTCACGTCGAGGACGGCGAAGTCACCTCCTGACCAACTCAGGAGCTTCTCCCTGAGCACCAGCGTGATGGGCGCCTGAGCGATCCAGTCGGGGAACACGGCAATGGCTGGTTCGATGCGCTGGAGTTGGGGTAGTCCTGGGGGTCCCAAGCCGAATGCCGCTGCATTCATGCCCATGGGCGCTTGGGTTAGCGCCGAATGGTGCTGCTGGCAACATGGCCCAAGTTCCTACCGTTTACGGTACTTGGGGCTTGGTTGGGTTGAAGCTCGTTCTTCTGGTTACAGTTCACCCCATTCCTGTTACTCAAACTCGGCCCTTCCTTCCTATCGGCCACATTCGCCGCGCCTTGACTGGACATCATGTCATCCGAATAGTTGGGCGGGTCCCTGTCCTTCTTGTCATCAGTGTAGGTAGGGGCTGACTCCGTTTTCATGTGGGCCATTATACTTCTTGGACTTGAGGGAGAGAGCACTTGCAAGCGCGCAAGCAAACAGTGGCGGGACGAGCAAGAGTTAAAACATCAGGTGCAGAGGCTGGCCTATGACAGCGATGAGGTGCATTTAAGGTGATGAGCATCGCTGAGAACAGCCAAGCTTCAAGGGGAGCAGGTCATGCATGACATGGTGTACCAGGCAGCCTTGTTGGATTGTACCGATGACGCAAGCGAGAGCTTGCGACGTGAGGCACTGGTGTTCTTGGCAGCAACGGTGAACTTTCTGCGTTGCGTGTGAACCGCATAGAACGAAGGATGCAGACAGACCTAAATTCGTCCGAATGCTAGGCCCGTAGATGCTTTCCGCCATCACACCTTATCCACCGCTCAGGCCATCGAAGTCTTAGTCGATCCGAGGTGTCAAATGAAAAGCTACCAGAATTACGGACGAAGTTGTGCACTTGGCGTCCCAAACAGAGGCCGTTACTGCTGCCTGGCAGCCTCATCGTAGAAGGTACAGTTCCGGCCAAAAGTAGGACTCCGCCTTTGCGACGACTGGACACGAAACCCAATTCATGCTGCTGAACTACGCCTTCTTCTCCCTGTCTAAGCTTGTGATTCGGGTGACCGTTCAATTCAGAGTCATCCCGCCTAACTAGCATACTCGGCGATCACGCTGACCGGCTTAACATACTCTCCCAATGGGATGTAGGGTTCGTCATAGCCGAAAGCAGGGAGTGCGCCGATGTCAAGTCCGCGCTGTGTTGACGTCCATTGCGGCGCAGCGGTGATGCCCAGGACGACCACACGCTGGCCGTACTTGTACTCTGGAGTGCCCAGGGCAAGTCCGTTCTGAGCGTCCAGAACGGAGATGAGATCCGGCACGCCGGCAACCACCTTCTCGGTGCCGTTGACAATGTGCTTGCACAGCAGGTTCTCGTTCTTGAAAGGGATCTTCAGCACTCCCTCGAAACGCTGCTTGGGATTGGCTGGGTCATCGTCGTCTTCCTCGTCGGTTGCGAGCGCCTGGATAGTAATCTTTCCGTATGTGTGGCCCTTGTACATGTGCCGTCCGAGCTCCACAATCTTTCCAGCAAACACCACCTTTGCAGCCTTATCACCTCCAACAGCATCGACAAGGACCCGTCCCACGTTGCCAATGTTGGCCTGCTTTGTGGCGAGGGCAACAGCACGCCCGAGACGCCATGCCTGCGACACAGTGTTCTTGACCATGGCCTTCTGCACGTATTCCTTCTCGAGTGGACGCATGGCAACATCGGCATGCGTGCCCATCTCGACACAACCGGCGCGGAGAATCTTGTCGATATCCTTGTAGTGCTTTGCGGAGGTCATGAACGTGTTGTTGCCGTTGCCAGAGACCATGGCATTGGGGAGGGACATCTCGCCGCGGTCGCCACTGTCAAAGACATTGACGGTCGTCTGCCATCCGGTCGGATATGCGCGGCCCATGAAGTCGCCATCGATGATAGGGATGTCGAGATACGTCGAGGAGCCGGTCAGCATCAGGTGCATGCCGTTTCCTCCACCGATCTCGAGTGCTGCAAGTCCACCGACTTTGTCCGTGCGGGTGAAGGCAATGAGCTCCCGGGTCGCCTCGCTCGGGTCGCCGCTGTCCAGGCGCTCCAGAATGACCTCCGGAGATCCGATCCCGCCGCCCCAGATCACCTTCGCGTCCGGGTCAATGGAGTCGATGTCCATGACGCGCACTGTCGCGCCAGCACGCACCAGTTCGCGAATGGCAAGCATCGTTGTGGCTGGGTTGCCGCCGCCGCCGGTGCCTAGGATGTAACACCCCGCAGCGATCCAGTCCAGGTCAAGCTCGGATAGGATCCAGTGGTGTCCCTCGATCTTGGGAACATACGCCTCGATCTCGGCGGCAGTGAGTTGTACATCGACCTTGGGCAGCTCGACAGTGCCGTTGTTCGCAGCCACGGGCTCTACGGGAGTCGTCTTGTCCCACTCAAACTGGGACGTCGCTGTCGCGGCATCCGCCTCTGCGCCAGCCATGCCTGTCCACTCGCCAGCTGCCTTGACGTAGAAGCGGCACTTGCCAGTAGTGTACGCTATGGGGATGGCCTCCGATTCGACGATGGTAGTGTGGTCTGGATCGGCACCATTTGCGACAGCACGCTCGATGGCGCGTTTCTCCACTCCCCGTTGAGCCTGGGCCATGGTCTTTGTAGACGTGTCTTCGAACGTGTCGATTACAGCTGAGATCTGGGCACATGCCGCGCCAACAGCGTTCGCGGCGTCATAGTAAGGGAAGCGATGGACCTTGCTGACGCCATGCAGCTCGTCGGGGACGAGGATAGCACCACCGCCGACGAGGTAAACGGGGACATCCGCGGAGGACGTTTTCATCGAGTCGATGGCGAGCTCGATCATTGTCTTCATACGCGCCTGCGCACCCTCCACGAGATCCTTCTCCACTCCCGAAACAAGGTTGGCATTGCCAATCCCCGTGCCCTTGCCGTCTGCGACCGCAATGTCCGTTGCCACGAGCGTGCTGCCGCCAAAGCATAGTGCCTCGTCCGTGATGCGGTAGCCGACCGAGTCAGGGCCAACAGTCACCTTCCCGTTGTCGAGCTGTCGGATACGCGAGCCACCGCCAAGACCCATAGAGTGGACATGGGGCATGGAGAAGTTGAGCGGTACACCAACAAGCTCGTGGAACGCGCCGGCCTGGCGTGGGAAGCCTGTGGGGAGGAGAACGCCGATCTCAGTCGTTGTGCCCCCAACGTCGATGACGAGGGCAGTTTCACGCCGCGGCTTGCCGCTGCTGAGGGAGGCGAGGAAGTTGGCACCCCGCATAGAGTTGGTCGGTCCAGAGGAAAAGGTCCGAATTGGCAAACGCGCAGCCTGCTCGCATGTCATGAGTGTGCCGTCGTTGGACGTGAGGAAAATCGGGCAGTCAAGATTGAGGGCCTTTGTCGACGCCTGGAATCCGGCCACGGTGCGCTCCGCGAACGAGAGCAGGGCGGCATTGAGGATCGTGGCGTTCTCGCGCTGGAGCAATCCGATGTTTGCGACATCCTTTGACAGCGTGATCTTGACGTCGGGCAGCTCGGACCGGATAATGTCCCGCACAAGTTCCTCCTGCCGGTACGTTTCGTCGATGGGAGAGTAGCAGCCCGACACTGCGACAGTATGCACGCCCTGGCGACGCATCTCGGCGCAGATACGCCGGATCTCGAGTGGGTTCACAGAGTCAATCTCGCTGCCGTCGACCTCGACACCTCCTTCTGCGAAAAACACAGGTCCTTCCAGCACGGCGCGGAGCTCGTACGGGAACGACGCGAACGGCGGACACAGACGCGAGAACGGCCCGCAGAGGCGGATGACGGCTACGCGCTCGAGCTTGCGCGCATCTCGTTCGATCAACGAGTTGACGAACGATGTTGTGCCAATCGCGATGGCCTGGATGCGTTCCCTGTCGACCTGGGCCTTGTCGAGCGTGGCTGCAATGGCCTCTTGAATACCAAGAGCTACCTCGGCCGTCGTCGGCGCCTTGTAAGATGCGAGTACGGGCTGCGCGCATCCGGGCGTGAGATCGAGCACAACAGCATCACTGGTGTCAGTTGTGGAATGTTAATTGGCCGATTGCGATTGCCGAGGCTCAGGATAAGGCTCGATCCGCAGTCTCACTGCGCACTCACGTGTTGGTGCCACCGACATCGACACCGATGCGCAATGGTGCTGGAGTAACTGTCATGGCAGAGATGATGGTGAGAACTGCTACAGACTCATGCACTCTGTTTTGATCTTATGATCTCTGCTGCAAATTGGGAGCAATAGCAGCAACCGGTCCATCCGGCACTTGCCGGAAGTAGTCTCGGTGAAGTGGGCAGTATCGGCTGGGTGGGCAATCGCAAGTCGGCTTTCGTGAAGAGATATTACGGCAACCTCGTCAGCATCCATCAGAAGCCAACGTCCAGCAGCTCACGATCACTGGCGGAGTATCATTGGACCGACAGTTGTGGATGAACCCTCTTCCGCTGCTTTTCCGCGGCTATGCTAAATCTCGGG
Source organism: Cutaneotrichosporon sp. PL3408A (assembly GCA_023629975.1). Classification (NCBI taxonomy): domain Eukaryota; kingdom Fungi; phylum Basidiomycota; class Tremellomycetes; order Trichosporonales; family Trichosporonaceae; genus Cutaneotrichosporon; species Cutaneotrichosporon sp. PL3408A. The sequence continues at coordinate 3,358,946 of JAMAMB010000001.1, forward strand.
GAGTTGGGCGTGGATTACCCGACAGTAACGGCGTCCCACCAGCACACGACGAGCACGGACAACACCGAGAAACTTACGACGAGCTTTCTCAACCGCCCACATTCGTGTGGCCGTTGTAGATGCGACGAAAGGCAGCTGGCGCCGCTTGTCGCTTGTTCCTGTCCCTCGAAAACCGAGAGCAGCTGACCGACTCTCTGATTACGGCTCTAAACACACAGCCGGCAGTTCCCCGGCCGAGGTGATCAAGTGGAGTTGAGTCGAAGGTCAGGCGACATGGTAAAAAGGAAACAGTAACCCTGTGTCGTGGAGTTCTTCCTTCGCCCCTCAAAACAACATGGCAGCAGTTGCACACAAGTCGTGGTCGCAACGACTGGAAGTCAAGCAGCATGCAGGCGAGGAGGATGTGTGGGAGCAGAATGCCTGGGTAAGTGCTGATGGCTAAAACGAGTACCTCGTCACGCTAACTGTAGATCAATCGTGACAACGTTCCTCTCCCACCTAGTCGCCGAACATGGGGATACTGGTCATATGTTGGATTCTGGGTGACCACTGGTGTCAACGTCTCCGGCTGGTCGGGCGGCGCTGCCCTTCTCGGTCTCGGTCTTACTGTTGGGCAAGCCATGGCTGTCACAGTGGCCGCCCAGGCAATCATTGTCTCTGTCTGGATTCTCACAGGTTGGGTTGGAGCATACTGGCACGTCTCCTTCCCAATGTGGAACCGTAGCGTCTGGGGGCTGAGGGCGGCATACTTCCCAGTAAGTTTTCCGTTATATTCGGAGCAAAGACTCACTGTAGCTCATTAACCGCATCATCCTCTCATTCACGTGGACTGCCACGCAGGGCTGGTTCGGAGGGCAGTGTCTTAAAGTCTTCCTCGGTTCCATGTTCCCCAGCATCTACAAGATGAAGAACACCCTGCCTGCAGGAACGTACATGACAAACGCGGACTTTATGTGTTTCGCCCTCTTCACGGCCCTCACCATTCCGCTCCTGCTCATTCCCCCAGAGCACATCCGGCGGCCGATGGTCTTCGTCTGCTTCACGTCGACGATCACAGCGTTCACCCTCTTCATTTGGTCTCTCGCCCGGGGGAAGGGGGGCGGCCCGCTCATGAAGCCAGAAGGCCTTGCCCTGCTAGGTGTCACGCCGGCCAAGGGCTCCCGCCTTGGCTGGGCCGTAGTGTATGGAATCTCAACCTCCCTGGGATCAATCTGCGCGGGTATCCTCAACCAGTCAGACTACACGCGTTTCGCAGTACGCCCAAGGGCACCATTCCTCACGCTGGCGATCTGCCAGCCCCTCGTTGGTACCTTGACCAACCTCATCGGTATTGTCTGCACATCCGTCGCAGCGCAGCACTACCCCGAAGAGGGACTGCTATGGACGCCATTCGAGCTCCTCCGCGCGGTCCAGATGAACGGCGGAAAGGGTGCTCGTGCGGCCGTGTTCTTCGCATGTAAGTCGCGCTTAGTGAGCGTGAGGCTGACTCCAGGCGGCGCATTCGTCCTCAGCCAGTGGGGCATCAACGTCCCCGGAAACCTTTTGGCCGGTGGGATCGACCTCACTTCACTCTGGCCCAAGTACCTCAACATCCGTCGCGGCGGTGAGTCATTAGAGCTGCGTATTCAAGGTTTATTAACTCACATTAGCGTACATCACTCTTGCCGTCTCCGTCGCGATGTGCCCATGGGCTCTGCTCAGTGGATCCAACACCTTCCTGTCGGGTATGTCAGTAAACCATATTCAGCTGACATTAGTCATGGGTGGCTACGCCGTCTTCCTGGCCCCTATCACGGGCACGCTCGTATTCGACTTCTTCTTGGTGCGCCACCGCAAGCTCAAGCTCACTGCCCTTGTACGTCTCGCGGAGCAAACCCAACTGACATCAGTACGATTGCTCTCCAGCTTCGATCTACTACTACTGGAAGGGCGTGAACTGGCGCGCGGTCGTCGCGTGGGCGTGCGGCGTCGGCCCCCTCTTCCCAGGTTTCCTCAACAACGTGGCCGGCACGCCCATGCCCGACGGCATCCAGAAGCTCTACTTCCTCTGCTGGCCACTTGGCTTCTGCGTGTCGGGCCTCGTCATCATTGTCCTATCCAAGATCTTCCCGGTTGCTGGTGTTGGAGAAGTGGACGAATACGATGTTTTCGGCACCAAGGGCGAGCCTGAGAACCCACGGGTCGTGGTTAAGGACGGCGAGGAGGAGCCCGGGACCTCAGTGGCTGTCCTCCCCGCGTAATGTGCAGTTGAAAGGTATTGGCAAGAGGCGTGAGCTGTAAATTTGGAGCAGATCTTACTAGTCGATCCGGGTTCGATGCATCGGGCGTAAGCTAGGTGAGAGAGGAGCAGATTAAGCGGAGCTCAGCAGATCAACAGATAAACGAGAACGTCAGTCGTCTCGAATTGAAATAGGTGCCAACAGGGGTGACCTCCAGGTCCAAACACCACCGAGTTCCTGTACTCCATCACCCCGCTCCAGTTACGCCCCGCTCTTTAGATACTTTGCTCCTTTGGCGACCTCGGTGGGACCTTACTTTACTCTTCAAGCGAATGTACGAGTTCGTCGCGATGATCGATTTGCCAAAGCGATCAATAATGATGATATGCTGTTGCTGCTGTGCACATCGAAAAGTGTTGAGGTGGGTTGGCGATCGCCCAGGAATGATTCCATCAGGGTTCGGAATTGAAGAAACTAAGATATATATTCAAGGATGGAATGAAGATCCTTGTTTACCGCCGGCTCATTCATTAATTTGTTCATGCCATAGTCTCATCCATCCCATTCTCTCATCATCTCCAACCTCAATCTGCCGTCCATGATATCAACGTTCGGCGGGGGCGCCAGCGTAGACGCTGGGCCTAGCACTGAGCGGGATCCAAACTTCACGACGCGCGGACGCCCACGCAAGAAGCGTGTCCGGACAATCACAGGCTGCCTGGTGTGTCGGCAAAGGCGCGTCAAGTGCGATGAGCGAAAGGTGGGGTTGGCTCGCTTGCGATTAAGCTTGCTTGCTTACTTACATCCAGCCAAAATGTAGCAATTGTGCCCGCCACCCAAACCGCCTCTGCGAGTATCCGTTCATGTCACAGACAACGAGTTTGAAGACGGAGGAGGGGGAGTGTGACGGTGAGGGCGACGGTCACGGCGACGAGGACCCCTCCCCGCACCTCCATGTGGCGCGCTCGTCAACCACGGCCGTCGGGGACGAGCCATATCTTCCTGCCGTCTATCGCGAAGTCCTGCTCGCATATGCGTCTGCCGCGCTCCTGGAGGCGCAGCGTGTTGAGGCCGACGTCCTCCAGTAAGTGGAGCCGGACTTTTGATACCTTTTTCGCCGCTGACGTTTTCAGTCCCGCAGGATCCAGCGAGTCGCTGGCTGATTCACTGATTGCCAAGGTTGGTGCAGTGTTTGGTCAGAGTTTGGGGCAACCTCGCTTGGATATATCCCTGTGGACGCGGCACCGGAACGGACTTGAGGGTGAGCCTGGGGATGTGGCTAACACTACAGCTTCCGATCGCTCCCAGTTCCCAGCTACGAATTATTCTCGATCACCATGCCACAATCGTCAGGCAATGCTTCGAAGATCTCGACAACGCGGAAAACCGCCTTCTGTGCTCTTCGACAGCAATCGTCGCCGCCACCGCGTCCAGCGCGTCCTATCGTGCCAAAAATGGGGCAGACCGCCGTAACGGGCTGCTGGGGCACTTTCTCGGTCTTGTGCAACACAAAACCAATTCGCACGACTACGTGCCGCCAATCAGTGGCAAACTGGGCGGGACAGGATTTACGCTCTTCCTGTCTCAGGTGACAATGCCAATGCCAGGGCGATGGCGCGAGCTGCTCAAGACTGTAATTGACTGGGCACTCGCGCGAGGTGGCCCCGGGTGGGTTATCGGCGTGTCCCCGCCATACCCAGGATATCGTGGAGGCGAGCTCCGTCTTCTTGAACCCCTTGGCATGGCAGTGTATTCGGACTTTACTGCATTGCTCGCAGTCTTGGGTGAGTACTGATCTCGGTCTGGTTCCTGGAACCGAGAACGGGCGGGAGCAACTTTTGAGGTTTGCAGGCAGGATCTACAGCTCGCTTCTGAGCCTCGCTAACGATAGCCTCCCTCACAGAGGGCACAATTCCGTCATATGTGACGCTTGATCCGTCCTGGCTGCTTGCGAGCCGCGCACTGCAACTCAAGCTCTCGCCTGCCCTCCCCGATTTGTTCGAAGCCGTCCTCTTCGCGCCGAGGATTCTCATCCCAACACTGGCTCGAGCGGTGGCCCTAGCTGCCCGCCGACGACATATCGCAGGACAGTCCGACCTCCTCGCCGAGCAGCTTGATCACGACGCGTCCGCCCTCCGCGCCGAGCTCGAGTACGTGTGGCCCGCACGCCTCGCTGCTCGCCCAGACTCCCGGAATGTGCAGTACGGCGCACGCGCATGGCGTCTCGCCATGCTCCTCCTCCTCATGCACCAGGCACAGCGGTTCGGGCCGGCGGACGTGGACATGGTTGCGCGCGTACGCGAGTTTGTGGACCTCTCGTGCGACGCTATTGCTGACCTTGGGTAGGTTGAGTGCAAGAGGAGTAACCTGACGCAAAGCGCGCTCGACGGTTGGCTTTGGCCGATCATGATCACAGCCTGTGCGGCACATGGAGACCAGCGTCACGGGGCCATTGCCCTACTCGCACACGCGCGCACGCCGATCGGTGGACGCGACCTCTCCGCCACTTATGGGGTGAGCTGACAACGCAAACATATCGCTGACGATCAGATTCTGGCGCGGGTCCATGCCGCCCACGACGCCGGAAAACCGCATTACCACATCAAGGATGCACTCGAGGAGGACCCCTTACTGGACGTGCTCCTTTTGTAGTCTCCGCACGGGCAATTTGTGGTCGGTCTCCGCTGATTTCCACAAGGTCTCCACACTATCCCAGGGAAGGTCACATGTTGAGCCCCAGCATTGCACAATTCATTCGGCCAACTCGGCCCAACTACATCACAGCATGCATACTTATACCTTTCATTCTTCACTATCGAGAGGGGGAGCGCGTACTGTACTCGTACTGTACTCCCCCGGACGCGCAATAGTGGTCCTCATGCGATGGCTCACCTCCCCTTGCCCGTCCGTTTCCATCTCGAAGTAGTAGTCCCAAACACAGCGTTAGAACGGCCCCACTTCATTGGAGCTCCGCGTGGTGCCAGACCCATGCGGCCCCATGGGAGCGAGCATAGCACCTGACGAAAAATGGCGTTGACAGCACATGCTTCAGGCTATGGCATATGGTGAGCATGCCATTTAAACTGATCATTGTATTTAGCGGCTCGCAATAATTAGGGATTATTCTGTGACCAGGCACAAGAGGCAGGTGGTATGTGGATTTTGGCCCATGGGGCCGCTTGCCGACAAGCCCGTTTCGTTTCGGCAGACCTCCGAATGCTCCGAAGCTGCAGTATCACAATTCGCTCCACATGGGCCATGCGGTGTCCAACACTTTCTGGGCACATCTGAATGGACGACGCCAATACGAAAGTTATATCTGGACATTCCTTCAGGAACGTTGCAAACCACCACGCGGTGATATCTGCAGCCTGGCCTGCTACAATCGACCCGAGTGAGTAGCGTTGATGTTGATGGCGTCGAGGCTGCTTGCGAGCATGCGGTGCGCACCATTGGATGCCCATACAGTGATTGCGCTTGCTCGACGCTGGGCTGGTAGCCTATTTTGAGCAAAACCTACTGGGAAGGATGGGACAGGTAGTTACCGACAGCTCTCCATGTGGTGCTTGGTTTAGGGCTCGGGCGCCTCAAGGCTAGCTTTGTCGCCATTGCCGAGTTGGTGCATGCTGGACTCAGAGGCTGTTTGGAACCTGCTGACCTGCTGACTTGCTGACCTACTGAGCATTGGGGTACGAGACCGCCTGTGATGGAGGATACAAAGACATGGCCAAAGGAGTGAACCAGCCACTCTTATCCCCCGACCGCCATGAGCCGTGAGTTGCGGGCTCAAGATTGAGGCTGTGCTCACCACAGGAATTGCCACAGTCGATTACGAGACGGCGCCACTCCCCCCGAGTGGACTTCCCACGTCCCACGAACATGAGTTCGGCAAAGACCACAAGAGCTCCCACATGTTCGGCACCGTGGAGGGGGAGGTCATGGCTGCCAGCGATGTCGCGGATGTCGACGACGACACCCCGACCGACGAGGAGATGAGGACGCTGAAGCGGTAAGTTGTGCGACTACGTCACGCATCCTGCAACGTCCGCTGAAACCAGGGTCCCCGCACCAATTATGTGGGCCGGTATTGCCCTCTGCTTCGTCGAGCTGTCCGAACGCGCCTCGTACTTTGGCTGCCAGCAGATCTTCGGCAACTTCGTCCGCGGCAAGCTTCCTGAAGGCGGCAACGGCGCCGGGGCAGTCGCTCCTGGTCCGGCTGGTGAACAGCAGAAAGCCGGTGCTCTTGGAATGGGCTCGGTGTCGGCTTCCGCCGTCGGGTCGACCTTCACCTTCCTCGCGTACGTCGTTCCCATCCTCGGCGGTATCGTATCGGACGCGTATTGGGGCCGTTTCAAGACCATCTTCGTCGGAGTCGGGATCGGTATTATCTCCCACATTCTTCTGGTCATCCCTGCCATCCCCTCTATCATCGCGGGCGGTCACGCATTTGTTGCTTTCATGATTGCCATCTTGATCCTCTCGTTCGCCACCGGCTTTATTAAGGCTTCTCTAGGCCCCCTCCTTTGTGACCAGAGCCCAGTGAAGAAGCCCACAATTCGTACCACCTCCTCGGGAGAGCGCGTCATCGTCGACCCCCAGAGTACGGTTACTCGCTACCTCCTCATCTTCTACTGGTGCATTAACGTTGGCTCCTTCTTCGCCATCGCCACGACATACTCTGAGCGCCTGGTTGGTTTCTGGCTCGCCTTCTTGCTCCCGGGTATTGTGTACATGCTGTGCCCGATTGTGCTTCTCATCGTGAAGAACAAGCTCTACCACGCTCCTCCGCAGGGCTCGGTCGTCATCGAGGCTTGGAAGGTCATGACAACGCTCCTGAAGCGCGCGTCGTTCAAGCAGATGCTCAAAGGCGGAGATGGGCTGTGGAACCTTGCCAAGCCCAGCCACATGCGGGATGTCGATGGGCATCTCGACGAGACCAAGGTGTTCTGGGATGACCTGTTCGTTGATGAGATCCGGCAGTCCTTCTCGGCTTGTGCTGTCTTCTTCCTTACCCCCATCTTCATTCTCGCCGACGGCGGTATCGGAAACCAGCTGAACGACATGAGCGCAGCCATGAAGGTTGACGGCATCCCCAACGACATCATGAACAACTTCAACTGTGAGTTACATCCTCCCTGCACAGATTGACAGCAGCGCTTGCCATCATCATTGCGACGCCAATCCTGACGTGGGTCGTTTATCCGTTCTTCGTGCGCATCGGCTACCCTCTGAAGCCTATGACCCGGCTCAGCATCGGCTTCCTCCTCGGCATGGTGACCATGATCATTGGCGCTGTAGTCCAGTGGAGGATTTACGAGACGTCCCCGTGCGGCTGGGGTGCGACGGACTGCGACGAGCCGTCTCCTGTCTCCATCGCCTGGCTCATCCCCCAGTATGCTATCCCTGCCGTTGGCGAGCTCTTCGTCATGGTCACTGGCTACGAGCTCGCGTACACGCGCGCACCTGCGCGCATGAAGGGTCTCGTTTACGCCATCTGTCTCTTCTCGTCGGCTATCTCGGCTGCCATTTCCCTCGCCTGCTCGCCTGCCATCACCGACCCCAACCTCATCTGGCCTTACATCCCCGTTGCGGCCTGCTGTCTCCTCTGCGCCATCTTCTTCCCCACGTGCATGCGACACCTCAACGAGCCGATCGCGTCGTTCGCCGACCCTGACCGCCAGGCTGGCAAACAGCAGCCAAACTACGTGGCCAGGGAGCTTGGGGACGAGGAGAAGTACTAAGTTGGCTTTACAGTATGACTTGAGATGGTAATGAATGGAGGTGTCATTCAGATTGCACAGGCCGGCTGAGGCGCGCTGCCCTATTGGCCATGGCCCGCACTGTGTGTCTGTGTGTCGGTGGTTATGAGATCCGAGTCGCAATTCTTAAATGATGAGCAACAAAGGTGTTCTGAATTACGTGCAACGAGTCTCCCTATTGCACAGGCCACTCAACCGTGCGCCGATGCGCTCCGACGCATGCTTGATCTCTTGAGTTGTGATCAGTGCGAAAGCTAGATTATTGAGCAAGGTTCCAGTTCGACCAGTTCATCAAGAAGGGGGAAGCGAGTTTCAACGATCTGAATCTTTCGATCTTTTCGTCACGCCGAAAACAGGAGAGCGTAATTGCACGATCAAACGAGCGACGGGAGTAAAAATGTCATGCTCACCCAACCTCGGGAATCTTTAGGCAAGGCACGCATACCGTGTGCCACGTCACGTCATGTCGATCAATCAAGAGTCTCGCACGAGACCTTTTTCGACAGGGGCCATTGCGGCACCTCGCCCAGCCTGCAAAGTCTCACACTCTTCCCAGTCTGCCCAGTCTGCCCAGTCTGCCCCCAACAGTATACTCTTATGCATTATGACCTAGAAGCAATTGTCGTAGAAAAAGCACAACAAGAAGAGAGAGTTCAAAAATTATGAAACGTCCGAGCCGCAGAATCCGAGGTCATTATTGCCCTATCGACCCCATTCGGAAGGATCCCACTCGTCCTCATCACTCACTGACCCGTCGCTGAACATGACGTCGTCGATCGGGCCGTCGGGCATGCCCGCATCTGGGTCTAGGACCCCTTCACGGCCTGCAGAGCGCGCTACCCGCTGAGCAAAGCGGAGCAAGGCATAGCGCTCGGGACGTAGTTCGGAGGTGTACCAGCTATGCGGTTAGCTCGATACACGGAAGAATGAGCTCGAGCATTTTCACGTACTAATTCACAGCCACAGCCAGACCACCCACGCCCTCCTCCTGTTCTACCTTGTGCCACCAGTCTGCTGGTAGGTAAAGCGTGTCTCCCTCCTCGAGATCGACAATAATAGGTCGCACCTCACCAGGCGGGACCAAGCTCTGGACCCATGGGACTGGAGGCGCAGGCTGGGGGTCTCGCTCGGGGCGTAACCTGCCGTCCTCACCCCGTACGAGGGTGGATGGGGGATGAAAGTGTTCTATGGGTCAGCTGGACACTCAGTTTGGGAGAGACACACGTTCCAGGTACAGCCCGTCGATGGGGGACATCATCGTAAATCGCTTCATGCCGCTCAGAACATGGTAGACGTTCTCATATCTTCGGGGTAAGCGGAATGACGGCAAATGAAGCAGGTAGGGTGGGTTGTGGGCTCACGGGTCGTGGTGGAACGAGGTCGTGCTCTTGCTGGTCCCGATCCAGAGATTGACCGCTTCCGCCTCGCTCCCTGTTCCTCGTCAGCCACAAACGCCACACTGCCAAATGCGACAACATACCCATTGCTTCACGCATCCACGGAACGTCACGCTCCACGACCGTCTGAAACGAGGCGAGCTCTGGCTCACCACGCAACCCCGGCTGCGAGCGGTAGATGTTGCCATCCTGGGACTGGAGATACAAAGCTTCGTCGGTAGTAGTGGAGAGCTTGTCAAGAAAGGCAGCGAGAGTCATGGTCTCCTCCAGGGGTTTGACAAAGGTTGTATCCCCTGAAGGTAGGGTTCGCACGGAGTCGGCCAGGCTAAGCGGGTCAGGTCTTTGATTCCGCACGCTGATCCCTCTGATCCCTCTGATCCCTCTGATCCCTCATGCCCTCAGGCAACACGGACCAAGGAGAATGAAGCTCGGCAACGGCCAATCTCCTCTTCTTCTCCCCGTCGCATCCCCGCTCCGTCCGCCATCTCAATGCTTACCCGTCGTCCGTGATTGCAATAGTTACAGGAGCATCGCCGTGCTGCTCGATGTATCTCTCTGGTCTGCGCCAGTCGCCCCGGGTGCCCCGTCGTAATGGGCTGTATCCTGGGAAAGTAAGCTCAGATCACAGGGGACGTGTGTGCAGATGTGCGATGGCCCGAACTTTCCGTCCGATCCTTATCGGAGGATACTCGGGCCCATCCGTGGGTCCAATTGGGATGCAGCCAAAGCGAGCCGAACCTACCTCGGATGACGGTTGGGTGGGACTTTGAGATCATTCGTAGAGCTTCCAAAGCCGAAGGTGGCTCGTTGAGTTTAAAGGCGCCTGGGAACTGGAGATCTGTTGGTGTCAGCAGACATCGGGGTAAGTGGACATGCCATAGTAGTCATTTGAGAGCTCGTCCAGGTGACTCTGAAGGGTGCTAGGGTCCAACGGCATCAGTAGTGGCCGTGAGGGGAGGGAGGTGCGGAAAGAACAAATGAAAGTGTGGTGAGAGTCGATGAGAGTCGATGAGGAGGAGTGAAGAAAGACAGGGGTAGCAAGCAGTGTGTCGTTGATGAGGTATCGGTAACGGGTTTGGCGTATTGATGTATTGATGTATTGATGTATTGTAGAAAGCAAATGCAACTTCGTGCCGTGGTCTCCCTAAACTCCTCATCCATTCATTCATTCATTCATTATTCATATTCCGTCGCTCTCACTGCTACTGAGAGACAGCCGCACGACCCACGGGGCTCATGACATGAGTAAGGTTTCAGGCATCCAGGCATCCAAGCATCCAGGTATCCAGGCACACGTTTTTTTTGTATACCTACTCCCACTCCTGCAGTAGTGAGTGAGAACTGCGGCTGGAGAGCTAGAAAAGAGCTGGGGCTGAGACAGAGAGAGGCGTTAGACAGGGAGGGGAGGCAGGCCGGGGTGGATGGGTGGCTGCCTCAGCTCGTGGAAGCTTGACTACTTGGGCGCTGGCGCGCTGAAAGCCTGAAAGCGCGGCATGCAGCCCCACGGCTGTAAGGAGATTAATGGCTGGCTGGCCATGGCTGACTCTGTAGTATTGGACAGAGTTGGCGAATTCACGAATTTCACGACACAGGCCGGGCCAACTGACCACTTTTTAGGTCATTTGGGATGGGACCACCTTTGGTGCCTGCGGCCGTGCCTTACGAACACCACTCGCTGGCATCGTTCCCAGATCCTGCCCAGATCTCTTCCATAGTTCCGTTGTATCTGTGTGGTAACCACGTGTTTACTGGCTGTTACATAACAAGTCTGGCTTAATGGTGGCCTAATCTCACAGACCCCCAAGTCAAAGCCAATTAGAAATATTATAAGTTTATTTGTGGACCGAAACGGCCGAGCGTCATCGCTCGTCTGTGCCCTGGGTGAGGTCATAGGTCATAGGGGGGCTTTGAGTCACGTCCCCTGGTGCTCGGCGCGTACCTCCACCCCTCCACCCCCAGCTTCAACACGTTTCGTTCTCAACGTTCCATCCAAACCCTTCAATAACAATCATCAACGTTCATTCATTTCATCTTCCTTCAGTCCTCCTCTCCTTTCTTCTACTCGACTCGACTCAAACCTCAACCTCAACTCTTTCCATCTCAATGACTCCCCCTTCTTAGCGTCACCTCACCTGCACCCCTCCTCACCATGAGAGTCCATCTCGTGGCATTCGCAGCGGCGGCCTTTAAAGCCGCAGCCGCAGCGGACCTGGGCGCCAAAGGCAAGAACCGTCCTCCCCCTCCACAAGTCGCACCCGGTAACCCCCTCGCAACCCTCGCCAGTGCACTCGTCGGGGTTGTCCTCTATATCCTCTTTCTTATCCAGTCCGCAGTCACCTTTGTCACCATCAATATCCCCACGTGGGTTGCCTCCATCTGCTCTTCGCTAATCCCAGCTCCGTGGTTCGCATGCTGCACTACACATTCACGATCTCTCTCGGCTTTCCCCACTTTGCTGCCCTTTTCATAGGTTTTGCCGGAATAGTCTTCTTCTTCGTCCGCTACAGAGTACGTGTATGGTTTCAAACCTAGACTGATCCCAATAGTACCTCACTCGCTACACTCAACTGAAGGAAGCAGCGTGAGTGAGTCATATCGGAACCCGTGCTGATCTGCTTCTCAGCCTTCCTCCCCCTTCCCCCCCGAACCTCAACAATGACCTTCCTTTACTCCAGGATACGCTGATAAACGATCACCGATCCCGCCGTCCCACTAACCCTCTCCACTCATACCTCGACGACTTCCTCTCCGCCATTCGCATCTTCGGATACCTTGAGAAGCCCGTCTTTCATGAGCTCAGTCGCCACCTCCAGACGCGTCGTCTCGCTGCAGGCGAGACGGTTGAAATCGGTGGCGGGGACTTTTGGTGTGTCGTTGAGGGGCATGTCCAAGTGGTACGTGCAGCTGATAGAATTCCACGCCAAGCTGACAATCAGTTTGCCCCTTCCTCCGATGCACCGCCTTCTCCCGATCCCTTCAACCCTTCCTCGTTCAACGGCTACAGTCTCATCAATGAAGTTTCCACAGGAGGAACACTCTCGTCACTCTTTTCAATTCTCTCCCTTTTCACCGAGGACATTAAGCTACCGTGGGCAACGGACGAAGACGATAAGGAGGGCTCCCAGCGGCTCTCTCGCGCCAATTCCGACGTCAGCCAGCTCGACAGCAAAATCATGGGCCTGAGTATGACGCAAGATGGCTCATCGCCTAACAGTGAAACGCGTTCGAATCGTTCTGCGTCTGCCGAACCGCCCGAAGATCAGCAGTCTTCCGAAGGCTCTGAGGCGGATACTCGCGGCCGCTCCAACTCTATAAGCACCGCGGATGGAACGGCGAGGCAGTTGTCTGTGCCTCCGGCTCCACCATTCCCGCGTGGCGCTAGAGCCGGCGAACACCAGTCTCAGCCCAGTACAACCAACCACTCTCCGGCTCTGCCTCCGCTGGGCATCCGCCCAGGCTTCCCCCCGGAGTATCAGAGTGAGAGTCGCCAGAGTCGAGCGGAAACGCCAGATTCGCGCCGCTCCCAGCGCCGACCGACCGTCGCCATCGAAGGCACCGTCGCTCGAGCAACTGTGGACAGCACACTCGCCGTCATCCCTGCTGAGGCTTTCAAGAAGCTTACTCGCAAGTTCCCCAAAGCAACTGGCTCTATCGTCCAGGTCGTCCTGGAGCGTTTCAGCCGCGTAACCTTCATGACAGCGCACAAGTTCTTGGGTTTGACGAAGGAGATTCTCCGTTCCGAGGCGACACTTAACCAGCTTGTGTCGTACCCGCTCCCGCGTCACTTCTACACAGGTGGAGGGATGCAGGCCCTTCGCAACAAGTTTCAGCCTGAGTCCAAGTTTTCTCGCAAGTTCTCAACCACTAGTACCAGCGACTACTTCTCAGAGGCTCCCAGTCCTACTGTCCGCGCCCCCTCACTTCCTTCAGCCACGCCGGTCAAGTCCAACACTCCATCGTCCAGGTATGCTCGTTTACCAGAAGACCTGGCTCCGGTCATTACGGAGGTCGAGGAGGAGACCCACGACACTGTGATTGCGAGCCCGGCCCCCATGTCAGCCAAAGGTAACGGCTACCCAAGCAGCAATAAGAAGAGGCACTCCGGAGCCACAATAACTCCATCTCGCACGCGTACATCGGCCGGAACTAGTCCTGAAAAGTCAGAGGCGGTCATCAGCAGTCCAGTTCATGCGCGGACCACCTCAGCAACGCGCAAGGAGGTCGCCCCTGGTGATCTCGCCACCACTCACGGGCATGATGCAGATGTGGGTGAAACGTATTATCGTCCTCTGAAGACGCCGGGCCTCCCTCGCATGGACACTTACCGGGGTCGCACCCCAGCGAATACCGACTACTCGGCACCGTCACGCTTGGACACAGACATGGGTGACGAGGATGATTTGCGCGAGGCCCTCGTCGGCTGTATTGCCAAGTCCATCGGTCTACTGCAACCAGCCGACACCCATGCCGATTCGAGTCATGGCCAGGCGACCACGGCTCCTTCGATGACCATGTCGGCCCAGGGTTCGCCGATGTTCCACCCAGCTCAACGCTCAACCGGGCGTCCGCCGTTCGCCAATGTCCTCGACATGATGAACGCCTCCACGCCTGAAAACAGCAACGTCAGTGGCCTGCTCCGCGAAAGTCTCCTCAGTGCACGTGCCGAGGATGACGAGGCGAGTTCCATCGCGGCCAGTTTCCAGACCAGCAGCTTCCTTGGCAACGGGAACGATGTCAATCCCAAGATCCTGCGAGACCTGAGCGAGCATATTGATGTGCTGTACTTCAAGAAGGGCTCAAAGCTTGTCAAACAGGGCGAGCAATCTTCGGGCGTCTACTATGTCATCGATGGGTTCCTCGACGTAAGCATAACTCAAGCCTACTAGGAATGTTACTTACCCCATTGCAGATCTCATTGAAGACAGCCGGCGACCCTTGGGCAGATGTCCCTACAGTGGCTTCCCAGATGTCTAACCGCCCGTTCGGCGCTGCTATGGGTCACCCAGGGCCTTCTTCTCCGACTGCCTGGAATCAGCAGCGGAAGGAGGAGGACGAGCAGCTGTTTACCATTAAGGTTAGGGCTTCCAGATCAGGCGGTGCTAACTCCAGCCTGGCGGTCTGGCAGGATATCTCGCTTCGCTGTGTGGAACTGAGTCATACGTGAACATCACGTGAGTGAACAGAAAGGCGTCCGACTAACCACGCAGTGCCAAGACCGACTGCTTCGTCGGATATCTTCCTCAGAGTGCCCTTGAAAGAATTATGGAGCGGCGACCCATTGTCCTTCTAACGCTGGCCAAGCGGCTCCTCTCGCTCCTGTCTCCTCTTGTGCTTCACATCGACGCCGGGCTAGACTGGATTCAGCTCGATGCGGGACAGATTCTGGTGAGCTGGCTATGCATTGCAAGCTAACATCAGTACAACAAGGGTGAACAGGCAACCGACTTCTACATTCTCATTAATGGCCGCTTGCGATCTGTGGTCAAGAAACCTGAGAGTGAGAGCGTCGATGTGATCCAAGAATACGGCCAGAACGACTCTATCGGCGAGCTGGACGTCATGACAGGCCACCCCCGTTCCAACACTGTACAGGCGATCCGTGAAAGTGAACTTGTCCGCATCCCGGCTGCGCTCTTTGACGCGCTTAGCATGCGGCACCCGGCAACGACTGTGCAGTTCATGCGCCTCATCGCTGGCGAGGTCCGCAAGCACATTGGCGAGCAACACGCCAAGGTCCACGCCGCGAGCAACACGTCGCAAGAGCTTCGCGCGGATATGAACCTGAGTGAGTGAAACAGTCGTCTTACGTCGAGAGGATTGTCTAACAAGCCCAGAGACCGTCTGTATTCTCGGAAGCAATCGTAACCTCCCAGTTACCCAGTTCGCAGCCAAGCTCAAGACGTCGCTCGAGGAGATCGGCGCGCCGACGTCATACCTCGACCAGGCGACTGTCATGCGCCACCTCGGCAGGCACGCGTTCACGCGAATGGGGTGGGTTTGGTGTCACGGGTGTCGCGGCCCGCGCTGACATTAGTGCGCTCAAGATTGCAGGCTGGCTTGCGGACCAGGAGGTAGGCTGATATCACCTATGACGGCTGACATTCGCAGCAGCGGCATCGCGTCGTGCTGTATGTGGCCGACTCGACTCCCTCGAGCCAGTGGACTATGACTTGTATCAGGCAGGCCGATCTCGTCCTTGTTCTCGGCATGGGCAATGACCCAGCTCTGGGAGAGTACGGTGGGTAGTAGTCCCCGTCTTGGGCTGACATACCAGAGAAAGTCCTGCTCGCCCTGAAATCGTACGCCCGCAAAGAGCTTGTTCTCCTTCACGGCGAGCGCGCCGTTCCTCCAGGCTCCACACGTCTCTGGCTGAAGGTAGAGTTTCTTGATCTCAGCACCACTGACAGCAGCACCGCCCGTGGCTCCAGGCCCATTATCACGTCGAGATGCCCGGTGTAGTGTCCACCGCCAAGCCATGGAAGGTGCACGACCCCGCAGCCGTCGCAGCCTTCAAACATCTCCGCGAGCGCGTGGAGACTCGGATCAAGAAGTATCGAGGGCTCCGCCCACTCGATCGCCCCCGTCGACCTCCGCACATGAACGATTTCGCCCGTATTGCGCGTCGCCTCTGCGGCAAGCAGGTGGGACTAGTCCTAGGTGGTGGAGGTGCCCGTGGCATCTCGCACATCGGCATGCTCCAAGCGCTGGAGGAGTACGGGGTCCCGGTCGACGCCGTTGCTGGCTGCTCAATCGGTGCAATGGTCGGTGGTCTCTATTCACGCGAAACAGACATTTTGCAGGTGGTCGGCCGTCTCAAGCAGTTTGCAGGGCGTATGGGGTCCATGTTCCGCATCCTCAGCGACGTCACGTACCCCTACGTTGCTTATACCACTGGACACGAGTTCAACCGCGGTATCTGTGAGTGAAGGGCGATGAGGAGTGCTGATTCTCGCAGACAAGGCATTTTACAATACCCACATTGAGGGTGAGCTAAGCTGTTACACGCCGAGCGTAGCTGACATCAGATTTCTGGATCCCGTTTTACTGTAATTCGACAAACATTACGCACTCACGCATGGAAATCCATCGGTCGGGTTATGCCTGGTTAGCTACAAAAAGAGCGAATGTGAGCTAACGCCAGGCGCTTTGTTCGCGCGTCCATGACTCTGGCTGGTTTACTGCCCCCGCTTTCGGAGAACGGAACTCGTATGTGATGCCAACTCGCACCGCTAACACCAGTGCTCGTGGATGGCGGATACATGGACAACACGCCCATCGGCCCGCTCCGAGCGAGTGGTATCCGCGACATCATCATCGTGGACGTCGGCTCCATTGACGACACGTCGCCACGGAGCTACGGCGACTCCGTGTCCGGCTGGTGGCTGTTCATTCAGCGGTAAGCTCGCATTCACCTCCCGGCTGACCCCAGCTTCAACCCGTTCTACAAGGCCGTTGTGCCGTCCATGACTGAGATCTCGTCGCGGCTGACATAGTGAGCCGGCAATGACTTGCGTGCAAGCTAACACCAGTGTGTCGAGTGTCAAGCAGCTCGAGGACGTGAAGAACGATCCTCACTGCTTGTACATGGCCATGCCTGTGCAGCAGTTCGAGACGCTCGGCGGGTTCAAGCAGTTCCGTGAAGTCCGCGACATTGGCCTCGAGGCCGCGCGCAAGCAGCTCAAGCAGTGGTCCACGGACGGCAAGCTGCCACGCGGCATTGTGGATGGGTTCATGCCACCTTCGACAGCGCGGCGCGGCATGCGCGTCCGCCGCATGTCGATCTAGATGTGAACATAGATGTGAGCATGTACAACACTGCATAGAAGCTGGCAACAAGATGGCGGCGGTCCGGAATGTGGTTGGGTCTATGGCCGTCTACGCTTCTCCGAGCACGCCGGAGGGAACGGGCGAGATGTTCATGTTCTCGAGGCTCGTGCTGAGGCCAGCGTCGTTGAGGAGGTTGCGCCGGCGGTGCTCGCCGAAGCTGCCGCTGCCCTTCGAGATCGGGAGCGGGCGTCTGGTCGCGCTGGACGAAAGCGGCACGCGCAATCTGCCGCGCCCAGGCTCTTCGTCCATGCTCTCGTCGCTCTGCTCCTCCTCGTCGTCCTCGTCCTCCGAGTCTGAGTCGCCGGCATCAACGGCCACCTCAGACCAGGTCCGATACAGCGCCTCGATGAACTCGCCCGAACGCGGAAGGTCGTACGGATCGAAGGGGAAGTAGTCGTCGAGGCCGGAGTCGATATTCGTCTGGCGGGCGGCACGGGGCGCGGCGAGGCTGGGCGCCGGCGCCGGCGCGCTGGTGGTGCGCAGCCGGCGTCCCGGGTCGGGAGTCGTGCTGGTCGAGGTTGAGGCGGCGGCCGACGCGCTCCGCGCATGCGCGTGCGCGTGCGTGTGGGCGTGGGTGTTCGCCTCGATGATGCTGAAGCAGTACGCGAACCCCGTCGCGTGGGCGACCTTGGCGAACATGCTCACAATGGTCGGGTTGCACCCGAGCAGGGGGTTGAGGTCGGACGTGAGCGCGCGCTGAAGGACATCGAGGTCGCGCATCCACTCGTGGGTTGGTCCGGCGTCCGAGGACGCGCAGTCCATCTCCATCTCGCCGGCGACGGGGTCGTCCTCGACTGCCTGTGCGGTGAATGCGCGCCAGCGGAAACAGAAGATGAGCATCGCGGCCTGGCAGACGGCGTAGAAGAGCGGCAGCTCGTCCGCCGGCACGCCGATCGAGGCGTGTGAGCGTGCGCGCGACTGGGCCTGCGCCAGCTTGCCGTCCACGTAGGCGAGGAGGTACTGCAGGACTGCGCGGGCCTGCTCGTCTGTCACGAAGCGGGCACGTGTGACCAGCGAGCCGATGTACACGGCCGCTGCGGTCCTGTGCGCCAGCGGAATGGGTTGGGTGGGCGTGGGTGTTGGGGTGTCGGATGCGTAGAGGGCCAAGGAGACCAGGCGGTGGAGGAAGAGGTCCGTGTGGGCCGGCGAGAAAGAGCTGCACCGGAACAAAAGGAATGGGAGGTGCTGGGTGGAACTGGTTGGGAGGATCTGGCGGGAGAAGAGGTTGAGAAGGGTCTGGAAGTGCGCGAGCGATTGGGCGGGCGTCGGTGGCGGCCGCTGGGTGCCGGTCGCGGTTATCGGGGTGTTCGGCGTCGCGGGTCGCGGGGTGGGAGTTGCGGTCGACGCGTTGGACGAGAGTCCAGACAGGTCGCGCGCAGTCAGCTCGGCTGCGTTGACGTGACGGCCTCCTCCGCCCATGCTCTCGTCGAGATGGGCGAGGAAGTGTACGAGCATGCCGTCAAGCTTGGCCCGCATGCTGCGGAGGATCTCGCGCTTCTTCTTGCGCTGCTCCGCGAGCTTGGTCGCGTCAGTTTCGTTTTCGTCATCTGTGTCGCGCTCCTCCTCGGAACTGATCGCATCGGGATCGATATCCTCCCCATCATCGCTCTCGTCGTCCGAATCCTCTTCGTCTCCAGCCCGGGGCATGTTCTGGTCGATGCTCAGATCGAAGGGGTCCAGCCGTTCCCGGACATCGTCCTCCTCTTCATCTTCGTCGTCGTCATCGTCGTCCTCCTCGCCCCGGTTGGTGATCTCCACATCGATGCGGAGCATGCGATCCACGAGGGAGGACCATACTCGTGCTCCGAGTTCTGGGCAGTACTCGATCAGTTCGCAGCAGTTGCGCACCCATGTCGTCTGAACGACTTCGGGTTCGCGTTTATGCGGCGCTTGCCGGTTCAGAATGGGCTGCAGGACCGTGGGAAGCATGGGGACGAGGGAAAGGAGGTGCGAGAGGAGCAGGTGGTGGCGGGCGTGAAATGTGCGGCGCGTCACGGGGCTCGAGGACGTCGGGGACTGGGCGGGTTCTGCCGTCAGCTTCGACATTGAGATTGAACTTCGGTAAACAGGAAAGGACTCACGCCATGTAAGGCCCTTAACAGCCATCGTGACGATCTCGCGCGCCCAGCCTGGGTGGGCGCTGACGAGCACACCACAGAACCCGATATAGGTCTTGACGAACCGGTCATCGCTCGCGGCCCACGGCAGCTGGACAATCGCAGTTACAAGGGCATGGTGCACCCCCGCGTCGAGGAGCGAGACGTGGGCAGTGAGCGCACGGAGGAGCTGAAGGATCGGGCCGAGCTGCACCGTCGTCTCCCCCGGCGGTGGGCGGAAGTGGCTGAGGAGGTCCTGGTAGTTGTGTGTGTTGCCTTCAAGGCTCTCCTTCAGTGCACGGGGCATAAACACGCCAATTAACTGTCGCTGGAATGCTTCCCGTTCCCGCGCCTCGCGCCGCTCAGCCTTGTCCGCTGCGGAGGCGGCATCGCGCGAGTCGCCGCCGACGCTCCGTGTACGCCTAGACGGCTTCGTGTCGGCAGGTTCGGGCTCCAGCCGGCGCTTCTTGCCCTGCATGCTCGACGCGCGGGGAACGACGGGAAGATCACGGGACATATCTGGCTGTGGAAGGGGAGGGCGGAATGGTTTGAGTGGTTTCTTGACGATGGGTTTGGAGTGGCGCGGGGTCCTGGAGGTGTGGAGGGACGACCAGGACGGCGATGCGAGAGGCTGGGGCATACCGTAGGTCGAGGAGATGAAGGCTCCCCTCAGTGGGGAGAATTATGCGTGTATAACGGCTGGAAGTGGGGTGTTGGGTATATTGAATGAGATACGGAGCACGAGGTCAAGAGCAATGAGAGAGATGAGGATGTCGTGTGAGACTCGAGCAGCATCCATCCCATCTCTCGGTACCGGCGGATCGAGCAGAAATAAATCTCATCTCATCCCTTGATTTGATAAAGATTGACACGTCTTTTATCACGTGATTCAAATGGGGTAATGGACCTCCACATACCTGTCCACCACCTTCCTCCACCCCTGGCCCCTACTCTTGAGTGCTCACATGAATGCCACGGACCGTCTTGACTGTGCTCTGTTGCATCCTCATCATCATCACCATCATCATCCTCATCATCATCCTCCTCATCATCATCATCATCATCATCGCCGTCATCACTCTCGTCGCCATTACTATTCCCCCTCCCCCCCCCCTCCCCCCCTCACTCATACTCTCCGCTGTCCGTCTTCCACTCTCCTTCGTCAACTCTTGACCCCCCAATCCAGCGCTCCCCGCACTCCATCCTTCCTCCGCGCCACCATGCCAGTCAGTTCTTCAAGACTCGCCGCCCTCTCACTCCCTCCTCTCCCTGAATTCCACCTTCCCCGCTTGCCCCCCATCGCCGACCACATCCTGGATCAAACGATCATAACCCACGCCAGCGCCCACCATGCCTCACGCAACGCCCAGTCCCTCGACCCCAACGAGGGGCGCCCAGACGACTACGAGAAACTCGAACACGTCGGTGACGGCATAATAGGCGCCATCGTCACCCTTCTCCTTCAAGACCTCTACCCCCAGCTGCCCCCGGGCACGGCGACCGTGAGAAGCTCCCAACTCGCCATGTCGCTAACCCCAGATGCTCAAGGCACACCTGGTCAACAACGAGACGCTGGCTCAGCTGTCCCAGCGGTACGGGCTTGCGGACCGCCTCATTGCCGATCAGGCCGCACTGTACACTGTCAAGCGTCAGATAAAGGTCCAGGCGGCCGTCTTTGAGGCATATGTCGCGGGCATGTTGTACGACTTCCTCCGCAGTGCTGTGCCAGGAGGTTATGATGACGACGACATGTCCGTGCGGGTGACTCTGGATGGCGAGTCGATGCGCGACGACGCGAGCACATACAATATGACCGTTGATGAGGTAAGACTTTATGACGCAGTGAAGGGACAGGGGACGAGGCTGATTACAGGCCGACGACCGGGACAAGACGTTCGAACGCGGACACCTCGACACTAATGGCGACCGCACACCCCCCGCAGACAGGCTGAGCCGCTCTGCGAGCCGCAACACGAGCCGCGCTCCCAGCCGCGCATCTTCCGTTGCGCCATGTGGCCCAGCCGTCGAGTCTCTGTATCAACCCCTACCGCCGCCCACACGTCTTCCGGAGCTCAGTGACCTCCGCGGTCGCACACACGGGCAGGCGATGGATTACGTCGCGTACTTTGTTCGGCCCATCTTCACCTCCGTCTCGCACTTTGCACTGAGCTTCATGCGCGATATGGCTGAGGAGCTACAGAAGACCAAGGGCGGTGGGGATGCGGGCGAGCCCAGCTCGGACAGTGTCGTGATCGGCGCGGCCGGTGGACTCAACCAGTACTGTATGCAGACCGAGAGACACCTGCCCGAGTACAAGTATCAGCTTCAGGACATCGACCGCTGGCAGTGTATCTGCGAGTTGACGGTCCGCGGCACAACGTACACGGCCGAGGCGGTGCGGAGCAACAAAAAGGCGGCGATGAGCGTCGCGGCGTGGAAGGTCGGCAAGCAGCTCGGCCTTGACTTCGCCGAGTAGATCTGATCAAGTATCACGTATCGCGTGGCGTGTCTGTAATGAGCGCCAATTGATTGAGAGACCCACACTGTACCCCAGTATCTGTTCATATCCATGCATCGATATCCCTATCTCCTCCCGAGGTCCTCCGCGAGCTTTCGCGTCCGTTCAGCCCTCCCCGCACGGCCAAGCCCGTCCTCGACGCGAGCGAGGACACGCAGCGCACGTATCCGGAGCCGAGGGATGTCGTCCAGCCAATCTGGCCGTTCCTCTAGGGTTCTCGAACACCCCTCGGTTCCGGCCGCAGTGTCGCCACTTGCTGCCTGTTCCAGCTGCGCCTCTGTTTCCGTCTCCCCGCGCCGATCAAGCCGTTTAGCCACCTTCATGAGCTGCTTGCATTCCCCCTCGACAGCCATACACTCCCCCTCCGCGGCGTGTAGGTTTGGGGGCACGAGTGCGAGCTGCGCGTCAGCGAGCAGGATGCGCGCGCTGAGCAAGGCGGTGGGATCGGCGCGGCGGCGGGGCGTTGTGCTTGGGAGGCTAGGTAGAGATTCTGGGGCGGCTGGGGCATCTGAAGCGGCAGCTGCTGAGTCCCTGGGCGCGGAGGAGGCCGTAGGTACTGAAGCACTGGCAGCTGGGCCGGAGCGGGACGTTGAGGATAGGGCAGAGGTGGCACTCGCTAGGGCTTGTTGGAGGAGATGGACCTTTGCGGCAAGTAGCTGGACGCGGACAGCCGGATCAGTCGCATCGGCGCTGTTCAGCGCTGTGTCGAGGACGCCGAGGGTGAGGAACGGGGAGGAGAGGATTGCCGGCTGGGGTTGCCCTTGTGGTCGTGACATGATAATTTGAGGTGGAATGGGCAGAACAGAAGCCCCTGGATTCCAGACGCGCGACTGATATTGATTGTTGCCACTCGCCTCCACCACCTCCACCTGCAGTGACAGATCGTGACAGATCTGACACTCGTCATGGAAATTTGTGACAAAGCGCCGCTCATGGCCGCTCATATGCTCATCATCCAGCAATCACTGTGCTGCTCCGCCGATAACGCACACAGCATGCAATGCATGGTACATACGATACAAACAGCCAAGCATACCCGCCAAGCCACCTGCTCCCTCACTCCACTCCACCATCAAATGTCCAGTGCCGCAGCACATATTATCGACGTACACGACGGTACACGGTATCATACGCTCGCCAGTTAATTAGAGACGCCGCAGGCCTCGCTTGGGTGCCGTCTTAGGCTTTCCCGTCTTGACGGGCGCCTTGGTGGGTGCTGTGCCCACTGCCGTCTTGAGCGCGGCGGCGACGTCGGGAGGTGCTGGGGACGATTCCTGACGGTCATTGGGGCCCAGTGGGGCGCGGGGCGTGACCTTCGACGGCGAAGAGGAGAGGGATGAAGGGTTGGAAGAGACGGGGGCGACGGGAGGTCGGGGAAGCAGGGGGTCGGCGCGGGCTGCGTCGCCACCACGGAAGGGCGCGGGGGGGATCTGGTGTTAGAAAAGTTACAATGTTCGGCGTTGGAGGCCATGAGAAGCGTGTGGCATGGAACCCTGTGAGGTAGTCTCCATAACACGCTCACCTTAGGCGTCGCGTGGATGCCCGTCATGAGTTTGGCGTACTGTCGTCAGCTAACAAGAGAATGGCACGAAGCTCACCTTGCAGTACCCCTTGTAGTCGTTCTGGAGCTGCTTGCCTGCCTCCTCGTCAAGCGAGCTGTCCGGGTTGGGGTAAATGAGAAGGCACTTGATGATCTGCTCGTCAGCTCCACTCCCTTCCAGGACACCCGTCGCCAGACCTGACTCACCGTAAGCACGTGCCCAACACCATAGTCTTTGCGCCACTCCTTTTTGAGGGTGTCGACACAGATCTCGCCAGTCTTGGAGATGTTTGGGTGGAAGATCTTGGTCGCCATCGTGCCTGTTGTCAGCTGGGTTAGACACGGACCAGCTCACATGTTGGTGGGAGGTTGGGGTACTCCGGCCCAAACACGAAGTTTACCTTGAAGAAACCACCCTCGTACGGTGTGCCCGCTGTTGTGTTAGCTGGGTTCTAAAGTTGCTGATGGAGGCCGGCTGGCTCGGGTTGGGTCTGCCAGCCACCCTTCAGTGCTCGCACAGGGACACAGGGACAGGGTGCGAGATGGGACCAAACATTGGTCTTCCGCATGCGTCTGCTTGTCCGACCTCGCTATCGGCTCGCCCATTCACTCACGTGGGCCCTGCACCCATCCTTCGATGGTGGAGATGTCGTCCTCATGGACGACGACACGGACGCCCTCTGGCGGCTCGGTGCGGAGCTTGACGAGCTCGCGCGACAGGACGCGGAGGGCCATTGGGTTGAGGGACTGGGGTGAGCTATGAGGAACCCTTTGACAGCTCACCATTGTACGAGGAGTGAATAAGCGATGGAGAGAGGAGGAGGAGAAGAAGAGAAGAGAGATGGAGAGAAAAGTTGAGAGGATGAGTGTTGATAAGATGGTTTGACGGGAAGTGATGAATGGATGGATGGATGGATGGGTGGGATCGACATTACTGGCAGGCAGGCTACATGGTCGACTTGCGTCATTCCACTACCCATCACAACAACAATAAATGGTGGCTGGACGGAAATTTCATCTTATTCCCGCTTGTGGCATCCAGCCACCCAGTCAGTTTCTACAACAACCGCATGCATATAGAATACAATACGTGAAACACAATGCATTCATCGTGAGCTGGGCAGTGCATAGGAGACGCTTTCGGCAGAACCGCCCGTGTCCTCTCCGAGTGCTGGTAGACTGAGGCCTTGGTTAGAGGCGGAGACTTGAACTGGAACAAAGTGGCACCCTCCTTGTTGCGTAATTAGAAGTTTGTGATTAATTAGCACCTGATCCTTAATTACCATTATTATGGCAGTCGCCTCGGCGTCGAATGCATCTGACCGCAGCTGACGGCAGGTGACTGTGCCTCGCGTGCCTGCGGTCCTGTCCCATGGTCCCGACCTCCGTCGCCGGCCTCCGTAGCTCCGGCTCCGTCGGCTGCGTCCCTGGGGTCTTAAGTGTGCCGAGCGGTTATGAAAATGGACAGCGGTGTCGCTTTCGTAGTTCAAACAAGGTCTCGAACCGCAGCGAGCACAAGGCAAAGTACAGCGGAGACCATGTGGCATATAGCTGGGTGTATCTTATCGTGAGGCGTCGTGCCGGGCTCCATCGCTCTCCTCGGCCCCCGCAAGATATTATCACTTCTTTGGCGATCTTATCGAGCTGCAATCGGAGGCGTTCTGCCGCCGACCCCGCTGACCCCCCACCTTGTCCCCGTGGTCGCCCTGCCTGTCTTCACCCGCGCGCTCTTTCCCCACCACCGCGCCACAGCGTCACGCGCCAACCATCCTAAATATCAATCTCAACCTCAACCTCAACTCGTCTTATCTCCTCATCTGTCAACAACCCCATGGTATTATAATGTCCGACCCCTCCTCCGGCAGGGGACTCCCGACACACACGAACGGCTACGGCCACGGGCGGCACAGTGGTTCAAACGGATCAGCGACCGACGCGCTGGGCGCCATCCTCAACAGCACCCCCGGCCACCGTCGCTCTGCGTCCCTCCCCAACGCGCCACCCAAGACGCGCCACTATGTCATCCCCTTCGTCGTCCTGGCCCTCATCGTCTTTGCGTCCGCCACGCAGACCGTCACCGCGTCCTACCTCGCCAGCTCGTTTGGCTTCGACAAGCCCTTTTTCGGCTTTTTCGTCACCCACTCGACGTTCTCCTTTGTCTTCCCCATCCACTTTGGCCTCCTCCTCCTCTTCAACCGGACGCGCTCAGGGCGCAAGGAGCGCGCGAAGCAGCTTCTCCGAAACCTCCGCGCCGTGCTCGCCGACCAGCTGGGCACACTGCCGCGGTGGAGGCAACTAGCGCGCCCGCTTGCACGCAAGATCATTCCCTTGACGATGCTCATCTCCGTGCCCGCCCTGTGCTGGTTTGCCGCCATGGCATTCAGCCCCGCGATGGACATTACGGCGATTTACGCGACGTCAGCCTTCTTCGCGTACTTCTTTTCCCTGCTTCTGTTGGGGACAAAGCTGACCCGGCTCACCCTCCTGGCCATTGGCATCGCATTTGCCGGTGTCCTCGTCCTCACCTTCGCTGGCGCGGGGGCGGAGAATACCGGCGACGACAAGCGTACGGGCACAAGACGTGTGATCGGGGACTGCATCATGGTCGTTGGTGCGATCTTACTGGGTCTCTATGAGGTCGTTTACAAGATGGTCCTGCCGGAGAGTCAGGGTGGTGCGACGCACGCGCACAACCCAGCCACCCCAACGCCAAACATCGTAGCGTACGCGTCTGTGCCAACTGACGACGGGATCGATATCGAGAGCGAGGCAGAGAACGACTACGCTCTAGGCGCAGCGTCTGGCGCCGCGGCACCAGGAGCACACACCCCCTTACTTCCCAAGCAAACGTCTCGTCCCAGCTCCCCAGCGTTTGGTGGCGGTGTCGCGGGCATCGTCTCCGCAGGCAGCGGGACCCACTCACGCAACCACTCCAACTCGCACTCACCCACTCCGTCCCTCTCGAGTGTTCACATCCACCCACCTCGCACACCGACACGCGAACCACCGCACCACGTGCCAAAGCTCCCGACCGCCTTCCATTCCAACTTCCTCACGTCCCTCATCGGCGTTGCGACGTTTGTGCTCCTCTGGCCGCCGTTCCCAATCCTACACATGACCGGTCTGGAGACGTTTGAGCGACCACACGGCACCAAGATGTGGAGCCTGATCACGGTCATTGCCGTCGGCGGCGCAATTTACAATGCGGGCCTGATGGTCCTCATTGGCATCTGGGGGCCAACGACGAGTAGCGTTGCCAACCTCCTGACGATTGGCCTAGTGGCCATCGCAGAAGCAGTCTGGAAAGGCCACTTGCCTGATCTCCAGACGTGTATTGGTGCCGCAGGCATCGCCGCTGGCTTTGGGCTGTTACTATGGGAGGGTGAAGAGGACTAAGACGCTCTTGATAACATGCTCAGGGAGGGGTTTCAAGATTGAGCACCAGAATGGCATTCTTAGCATCTGTATCATTAGCAGTGCATTCTCATTCAAACAATCCAGACGCGCGCAGCACAATGTTTGACATGCATATCGACAAGACTCATGCAGTGGACACAGATATACGGGGAAAGCGGGCAGACAGAGAACAATAGCCCGGTGATGATGGTAGTTGGCAATGTAAGGGGAGGACGGACGTGATGGGCATGTCAAGGAGGAATCGCAGGAAGCAGTAGGATCAAGTTCTAGAGCAAGGACGATTGGCGTCCATATCTATTCTGGGGGAGGCGCCATGAGCGCAGCCACCCATTTGGCCATGTTGACGTTTTTGGACTCGGACCGTACGATGAAGGGGTGGTTGAGCATGTCGCGCGGGTATGGGCGTTTCGCGCCGTCGCGGATGAGACTGGGGTTTAGCACTCGTCCAGACCTTGAGCTTCAGCTCGCTGACTCACCATTGCGCCATAAAGTCGCGGATCTCGGGGGTCCAGAACACGCCGTCATCAGGAGAGTCGACCATCGTGGGGACAGGCGCGGTGACAATGTATGATAGTAGCTCGATAGGCGCAAGGTGCTCGCCGTACGGGAACCGAAGGTGGGCGACCTCATGCAATGTTAGGCCGAGAGACCACACATCCGATCGAATCGAGTACGGTTTGCCCATGATGCGCTCGGGTGCCATGAAGAAGGACGTGCCCGTGAAGGTACCGGCATGGGAATCGACCAGCTCGCCTGACACACCAAAGTCGCAGAGTTTGACCGCGCCGTCGCGTGTGAGGAGAATATTGCTCGGCTTGATATCGCGGTGGATGATCTTGCGCTCGTGGAGGTAATCGAGGCCGCGCAGAACCGAGCTGGCAATGCGACCAAGCACGTGCTCCGAACAACGCCATTTACGAGCCTTGAGCTTGCCGAGGATTGAGTCAAGAGACCCAGCCTCACAGTACTCCATCAGAATGCAGATCTGTGTGTCGTGCTCAGCCAGGAATGCGCCGTAATGCTCCACGATGAATGGCGACGACGTGGATGATAAGAACTCGAGCTCGCGAAGCACCTGCTTGTGCATTGACGGGTTGGCCGTTCGGGCAATCACCTGGACATTAGCATGACATGGAGTCTCTCGCTCACCTTGCGCGCCATCACCGATCCGTCCTTGTTGTATCGCACCAAATCGACCGAACCACCCGCGCCTTCGCCAAGGCGTCGAATGAGCGTCAAGTCAGATGGCTCCACGACCAGACCTCCGATTTCGTTGACCGACGTCGGCCTGCTGTTTTCACCGCTGTCGACTGCCTCTTCATCCTCGATTGACAGTCCCTTGAGGTCATCGAGGTCGGCCCCGTTTGTGTGCGTGGTACTGGATCCCTGGCGCGACTTTGACGCACCAGGTGCTGGGCTGCCCGAGATCCACATATTCCGTAACTGCATCTTGATATCATAGGTCATGGCGTCCATTTCCTGCGTCGGCCTCATGTCGGCCTCATATCCATAGCCGCCTGAGGTCTGTAGCTTCAACCCCTTGGAGCTTTTATTTGGCTGGACTGTCTTCTCCTCGTCTTCTGGGCGTGGGGTAAGTATTGTCCCCGCCCCGTCCTCGTCGTCGTCCTGCTGGAATCCTGAACCCCCACTTCCGTCCCTGCCCGTCGGCATCACAAGCTTGGGCAGCTTGAGTGACGGCGCGGTCAATGACTTTGATCGGGGTCCAAGACCCGGGGATGGGCTGGCCGCAGCGAGCCGGGGTGTGCCGGCCGGAATGGGTATGGAGGACTCGGAATAGGATTGGGGCTGGGGTTGGGGTTGGGGTTGTCCATGCGTGAGGACAGATGGCGCGGTGGAGGAAGGAAGCGTAAGCTTTGGCCGAGATGATGGCCCTGCAGCCGATGGGCCTCCTGCAGTGGCTAGCGAGGGCAACGCTCTTGTTGGTTTCATCGCAAGCGAAGGTAGTGGCGACGGGGCATGCCACCCTCCCTGGCCAGCTTGGTCGACATTCATACCAGCTGTGGGGTGTCAGTCGGGGGGTGGAACGAGGATGAGAATAGGGGTGAGTGAGTGAGCCACTCCCGAGTTGAGCTCCTGTGTTCCTGGAACAAACGGCGCGTCGGTTCCGGACTCTTCCACGTCGCCCGCAACGTAGATGGGAATCAAGTCGTATACTCACGGACATTACCTTGGGGGATGTTGAGGCGGGGGGGAGGTGGAGCAGGGCGAGAAGAGTTGTGCGTTGGAGAAGCGCCGTTGCTGTAATAGGGCGGGGCCTTGGTGCCAGTCGCATGGGTGCTTGCTGAGGGATTGGGGCGCGCTCCGCCTGGCCGGCGCGGAGTAGACATGGCGATTTTGGGAGAGATATGGGGATATGGGGATAGAGTCTAGAAGATAGAAGGAGGAGGAGGAGGAGGAGTAGGGGGAGAAATTAGGAGGAGGATAGAGATGAAGAGGGAGAGAGTATAGATGGAGAGGAGTGTCAATGAGGTTGAAGAGACTGATGGATGGATGGAGTCGAGCGTTGAAGCGTTGAGGCGTTGAGAGGTTGCGAGGGTTGAATCGGTTGAATGGGGGCTGAGGGGGAGGGACGGGGGCAAGGAGCGGATTCAAGTGCACGCGTACAGGCGGCAGGCGCAGTCGGCGGGAAGGAAGCAGGGGGGGGGAGGCAATAGGGTGCATATAGGTAGGTACGTACACAGGGCCTGGGTGGCGGTGGCATTGGCACTGGCATTGGCACCGCACATTACAGCTCCACCGTGGGAAGGTTAATACAATGACGTAGACGCTCCCCCTATCCTAATCAACACCTAATCAAAGCTTTCATCACAATCAATTTCCTAATCACCTCCAATCCACTCGACACACATTGAGCTATCAACTCTCAACGATCCCAACCTCACTCCCAAACCAGACTCCTTCTAACACCCCCTACCAAGCTACCATGTACCCTTCTCCAAGTCGAAAAACGCAACGCACACACCATCCTATCCTGCAAATCCGAGTCCCTCCTCCCATCCCAATCACCCGAGACTGACCCCACTCCGCTTTTCTCGGAGCAAATCCTTCTCGCACCTTTCCTTGTCTTACCCCTTGTTCTCCGTCTTCTACGGCTTCGTCAGGCACGTTGTTCGGAGCGCTCGTCGGCCCCTTCGTTTGAGGACACGGTACTGGCCGGCAGAGCGATATGTGGTGCCATTACCGCGAGACGCATCAGGATTCTCAAGTTGTTGATGGTGCGGTAGGGCGATCTGCGCATCAGCACAGGCACATGACTAGCTCGCCGTGCCCGGGCGGATCGGCGTTGCGTGTCGCGTCGATCTTGTCGACGCCACCTACTGGTCGGTTCCGAGTTGACCTCATGACTCGATATGTTGACTCGCAACCTGGCAGTTGAGTTGCAGAACACTCAATAGAGGATGGAGGGATGTGCTCATCTTGAACTTTTGGTCACTTCCGAGCTCGACTCCACACGGAGGTGCAGCATTTGCCGCACCATGCACGTCGCTGGTCATCCAACTCTTCTTTGTACCGTCGTGGGGCCGGCCACGAGGCTGGTTCGAATCTAAGAAATTGGGATTCACGGTGCGTAATGGCCAGCAATCAGGGCAGGCTAGAAGAAATGTCAATCAACTTCCTTAGCTTGTAGCAACAGACGGCAGGTTGAACTGTTGCAGAGCCCGTTGGACATGTGGGCGAGCAGTGGTGCTAAGACTGCGTAGCCACAGTAGCTCTCGTGAATATTGGTTGAGGCAGCGTGGTCTGCAAAGCAGGCAGACTGCATCGTTCTGCCTCCACGCGGTTTGGAGGTGACAACTTGGCCCAAGAGAACGAGCAGGGATCAGGAAGCAAGGACAAATCACCATGACGTCCCGTCTTGTCCTAGACAGCGACCATCTTCGGGCGCCATCTTGCTGTGAATCCCATGCTCCATAAAGCCAAGCCTGCATGAAGCCAAGCCTGACAACGTCCCGAAAACACAGCCTTTCAGGTACGGAACGTGAGCATTAAACATCGGCCCAGCATCCTCTGGCTGGACGAGACACTGTCAGGGAGATATGTGAGAGCCGTCTAGGTAGCGACTGGTACATCAAGAGACTTGAATAATACATTCCCAAGGAGCTACGAGGAAGGTCGGCGATCCTAAATATATGAGGATCGCCGGCTCATTGTCGAATATATTGTACCGAAGGGTATCCGTGCTATACGAGCTCGGTACTCTTGCCGTCGGGTTTCATGACCTGACAGGCATCCGTTTCCTCAGGCTGAGCCACGTCCTCTCTCCAAGGGACAACACGGAAATGTACACCAGCAGAGGAATTGAGGAGGGAGGAGTTCCAGTACATTGGTCGATGGCCGAATAGGACAGTAGTTGCTGAAATCAGCGAGAGTTGAAGGCACCGGCCGACCAACTTAAGCTTCAACGCGGTGTTGGACTGTCACATAGTAATGATGCGGCGAGAATCGCCATCGAGAATCACGCATAATACTTGTGGCCTTCACATCTCAACATCACAAGACACCCCGTATCCTCACGCTGAGAAACGTCCCCCTCTCCAGAGGCAACACGGAAAATATACACTAGCTGGAAAGCGGGGGCACCAGCACACAGGTGAGATGGTCGAATAGTCGTAGCGTAAATCAGCCAGTGTTGAAGGCACCGGACGACGGAACTTAAGCTTCAACGCGGTGCTGGACTATTATGAGCGGCTGAGAATCGTCGTCGAGAGTCGCACATAATATGCGTTGCCTTTACATCTCAACATTCCCCACATTCTCTTGCTTCTTCTCATTCACAACCATGATGACGAGCCCGTCTCCAACAATACTGATAGGTGCCTCAATACCCGGACGAGCTCAACGTCCTTCAGTTAAATTGTAGTAGCGCGCCAACTGGGCAAGCTTCTCAAAAGCAGCAACACTCCCGAAGTGACGTTGCGACTCGCGAACAAAACATCCCCTCATTATATATTAATAAGGCAAATGGCTGAAACCTGAAGGTAGGTCAACCAGGAGGCCACGGTTCAAACGCGCAGACTCACCGCCAGAAATTCAAAGCTCTTACTGAGCCGGGACCACGAAGTCGCCATGGACACCTCGCTCGACCTCCTTTAACTGTCGGATTAACGTGGTCGTCGTGGCCGTGGCGTCGAGTACACCCCTCCAAGCGTCAACACTCAAGGTGGTCCTTCCAGGAGAGCCTTATGATTTGCCGTCTTTCTGGTTGCAGCTTCACAAGAGCCTTGTCCAATGTCATATTCGCCCGTTCTAATCGGTGTTCCAATGGCAAGAGAAACACAATCTGGCTGACGAGCAAGCGAGTTTGACGTAGGAGGATTTTCAAGTGATAGCCAAGTCACCAGGACAACAAACATCGTCCTTTCTCAGTTCATGTCGAAACAAATTGTTGAGGTTGCCGAGTTGGTCCAACAACGTCTGGCGGAGCTGGTTGTAAGTAGCGACGGGATGAATCAAGAAGACTAGACAATACATTCGCAACGAGCTACGAGGAACGTCGGCGATTCTTATATATGAGGATCGCCAGCGCATGGTCGAATATATTGCACCGAAGGGTATCCGTGCTGTATGAGCACCGTACGAGCGCGGTACCCGTGCTGTCGGGTCTGCGGACCTGACAAACAACGATACGAACTAAAATCGCAACAAGGATTTGTGGCGCCCAGTAGCTATCACTGCTATGCGACATCAGTAGCTAGACGACGGATTCTGCAAATCTTCTTTCTTAATGCTTCTTCTCTCTTGCGATCCTCGAAATACCTGAATTGGCTTGACGGCAAGCCCTGGTTCGCTGTATGGTGATAACCACGTGACACCCCGTCCTGTTCTCCTCCCACTTGAGCTACAGGACCCGCATGCTCAACGTTGTCCCCTTTTACTAGTGTCGTACTCCCACACTCTACATAAGTAACGTTTCGCCCTCAACCGAAAAGGAGAATAGAGACATTGGACAGGCCGTACTACATACATCGGCCCTTTCGTTAACGGTTCTGGGGGCAGATCAGGGACCGGCGCTCCGGTCCATGCTTTGACGGATCGACGGACGGAACGCCCATGACCTGATCTGCCATCGCTGGAGAAGTTCATAGTAGACAGAGTCGCAAGAAATGCAGGTGACTGGGAGGACTTGATTGGGAGGACTCTATCGTGGTGCCTCCCGCAGAATTGCTCAGCTGCAAGGCCGTCATGGGTCGTCTATCCACTCATGTCCAGCGTCACATGTCGAGCAAGAATGGCATGAATGTCAAAAGTAGAGGACGTGTGTTACTGTCACAACACTGCCCTATGTAGACGGCACGACAGACCTGTGAGGACTCTGTAGCTTAAATCGTGTGTTGAGGTCTCTCTGGTGAGTATAGAAGCTACAAAACGTGATCACAGAGCGGGTTACGTTGCACGGTGAGCCTACGCACTGTGAACCGCTGCAACTGATGTCACTGAGGGGGCTGCCAAGCCGTTCCTCCGTCTTGGAGACAGCACACGACCAACCATGTTGAAGATGAGCACCGGAATGTGCCAATCACAATGGAAGACCCTTCAGCCGTGTGCCTGGTCGGGCCTGGCGCTCGCAGAAGAGCGGGAACTGGATTGACGTTCACCTAAGGTTTGGATCTCGGTTCTCTGCTGCTGCACAAGTCAGGCACTTACGGGGCACCAGGGACGGAGGATGAGACGACCTTGGGTTCGTCGCTGTCCCCTGGCGGTTGCAACTGACCCGCGGGAAGTGGGGGTGCGGTGGGGCCCACCCACGACCCGCGGAATCGCGGGATGATCTGAACGCCTGGAAAACCTGTACCTGCACTCAATAATGGTTAAGGAGCTTAAGGACCTGTGGAGGTCTGCGGGGCAGTGCCCAACAAGCTCTCCACCGATGGCTCTGCCAGCTCTGCAGCTTCTGCTCCTCCTACGCCTTCGGCGTTCTGCATCCTCTGCATGCTTAGCAGCGCGGCTGTCCTCCCGCTGTGCCCTCGACACGTGGTACCCTGGAGACGGTCGGATACTGGAGGCGGTCGATACGGAAGCCATCAATTGTGTCCCGTGACAGCGATTCCTACGATGGTGCTTCAAGTTCAACTGAATAACCAGGGCTCACTGCTGGTCGAACAGTAATCTCTCGCCACTACACTCTTCTCGATGGGTAATATCTGCTCAACGCCTGAAGCCACGAAGTCCTTTGAGCCGGAGCACGTCGAAGACCGCCCTACTGTCGTCCTACGTCTGTATCCTGGTCGCGAGCACACAGATGCCCTGGTGGAGTCGTATCAAGGCCGGTACATCCACTTCACCGAAACAGATGATGTGATATACTTCTTAGACCAGTACTGCAACCACGAGCACGGTCGAATTCGGGATCTCACTCCTGAGGACGTGGAGATGTTCGTGGGACTCAAGGAAACCGAATTGGAGTACAGCCGTGATCCATGGAACCCAGGGCCGGGTCCGGCGATTGAAGTCGAGTTCCTTCGCCACCGGTCGGCAGTGTCACTCAACAGGGGCAGTCTTATTTCCAGAAGAGAGGTAAGTCACTATCGTGTCATTCACGAATGCTGACGTCCAGGATGAAGTAAGTACCCAGGCCCAATTTGGCGTGCATTGACGTCGAAGATCGCAAATGACTTGGAAGACAATCGATCCTTGCGGAGTGCAGGCCCAGCAGTGGAGCAGAAGTTGGCAACGCGACTTCCTACCGTCCTTCTCCTTCTTACCAGGATATGGGGTAGGAAGGATCTGTTCCTCAAGGCGTTCGAAATGGACTACGATATCAATCTCTATAACATACGACGGAGGGATCGTATGGCAGGGTTTCTGGGACTTGGAGGGCTCAGCGTCCTAATCGATCACCTATGGAAGCAAGGGGTTACCTCTGAGCAGGACGGACGAGGTTCTCGGATCCACGAGATCTGGGGTCCGCGAGTGTGCCAACTGATAATGGCATACTTTGCAGATCCTCTCCTTCGGGACTGCACACAAAGTCCGTTGCAGGCGGTACAGGAGGCATACAAGACTCTGTTCCCAGCCACCCAGGTCGACACCGAAGGTCAGCCCGAAGACCCGTACGCGGGCATCAAGTATGGGCTCATTTTCATGGCGATTGTCGGATATTACTTCGTGCACCCACCGCCTCGCGGAGAGCCCAGTCCCCTCATGACCGATCTTGGGTTGCAGCCCTGCAAGTGCGAGGAGGGGCCATTCGATGAGCATGGCCGATTCCACCCAATAGCATTCTGCATTAACCGGAAGAAGCCGATAGGAAGACAGATCGACTTTAGGATCACTCGCGCAGCGTACTGTCCGTGCGATCGAATGTTCCTCAATGCTTTCGTGAAGAGGGTCGGCGACATGATCCATTGGCGCGTCGGTGCAGTTGGGATGAACACCCTGTTTGACCTCCTGCAGATGTCTGACCTTATAAAGCCACTGGGCTTTGGGGTAGTTTATCGAGCCGACACCCACGCTCGAGGCGCCCCAGACTTCCCATACCTCGAGGAACTCTTGTCCTCGCCCATTGTGCGAAGAGGACGGAGGAAGACATTGGTCCGGTCTCGCATTGGACCATTCTCCAGAGTCTTCCAACGACCGACCGATGACATGTCCCTGGGGGGTTTGGGACAGCATGCACGACCACGGTCGTCTAATGCGTCAATGCGTACCAGCTACTACGAACAAAGTGTGCGCACCATGGACTCGCAGATGGGACTTGTAACGCCGTTCACGCTTGAACCATCTCCCCGCGATCAGCCTCAGGATGGTTCCATCCACTACTCGGAGTACGAGATCATTTCGCCTGTGGAACCGTCGTTCACAAAGTCGTTCCCAACGGGTCCTCTCAGAAATCGCCCAGCATTAGCGAATCATCCTGCTTTCGAAGAGGTGGTTAACTCGCCCTCCAACCGAGCATCGCTTGGACCTGGAGGCACTCCCCTGCCTCCGTCATATAGCACTGGCATCGCCAACGACATTGGAAATGGCAACCCCGGGAATACCACCGTCGAGCTGAACTCCTCCTTCATGAGATCCCGTCCCCCTCTTCCCGACCTCCCTACAGCAGCTCAACTACGAGCGACTGATGGCTCCATTCCACGAGAGGTTGCCGCACCTGCGTACAGCGCCGTGGACGCGCATCAGCGAAACCTCTTCATAGATACTAGCAACAGCGGCCTTTGCAACAACTTCGAGAATGCCAATGCCAGCAGCAATAACGTCACCATCCGGTCCACCAACGCGACTGTTGACGGTGGTTATACGCGCGAAGCTCATCTCCCAGGTGCTAACGTGGCCACCATTCGCCGACACCCACGCGATCCCAGCTGGCTCGATGTCATCCCCCCGATCAACGGTTGCACCGACGGGCGTGAAGCAAATTCCTTGGACCGTTCAACATATACTGGGAAGGTCAACAACGTTGGAAACGAAAATCGCAACGGCAACAACGTCAGCCACTATACTATAAATGTACATTAAACAGTCGTTGATGGAGGTTCGGGGGATGATGACGTGCACTGTACATCATGTTGATGGCATATTTATGGAACTCTGACGCACCCTGGGCTTTGCGGAGGTGACGGAGGAGCATAAAGCACGCTGTAAACGCTGCCAACGTGCTGCAAAGAACGTCGGAGCGAGGAGCAAAAACAAGAGCTGCTTCAATGTTGACGTGATATCCTCATAACAGGATAATCTAAACTGGAGGTGTACACAGACAGTAACTGTTTGGTTCATTACGCCCATCTCCCCCTGGGCCGCCCTCGGGACAGGCTGCGCCATATAGGCGAGGCCTGATCATTAAAGAGTCGCATTTTCGTTGTCGTACTGTGCGTCCAGGGGTGTACTGCTGTGTACCAATGTATTAATCCTCTCTGCTCGTACATTAGCCTGAGCTCACGGCGGGTTCGAAAGTGTGCATAGACCAACGCAATTGAATCTTAGGCTGGGTAGACGAGGTCAACGACGGCAAAACTACATGGTCGCTCGGGAACGAGCCGTCGCGTAGGAGGAAGATGCCGTGGTCGGACCTTTTCTCCTTTAAGTTCATCAACCTCGCCGATGGCGACATGGTTACCACTGCTCCTCGTCAACAGGGCCGGTTGGCGGTGCGAAATGCCCTACCACTGGTCCTGCAAAGAGCAGCAGGACCACATGCGTCACCCCCTGCGCCTGTTCAAGGTGGCCAACCAAGCTGATTGCCCTCCCTCCTGCCCTCAACGCGGACCGCAACCTCCTGCTTCCCAGGGCGACCGCAGCCTCTTGGCCCCTAGGATCCCCAGGACACTCTCAATAACCTCCAAGTGGTCCCCGCCCCGGGCAGAACCGCTGAAGTCAACGTACCCCACAGTGGGGAGACCCCCGGCACCCTTCTGAAGAGAATCAAAACACTTGGTATGTATTTTGCTCTCTCTGTCAGTCTGGTGGTTCTGTTTTTCGCGTTCAACTTGGGCAATTACACGTCGCTCCAGCCGGATCCCAAATACTCTACCCCGTTCAGCAATGAACGCGTCATTAATGCCACCATCGGCTTTACAGCGAGTTATACAGTACAATGCGGGGTGCTGGCAGGTGACGTCCTGTACGTCCTCGACGAGCCTCTGGACGGATGGTTGGAAGTGCAGAGCTTCGACGGCGACGTGGGAGTGAGTGCTATCGTGGAATAGGACCTGACTTCCAGATGTTTCGGCGGGACCATGTCGGCTGGTTCTCGAGATGCAAAGCAATAGTCGAGGGGTGAAGGATACAGGTGTGCGGCAAGATATTGTACGTGTTTGAAGTACGGTGTGCGCTAATGTCTGCTTAAACTCACGCATATGCGATGGAGGTTCGTCATGCATCAATTCAGCCCGTTGAGTTGTATGTTATGTACCGAAGCCACCGTTATACTGTAGACATGAATGGGTAACTGTGCCGTTTAACTGTGCCGTTTACGAAACGTAGCATAGACAAGCACCTTTTAGTATGTATCCGGCTCATTTGATACTGGATGGTGTGGCTAAACTTCAATAATATATTCTATCAGTTTAGTGATTATGTACACGCAATCCCTTCTGCCACCTCAAAGTCCTCTATCGATCCACGACTGCCAGAATTGCAACAACTGCCACTTGGACTGCCAGACGCCACGATGTGGTTACCTACCTGGGTGACAAACCTGAAACAAGTGTGAGGTTACGTAAAAGTATCTTTCCGCGCAACTTCCATTGCACCGTATTTGTTCACCGTTTTCTCCATCACCACTCCCACGACAGTATCAACAATAATGACTGCGCTACGCGTCGCTCCAGGAGCCACCAACCTTCTCAGAACTGCCTGCAGGTCAACCTTAATCCCCCCCGGTACGCTTAGCGGTAGAGCACTTCTGCTGGCGTCAAACGCCCCGTCTCGTCGGAGCATCCACCGCTCTCTTGCGGTGTGCCATGAGAACCCCCTCGTACGTATCCGCCGGTGCTCAACCTCTGACGGCAGGGAATTCCGCGCCGCGAGGCTAACCCAGCTCCAAAGCTACCCCGGCGCGGTGGTCCGCCGGAGCGCTCACGTATCCGGGGCGTGAAGCAGGTCGTCGTCGTAGCGTCTGGCAAAGGGGGAGTGGGGAAGAGTACAGTTGCCGCCAACCTTGCTCTAGCGTTGGCAGGAACTTCGCCACTCGGCCGCGCACCCCGGGTCGGGCTGCTCGATCTGGACATCTTTGGACCAAGTGTGCCAAAACTCATGGGGCTGGAGAATGCCGGGGAACCGGAACTCAGTGACCGTGAGTATCGAGCTATGAAGCGAGCTCCGCACTTCCTCTCGCATATGCGCAATGGACAGCTTTACATTGGGTTTTGAAGCTGACCGCAGGTAACAAGCTCGTCCCGCTCTCCAACCACGGCATACAGACAATGTCGATAGGCTACCTCCTCCCGCCGGGCGATACGCCCGTCGTTTGGCGCGGTCTGATGGTCCAGAAGGCGGTCCAGCAGCTCCTCTTCGACGTGGAGTGGAACTCCGGGGGACAGGATTTGGACGTCCTAGTTATCGACATGCCCCCAGGCACTGGCGATGTGCAGCTGTCCCTCGGGCAGCTCGTCGTTGTTGATGGTGAGTTTGACTCAGGTCCCAACGCATCCAGCTAACTCCAGGCGCTGTGATAGTGTCGACGCCGCAGGACGTTGCCCTCATCGATGCGCGCAAGGGTGTGGCCATGTTCCATAAAGTCCACGTGCCCATCATCGGTCTGCTGCTAAACATGAGCCACTTTATCTGTGGCTCGTGCGACGCGCCGCATGAGCTGTTCGGGAGTGCGGACCGGTTTGTGAAAGCCGCAGATGAGCTTGGGTTGGATGTGCTAGGTTGGTACAGATAGTTTCTTGCGCGATGTGCTGACATCAGGCAAAATCCCACTCGTGACGAGCGTGTCGGATGGCGGGGATGCTGGCAGGCCTGTAATGGTGCAAAGTGGGAGCACAGGAGAGGCTGTGCGCGAGGTCATGCGCGGCGTGGGCGAAAAGGTGTGGAAGTGGTTGCTGGGGCGGCCACAGGACAACACGGGCGTGCGCGGGTAGAAGGGTGATGAGCAGCAGCCTTGAAGTCATAGAAACACCAGCATGGCATAGTGCATGTTCTAATCACCCACACATACCGTCGACCATCAGCAGGCGCCCGACTCACTGAACTAGCACTCTGCAGCCCCACGCACAGCTCCGCACCACTGCCTCACAGATGACAGCATCTCCCACACCTCAGCCTCTGCCCCCCTCCGGCCCGCTTCACTGGAGCACCCGAGTGGCTGGTATCATGCAATGCGGTCCATCCTATCCTACAAGCCCTGCTACCGAGATGGCGTAAATTACTCCTTTCCGCCGGTGGCGCGGGTGTAAACGAGCTGGGCGTTGTGGTGGACGACACGCTTGATAAGGCCCTCCTTCTCGAGGTGGGCGATGGCACGGCGGGCGAGCGAGCCGTTGATCTTCATGCGGTCAACGAGGACAGACTGCGAGACGATCTTGTAGGTCGGGACCTCCTTCATGATGCGGTCGCTGCGGGTCAGCGAGAGTGCGTGAAGCAGAGCATGAGAGAACGGCAGGGCACGGTTGATGCGGAATCTGCAACCAAAATGCCCTCACTGCTCTCCAGCCCATCTACCATGCAACTCACTAGATGTTCTTGTCGAGGACGACGGCGTTGTTGGCCTTGTCCTTGACCTTGCCCTTCGACCACTTCTTCTTCTTTCTGCCGGTCAGCGTTGTCCCATCTCCGCAAATCTGCCCCGCCCATCCATCCACGCCAAGGGCCTCGCGCGGGCCAAAAAGTGCACCGCAACGTGCATCGTTGACCGATGCAGCGCGGATGGCAGGAAGAGTAGAGTGATTGCTCGAGAAAAAAACTCACCCGGCCTTGGAACCGGCCTGCGCGGCGAGGGCCTTCTGGGCCTTGGACTTGACCTGGGGAGGCATCTGCCGTTAGTTCCATTCTCCACACATGATGACGGCGCGCGCGAACGAAGAGGCGAAGCAGAGGTCGACGGGAGGGCAGGGCAGATGTCGACTGTGGTCGGGTTGGTGAAGGGGAGATCCGCGGCCGCCACCTCAAAGCTGCCGCAGCGATCGTGTGCCGATGCTGCGGTCGTCCTCGCACCGGGGGTGCCCGATAGTCGTATCCTCCTATCCCTCCCTGTCGTTCGCTGTCTCCGTGCTCGTCGTGTCCGCGCGCGCGCTGTCGATGCTCACTTTGTTGAGGTCTAAGAAGAAGATGGAGGAATCGGTGACCTGCTTGACCTGACCACCTCGAATCCACCCCAGGAAACCAATAAATTACTCCCATTTTCATCAAATTTATCCCAACCTCCCAAATTTCGATGCCTTTAAGCCACGTGCGTGATCCCGAGATGTGGCAGTTTCATTTCAACAACTGAGACTTGGGACGCGAATGCTTTCATGAACACCGTGAAACATCGCAGCACTGCTGGGATAAATGCGCAATTAGCTTTGCACATGGCAGATCCTCCCAAAATACTTCGGATATCACACTGCGATGACTTGATGCCTGAGACCGAACGGGAAGCGGGTAAGTCGATGATGGCATCAAGAACGTAATGCATCGGGACATGAAGTAATGACAACGTTGAAGATGTGGACGGCGCCGGATCAACCGTCGACATGCAGCTTCCTCTACTTATTTTGACAAGCTCTCATGGGAACATTGCTAGTGTGACAACTACTCTCCATCGAGATCATCCTGCAGGATTTGCTGGGGCGAGCGCACAAAGGTGATCTCCTCGTCCTCGTCGCCCTCTGGCAAACGCTCAATGATGGCCCTGGGATCAGCTACAGCAACGAAGGGGCTCGCTCCACTCACTCGCATTCACAAAGCAGCTCGGTGCAGAATAGGTCGAGGTTGAGGTCGGACGGGTCTGTGCCGAAAGGCATCTCGACCTGCGCAGCGATACCCTCGACGCCGCAGAGCGTGAAGGCGGTGGTGGCGACGATGAAGATCGTCTTCCACCCAAGCACGTCGACGAGCACGAAGGGTAGGCACAGGAGGTAAATTGTCACGCACTGCTTGAGGTGCGAGGTGAACACATACGGGAGGGGGGTTTGGCTGGAGTGAGCTGGCGGTCAGCGCTGCTACCTTACATGCTAGGCGTCAGCGGAGAACAAGCGAACAAACGAGTCACGAGACTACTCACATACGCTCCATGGAGCCAAGTTGGTCAGTCATGTTCTGCACACTTGTATTCATCGCGTTGAAGCCCTGAGATTAATTGCGGTTCAAGGGGTTCAACTCACGGCAGGGCCGATAGCCTCGAGGTTGCCGTTGCGGCGGAAACGAAATAGAGAGCGGCTGATTTCGTGTGCAATGACTAAAGGAAGACCGACCTCGACCATGTTGCCGAGAGCGCGATCGCGCTTGGCCTGCTCGAGGGAGCACGACTGTGACTCGACATCCTCCTGTGTGCGACGCAAGTCCATCCGAACGCCGGGCTTGATCAGCGGGGTTCGCTCGGTGGCGCAGGGGGAGCTGACGGCGCGCTTCTCTGTAAGTGCGGGGCGAACTCGCACAGCAGTTGGGCGGCGCATGGGCTTGGGGGGTCTGGGTCGGGCTTCGGACTCAGCACGCTTGGGCGAGATTGGGGGGAACGAGAACGAGTTGGACTTGGCTCTAGTGGGGGACGAGGGCGGGGCAAGACCGAGGCCCACGACGCGCTCCTCGTCGTTCCGGGGGTCTGCGAGCGCTGAGGTCGAGTACGACCGCGGCGACATGGTTGGTGGCGACTCGGCCATTATGGAGGAGCAGCTGGCATGGTCAGGGGTAGTCGGTGAGGCCTCCGAGTCGGAAGCGATGTCCTGCTTGACGAACTGTGCGAGCGAGCGGGGGAGGAGCCCCTGGAGGTCCGCATGGTCTGCGCCACCCTCAGCGCGAAGGTAGTGCTTGGTCGCGAAGACAAACCCGAGGATCAGGCGGATGACCTCCTTCTTCCGCTGCGTCAGTTCCAAGCGCTCGGCGAGCGAGAGTTTCCGGTCAGGTGGTGGAACGACGTTGATCCAGATAGACTGGGATGAGCTACAGTAGACGGAAGTACAGGCCGCCGACATACACGTGAGAGGTTACGCGAGCATGAGATAAGCGCGGTGAAGTCCTTGCGACCCCTGCGGTCAGCTGAAGTTGAGGACAATTGCTGTACGTACTCAGCATAGCGCTCGTAGGCGGATGAGTTGCGGAACACTGTCATAAGCTGGGGCCAACCTCGGTCAGCTTACCGAGCAGTAGACCGACGACAACAGAGAGCAGGGGTACTGCCGGTCAGCACTACCTCGGCGGTCCACGCGATGCAACGCGACTCACCAACGTTGTTCGTCAGAGCAAGGTCCTTGCCGTACACAATCGACGCGGTCGCAACAATGGCGCTCCACAAGGTGAAGAAGAAGACTGGGCGGAGGACGACGGGGAGGATCGACGACGAGTAGACCATCACGTCGTCGAGCCACGAGATCTTGGATACCTAAAGCGTGAGCTCCCAAGCGATCGCGGGAGTCAAGCGGTGTTGTCCAACCTGGCTACGGGTGCGCAGCAAGGCGACACCTCCGTTCCCGCCGGAGAGCGATACTTACACGCGGCTTGTTGTCCTCCTGAGTCTGCATGCGGAGGAGTGAGCTGAGTGTATGGCGGGGCGGATTGCGGTCCTGGAGTCAGCTTTGTCAGAGCAGCTGCACTGTACGTACCCAGGCCATTGACGGCTTTCTCACAGGCTTTAGTGGTGGAGGCCTGGGGCGACGGTCGGCGCTGCCGGGTCGC
Source organism: Cutaneotrichosporon sp. PL3408A (assembly GCA_023629975.1). Classification (NCBI taxonomy): domain Eukaryota; kingdom Fungi; phylum Basidiomycota; class Tremellomycetes; order Trichosporonales; family Trichosporonaceae; genus Cutaneotrichosporon; species Cutaneotrichosporon sp. PL3408A. Next base: position 3,401,997 of record JAMAMB010000001.1, read on the forward strand.
GCCGCGACAGGGTTGGCGGCCGACACCGTGATATCGCTCGCTGTCACGGACATGCTTAGTGGCGTCGGTGACATGGCGAGAGTGTGTTGCTATCAGTGGGTTGTACTTGGTTGCGCTGCCCTCAAACGAAGGTTATACACAGGAAGAAAAGGATGATGAGAATGAATTAAGAGCTAGATATATTCAGTTCAGTTTGACATTGAGGTTGGAGTGGACGAGACGGACAGGGGTCGCAAGGGGTACGATGGCGGAGGTCAATGCTGCGGTACGCGTGATCCAAGTTGACCAAGTAGTACCCATAATAGATCACCCAAGCTGCACAGGCTGCTCAACGTACAACCGTTGTGTGCAACGCCTCGGAAGTGACGGTGCATGGTCTGAGTCAAAAACGTCACATTCAATTCACAGAAGGAAAGGATGTAGGATCGTGTAGGAATGAAACGACACGTCCAACGAGACACGGCTATCAACAATGAGGTCCAACGCCGCGAACACCGCGAACACCGCACAAAGGGTACGTCCATCCGCGGTCGCGTAGCGCACGCAGTAGGCCGAAGATGCCGAGGATACCAGAGGATACCGCGGCACCCATGACCCATGACCCATGACCCATGACCCATGACATCGTACATACAGCAATGTTTGGACGCAATTATTGTTTACAAGTCCCAATTACAGTGCCGCTCTCCTGGCCCTCCTGGTCCCCTTCACGTCTAAGGCGTTCCCCGTACCACCCGGATGACATTTCGGGAAGAGTAAACCTGGTTGGGAGCTGGTGGGAGTTGGTCAAGTTTGTGCGTCATACGCGTCCAAACTACAAACCTTGTAGGAACCAAACATGAAACAGAGCCCCAACGTGCCCCACGCAATTCCGCCACTCGCCCCCTCACCGCTCCTTGTCTGCCCCTTCCGGCCGCCACCCTGGTTCAATGCCCGCTCACACACAACTACCACGCCGTACGCCACGCCCTTATCGCGATCACTCGCTTAACCCAGTTATTCACGCAATTCTCTTCCGCCCTCACCCACAAGCCCTTACCCTTACCGGCCGCCGACCTCCGAGGCGTTCGGCACGGCAATGCCAGCTGCGCAGATAATCAGCTGACCCATGCGACACGCATGACGACAAGCGATATCAGGAATCAGAGGAATGCAGGATGTGTCAGACCAGTACAACAACCTCCCTCCAGCTAACATGCTACACCAACATCCGACCGCGAACCCGCCGGAAACATCAGGCGCGTCCAACAGTCTGCTAGCCCCTCGTGCGCAGCTTAAAAAAGCTACTGCTGTGCTGGACGAGTTAGGAATCGAACCAAAGACCTTTCCAAATCAACGTTATGCGAATGGAACGCTCTACCAACTGAGCTACACGCCCTGCGACCTCAAAAGATCGTCTCCATTTATCCGCGCCCCCCACATAGGAGCGCCAAACAGTTGTGAGCAGTGGATCTCGCAGCTCGCAGTACGCAGCACCAGGTAGTAGACATGGAGTGGTTACAGGTCTATGCAGCTGCACTACTACCGCGACGATGAGAAGAAGAAGATGGGACACCCATGCTGGAGGTTGGGGTGGTGAGTGTCGGGAGAGAATTTAGTGTTGCCCCAGTTAAACACCCATCGGATACCGGGGCAGGCACCAGGACCCGAGCTGGCCGCTCCTCACTGCCAAGCCTTCTGCGATCGCTCTGCAGTGCTGATGTCAGGTGGTCGATGCAACAGGCTCTTGTGGAGTGGGCAGCGATTGACAGAACCTCTGAATGCGGCGATCTCGTAGTCGGGCCCATCGATATCGACGCGGCAGATGCGCACACGTAGTGATTCATACCTATGCCGCAGCACGGCTACATACAACAAGTATCGCCCCCAATTCCAGCTCTCAGTTCAGGAGTAGTCACCCGATTCTTCCAAGTCCATCTGGCCAAGTTGTCGCCCTTCTCATTCAGCAGGCTCCGGCTTTGTTCCCTTCTCCAGCTCAGCGATGCGCTTTTGGGCCTCGGCAAGCTCGAACTGGCACTGCGCGACGCGGTCTTCAGCATCCTGCCACGCCGTTTCCCATCTCATGGACTCGGCCTCCTTCTTCTCCAGTTCTCCGCGCACGCGATCGAGCTCCGCCTATGGTTAACGCGCCCTGATATGTCTGGTGCTTCCAACTCACTTGGAATTCTTGCTTCTCACGGCTGTTCGACGCCAGCTCGTTGGTGAACTGCTCTATCTTCACCTTGAGGCTCTGCATGTATTCGGACGCGCGCCGCAATAGGATGCCCTTGCCGACCTTGGGGTCCGACCCGCCGGGTACCTGCGACACAATCTCCATGATTCCCTCATTGATATTCTCGCGACGGCGACGCTCAACCTCCTTCTGTCTGTCAGCTTGGCCTCGGACAGGCGCAACTCACATGCGACTCCTTCTTCATCTTTATGGGGTCGATAGGCTCGCCGTTCTCGACGGGACCCACCACGCCGTCTTCGTCGCGCCTGCGTTTGTTACGCATCCGACCCATATTGAGCATCTGACTACGGGCAGCCTCGACTTCACTCGCGACAGCCACTGCCGCCTCCGTCTCGCCCATCGCTGCTCCATCAAATGCGCCAAACTCCTCCCCGTCGCGCTTTTCTGCCCCGCCTTCTGCCACTGCGGCCCCTTCGCCCGCATCTAACATCCCAAACCGCGCCTCCCCAGTTGCTGTGAAGAACGAGTTGTCCTCGTGGTGGAAGCCGGTGAGCTGCGTCATGTCACCGACATCCCCCTCGGCCCCGGAATCCTGCAGCTCGGCAGCATGTTGGGCGAGATTCTCAAGCGTATTCTCGCGTCCTGCCGGGTCAAGAGTGCTTAGGGTTGGGAAGAGCTCTGGTGGAGGCGGCGCGGGCTCGGCGCTCGCGCGTGGCGAGTGAGCAGCGGGCGGGCTGGGCTCGTCCGGCGATAGACGGCGGTTGTCGATTGGCATTGCAAACTGACGGTGGCGGGTGCTACGTGAGGGGCGCGGGGTTCGCTGCAGTCCCGAGGTGGGCGTCGATGATGTCGGTGTGGATGTTATAGAGTCGATGCCGTGGATGGAAGATGGAAAGTGATGGATGGGTACGCGTGGGCAATTGAGATCAATGTGGTTGATGTGATGTTTACAGTTGGGATAGTTGAAGTCGTATACGGGTCAGGTGATTCAATTGGGGTGGAAGGGGAACAAAAGGGAACAAGCGGAGAACGGGTGACTGGACCATAACCCTCCCTCTCCGGCCAAGCAATCACACAAAATACCAGAAAATACACCAAAATATTCCCCCGCACTCCCCCAGAGCGTCATGCCTCGTGTTTGAACCTCTAAACCTCGGGATCAAGCATGCAAACAACATTTCTTAACACACGTATGTACATATGTTTGCAAACCACATAACTCACTTGGGCGCTAGATACACGAGTAGTTTATGGAACTATGGTCCGCAGTGCTTCATGTGACACGTGGCTCACGACCAAGTGCTGGCGTCATGTGCCACGGACTGGCATAACGAGTGTTTTGCCTAACGCATACACGTCTCGTGCAAAAGAGACACTGCTGATACCCACCTCCCTGCGAATTGCACCTGCTGTTCGTTCATCCAATGAAGTGTACTGATACCATACGCTTGGACGACATCGATGTCAGTTATCGATAAGGACCGTCATGATTCCACAATGCGCCGCAGCTGGCCGTCATTCAAGTCGGGCCCCGGCCCCCTTGCTTTCCCTATGGGATGAGGGCGATACAGTACGAGTATGCTAATCGGCATGCGACAGGGAGCCAGACTCTTTTAGTAGCCGCTGCGGTGGCGTTTCATACAACTCCACTCGTCCTTTTCGATGGGCTGACATTCGTAGAGGCAAATTCCCGAGGACGAGGTTGCAGTCAGATGGCCACTCGGAGATACACCAGATGTGATGGGGGAAACGACAGCAGCTGTGAACAGGTGTAGAATGAAGACACCAATCCGAGGCCACGCAGATGGGGGTGGGAAGTGTTGCTGGATGCTGCTGCTATCCCCGTAGGTCGAGATAGATGAGGAACATAGGTTGATCCTGGGCCGAAATCCTGGGAATATCGCTTCGCAGTGAGAAGGTGGGCCAACCGAGGTCAGTGGCAAGCGTAAATGACCTCAGTCGTGATGAGCCTAGGGGACGCGAGTCCTGGAACAAGTGAGACGGATCATGTTACAATCTGTCAGGAAAGGCTGCCAACCATGGGTCCGTCAACGGCTCCCAAGGTCACGAGGGGGGTATGGGAAATCAAACTGCGAACCTCACAGCATCCCTGTGCCCCGTTCACTCGCCACAGCGAATTCAGTAACGTTAGCGTACACCACCGTCAGACTTGGCGGCATCAGCCCCAGACCAATGTCGTGTCTATCCAGATACATGCCAACCCACCCTCCTCAATCTTACAATTCCTCGAGCGCGGAGATGTAGAGCACTGTCATCAGCTTTGCCGCGCAGATTAGTCGCACCGTTGTTGCCGCGCAAGAAAGTGTCGCCGAACTTGGCGGTCAGGCGGCCGTTGGCGTACTCTTCCGTCTCCTCGAGCGCGACGTTCATGTACCCGTCGAGGCATGTTAGGCGCCCTGCTGTCAGCAGTGTGATGAAGACAGGCTAAATAAGTGAGAGATGAGTAGGTGGCGAAAGTGGGGTAGAAGTAGGAAGAGGGGTATTAGGGCAGGAGTTGGAAGGGGCACGACCGCAAAGCAAGCAACGAAGCTGCCGCCAACGCAGGGACAACCAGGCTAGACGTCGCTTGTGAAATAATATCACCGAGCAGCGAGAATGCCCACGAGCAACGGTCGCCCGCTCCCGGCCAGGGCTATCCTCGTCCAAGCCTGGAAGACATATCGCGACGCGCACCCGTCCAGCTCGGAATTCAAGCATATCGCACGCACCATGGTAATCGATGCCGCTCGCGATGCGGACCTTGACGTGCTTCCCCACAATGTTCTTGAGGAAGTCAGAGGGCGATCCCGCAGTCGGGGCCGCATCCGGCTGGGGCGATGGCGAGTCCATCGCGTCGTTGACTTTGTTAACTCGTTGCCTCGGTGGGTAATAGGAGAAGAGAGGCAGCAACTTAACGCGCATGACGATTGTTGCCGCTCGACAACATGGGTTATGGAGCCACGTGACGGACGGAATCAAATGACAAGGCATTGATTTCGGGATAAACTCCCGTCGATGCCGAGGTAGGGTCGGCGTCCGGTCTGTCACTCCCAATTTCAGAGACGTTCGAACCATCGCCAAACATCTCCTCATAGATACACAAAACCATGCCGTTCCGCGCTCGCGTCAACCCCAACAGCCTGGCGCGGCGCGTCAGCGCTGCCACGCGCGGCATGAAGGCGCATATCGTGCCCAGCGCACGACAGGCGCTGCGGCGTAGCGACCAACCTATCGCTGGCCCTGGTCCATCGACATCAGCGTGGCTACAGCGGCGCGGCTTCCACTCGACCCCGCGCGCCAGCGGACTATTGGGCGACTTCCTCGGCCTGTCGTCTAAACCAGCTCCCGCCTCCCCTGCTGACGCTCTCATGGCCGCTGCGGCTGCCGGTGCGCGCGATCTGCCCCGTGTGTGGAAGAGCTACACTGAAGCGTTGGCTGCGGGGCGTACACGCGCGCTGAGCGCCGACGAGGTGGGCGATCTCCTCGAGGGCATCGAACGTATGACGGCTGGCAATGAGCAGGCAAAGGCTTCGGGACCTGCGCCCGGCCCGCTGGCTGCCGTCGCGGTACAGGCGTATGAAGGGCTTGAGGCCGCGGAGGCACGGCACCACGCCGCGGCTGTGCGATTACTGTCCGCCTTTCCGTTCAAGTTTGGCCGCCGAATGGCGGTAGACATTGCGACTGCCCATTCGGGAGATATGGAGCGGGAGGAGTGGGGTGCGCTCATTGCCGGCACGGAACGACAGGCAGAGCTGTTCGAGCGGGTACTCGCCATCCTCCCCTATGACGACTGGACATTCTACGCCCTCGCGGAGCAGCTGCGCCGCCGCGATCCGCCAGCGACGAAGGAGGACGTGGCCAAAATCGTCGCGCTGATGGCGGAGCGCGGTGTAAAGGCAGGGCCGTGGGCACAGGTGCCGCTTGCGCAGCTGTATATTGCTGTCGGGGAGCAGAGGAAAGCCGCGAGCATCTTAGCCGGCTGGGCGAAGGCTCCTGTTGCGGAGGATGACGCTGCGCTAGCCGAGCTACGATGGCAGGCTAGAATTTCGATCGCCGTCCAGCGTGGCGACGCAGCCGCCGTACGTTCCGTCCTATCAGAGAACCCAACGGACGCGATGCCACCAACGGACAGTCTCACTTTCCTGGTCATCGACCTCCTCCCCCGCAATGAGGTGCCAAGCTCGCACACCGTGATCGACGCCATTCGCCGCGTCTCTGATCAGCTGGGCTTCCCGCTTCCCGCCGAAGCATGGGACAAGATCATCCAGACGCTTGTTGAGCGAACGCCGAAGGACGCCGACGCACTCAAGCCCGTGTGGGACGTATACCGCGCCGCGCGGGAGGAGCTGGGGAGCAGAATACCGAGCACCGACCTGGCAATGGTGCTTGTAGAGCGTCTCTGTGCGCTTGACCCGCCCTTTTTCAATGAGGCAATGGAGGTATACACGAATCTGACGACCGAAGACGAGATGCACGGCAGCGCTCTCCGCGAGCAGACATTTGTCGACCTGCTCAAGGCTGCTCTCCGCTCGCCGACGTCCGACGAGGTCCGGGAAGCCATCTTCTCCCAGATCCTCGTTGACATGGCTACCCGCTTCCCCAACATCCGGCTGGACAAGGTATTTGCCATCTCCCTCGTCTCGTCCGTGTGGGAGCGGTTCGCGGCAGACCATCCAGACGCATACGGGATGTATGATGCCGTGCTGGGCGTCTCCCAACCTCTAGACGGGGAGCGGTGGGAGACTATTCTGCTCAAGTTCATCGCCCTATCGTTCCCCAACTCGGCTGTGCCGACGCCAGACCTTCTTGTTCGCATGATCGCAGACATGAGGGCTAGCGGGAACACCCCCGGCCCCCGGATCTTGACGGGCCTGCTGACAGGCTACGCGGACATGGCGAAGGCTGTGCGGCGGCACGATGACGCGCGCGCCATCGCCAACGTCCACTCCGAGCTTCTGTCCGCCACGCGCAACGTCCAAGCGCTCCTGAACCTCGACTCGGCGCTGACCGTCGACGTACGCCTCCTCACAGCACTCATGGACGCGTTCCAGAGCTGCGGTGCTTTCGACGACGCCCTCGGCGTCTGGGCCGAGATCGTACGTGTGCACAAGTCGTATCCCGACGACATGGGCGCGGCCGTGGGCGTCATGCTCGATGCGTGCGGGTACGCCGAGCAGCCAGGGCGCGGGGCAAAGATCTGGGCCTGGGCGCGGAAGCGCGGTCTGGTGAAGAACGCGCGCGACTGGGCGCCCTGGGTGGAACTCCTTGCGCGGACTGGCCGCTACGAGGAGTCTATCGACGCGCTGGTCCAGATGGAGAAGGAGGGCTTGAGGCCGACAATGGAGATTGCCCTCCTTCCCCTCAAGTTTGCGCGGGGGAGACCAGGGCGTCTCCAGAATGTGAGGGAGCAGCTTGTCGAGGCCTTCCCGCAGTGGGAGGAGATGTTGTTCCGAGCCACTGTTGATGGCAATGGCGGCAATGGTAGCAATGGCAGCGGCGGGAGACAATAGACGTAGCACATCAAGTAACTACCCTGCATATCCAATTTATAGCCATGAGACGGCCGTGAATGGTTACATTGACCAGTGCTGTAACTGAACCCTCTTGACAGTTTGGCTCGTGCAATTTCTAACAGGTCACACTTTACACGTCACACCTCGCTTCGCTCGGTGCTCTCGGTGCTCGGCGTCGATGCATAATCCAAACTACATTAATCGTACATAGCCGCCCCCGTTGCTGTGGTCGGCGTAGAGGACGTAACCCGAGTCGGTTGAACAGCTCTGTTCGCTCTAGCTGGTGGTTGAGCTCTAAATGACTTCCAAATGAAGCATGATGCTGTAAAACGCAGATATCCCAATCTTACAAACACTCAGACCCAGACCCGACATAGTCCTTGCCGAGGAGCTCTGGCGCCTGCAGCTCGCCCTTCTCGATCGCGTCGGCCGCACACACGAGGTCGTACTGCATCTGGTCCGTGACAATCGAGTCGCCCTTGTAATCCGGATGCGAGGTGAAGAAGTGGCGGATCCATGTTGCCGGCGTGATGAGCTCACCCTTTGCGCGCATCTTGATGAGATCAAGGTACCGCCTAATCTGGCACTTGGTCGCAATGTCCGTGTTGATGCTGTTGAGGTAGGCGTTGACGACGCCCATGAGACCCGGGAAGCCGTCGTCGCGCCCGTTGATGATCTCGTCGAGGGACATCTCGACGACCTCGGGCCCCTCATCGTGCTCCTCCTCGAGTAGGGATGCGCACGAGCTGAACGAGTTTTGCGAGCGCAGGTTCTTGGGTGTCCTCGCTCCGCCCTTTGCCGGGGTCGAGTGTCCGTTCGTCAACCCGTTCGCGTGTCCGTTGGCATGATGTGCGTACCCGTTCATCTCCTCGTGCATGCTGCCGTTCATCGAAGCGCCAGGCGACGTAGGGTTCGGCGGCGACACTGGGCGCGAGTTGAGGTCATAGGTCGACAAGTCCTGGGGGAAGACGTGGCGCCGGAAGAAGAACGACTGGGCACGGGCGGCATTGCGTTGCTGGGCACGCTGCATGTTCTCGTCCACCTGCGAAATGGGCATGTAGAAGTTGAGCTTGAAACTGATAATTGCGCGGGAGAGCAGCACGATGAAGATGGAGAACGCCGCGTTCTCAAAGTCGGTCATCTGCACCTCCATAGGCCGGAACTCGACGCGCCATCCAATGTCCGAGTTGACAGGAGGTGGCTTGAACCGCACAGTTTGCCAGTTGGTCGACTGGATGTTCTCAAAGTGGTCCATTGACTCCTCGTCGTCCTGGTCGATGGTCTCTGAGAACTGCACAAGGGGATCACGGATGAAGAGGTGGCCAATGTGCGATGCCAGCTTGTCGTCCAGCCCGGCGTCCAGCAGCCGCTGACGCACATCCTGATTGATCGGGGCCGAAATGTCCGAGTACTCTGGCTTGTTGCGCTCGTCGTCTGCAATGTACAAGCTCACAGAATCGTAGCGCGATTTGGGAATCCGGTACTTGGCCGTCTTAAGGGGCTGTTGCATTAGCTCGTCTCGAGGTCGTGTGAGCTCACCTTCAAACCACGCTCTTCCTCTGTGCGGTCGTCCACGGCCGCCGCAATGACGTTCCACCGCGCGTCAACATCGGCCAATCGTCCGCGGAACGCAGGCGCGCCAGCAGTGAGGGCGAGCTGAGGTTAGTCCACCGACTTAAGAGTTCCAAATCCGAGGTACTCACCATAATTGGCGCCACTGGTACCAAAGCGTCATACACAGACCGTGCCTCTCCCACGTCCCACGCCTGGAATGTGATCTGCAGGCAGCAGCAACCCATCCCAAAGCCCATGGCGTCCATATGAATGTAAGGGGTACCGGGCTGGGGTTTGGCGGGGTTCTCTTTTGGGCTGTCAGCACGGGCCGCTAGGTACGCCATCATTCAACTACTCACGTGGGTGATCCAGAGAGAGGGGAACCTTCGAACCTTCGGGGAGCTCCGTGTTCTTGTCGATAAAAAGGGGGAGACGGATATCGACAAGCGATCCCCTCCTCTGACGAATGTTCGCGGTAAGGGTTCTGATGTCAGCTTGCTCCCTGCTCCCCGCCTGTATGCTTTGCTTTAACTCACGGGAAACGGGCGTGCGGGTTCGTAATGAGCTGACCGACATACTGGCTCTTGCTCGACGTGTGCTCGGGGTCGGGGTACGATGGGGGGTCTGTGAACTGGGCGTTTTCGACGCCGAGCCGGGGCCAGGAGGTCAATGTGATCGGAAGCTCGTGCGGGAGAAGGTGTGAGCGGATAATCTTGCGCCTGAAGCGCATGTCACACTCGACATTGACCAAGTCGTGCAGTTGTCCAGTGTACGGGTATCCTGGTGTGGACTCGATCATGAACCGTCCGTACTCGGGATGGAAAGTCGGCATTTTTCGGCTTGTCCAGTGTCAGCACGTGCTCTGTCGTCTTGTGCGCCGACGCCGTTGTAAAGATCGCAACGACTCACCATGACTCGGGCTTGACCTTCTCGAGCTCGGGGTCCACAGTGGCGTTCTGAAGCTTCTCGAGAATCTCAGACTGGCGCAGTGACAGGAAGGCCTTGTGGTCGGGCTCGTCCATGGAAGCGACGAGGTACTCGATCTGGGGTCAGCTTAAAATATCCCTTCGGCGACGACCGTGAGGGCTGCCGACGTCGCCCCCGACGAGGATAGCGACGAGACACCCACCTCGTCACCCCAGAGAAGCCCTTCGCCCGAGCGGTCTTTCCAGCGCTTCCATGTGTTGAGGAACTGGGTGATACCGTGATTACGGATGTGGTCGGCCAGGGGCTTTGTGTCTGGCCAGTCCAGCGGGGTACCGAGGGCAAGGAGGCCCATGTTTCAGTGTTAGTTGCGCAGTTAACTTTGAGATGTTGAGCAGATGGTGTTGGAATGTGGAGTGTTTGAGTGAGAAAGTGTTTAGGACAAGGGTTGAGGGAGTACCACAAGAAATAAAGAGGACAAGAGGAGGAGGAGGAGGAGGAGTGTGGTGGGGTGATGGTATGCCTGAACTGCGCTGGGTGGTGTGGGCAAATCTGTTTTTGCTTTGTAAGATGGGTGTATAAAAAGTGGAGGTTGGGTACATTGGGTGAGTCGGCAAGGGGCGGGGCCGAAGGGGCGGGGCTGAAGGGGCGGGGGGGTGCCCTCACTACTGGATCACTGGATCACTGGATCACTAATGGGCGGTAACTGGCCGCGTGAGAGAGGTGAGAGGAGAGAGTCAAGCGGTTATCTGCGGTCATGCGGCTTGCGGCGGCCTTGAAGCGACCTGCTGAGCTGCTTAGCTGCCTTTCCGATGGTGGATTTCTTACCACAAACCGCCACTCGCCCGTCCGAGGCACGCCGAGGGGTGGACACCGAGGCTTATACACTGACGGGTATGCAGAGGCTACGTCACTCGTCTTTGTCCTCCTGCATATTGAGATCTCCTCTCCTTATCCTTTGCACTTCGCTTACTTGTCCCCGACAACAGTGGGATGTGGGGCCTCACAATCTCCTCATGACTCCGTTCATGCACCCCCCAAACGTTCAAACGGAAATTGAAAGGACGGGGCCAAGAGAGGGGTTGATCGACAAATTCGGCCTCTCCTCGGCTTACTCCTATTTCTCGCTGATGACCCTCCATATACCCCGCACTCAGTCAGTATCACTCTTTCAGCCTCCAAGAAGCATCTGGTGCACGGTCATCGCTGCATGCCCACGCTGAGGTCAACGCCGTTGGTGGCGACGACAATCTTTTTGTTCTCATCCTTTTACATCTCATCTGAATTGATCTCAGACGATCATGCATCTAATCTGAATGGATCTCACGGTCGTTGGTTGGTCAATGGGCACGCCATCGCAATCCGAATCATGAGAACTAGCAGTAGTAGTGTATGATTCTGTTTGATGGCTCCGATGGGCTGCGGCGCTGCGGTGTATTCGGGATGGCTTATGAGATCGATGGCGCAACCGGTCTCTCAATTACTGATTTACTGATTGCCTTAATTGCCTCCTTATCAGCCATGCGGCGTTCACGTGATCAGCGCTTGTTTGGTTCCGCCCATCGCACTTCACAGCAGCGGCGCGCTTGCGGCGGCCATGCCGGACCATCTCGACATGACAACGCACATCAACCCCCCCCCCAACCATTTCGTTTGGTCTGTGCTATCCCGAGCGACATCTCTGGCCATGAGACGATGTGTCAATAGGTCGCTAAGCCAACTGTTGCCTGCCCTCGTCATCTTAGTCAGCATCGGAACAGCGTCGGTTCCAGCGCTTCCATCAGCATCTAGTTCTACCCCATCACCTGTACGAAGGCTCCAGACATTATCGTCATTCCTCCTGCGCATCCCGTTCCCTGCTTGGATTCACCAATACGCTCTGCTCCTCTAGCCCAACCTCGTGCGTCACAGTGGCAACCCAGTGTCATCTTGCAACAAGCTATTCAGGATTCCAAAGCTTCCCAATCGGCATGAAACCCACAGTCTCTACCACCCTCGACACCACATTCCAGATCTCAGCCTCAACCTCGTCCATAGTCCCATCAGCGCTGATCTCGGACCACCGCGCATCCCCGTGCTGTCGCCTGACCTCCTCTGCTACCTTGGCAAACTGCGCCCGCACCGCCGTCTGCATGTCCACAGTCTCGTACCGCTCCGCCCCGTAGGCGCCGCGCTGGGCCGCAGTCTCGGGCGACAGGGTCAGGTAGATAGTGGCGTCGGGGAGCGGCAGGTCTGTGTCCGGTTTGAGGCAGTAGTAGAAGTCGAGGCCCTGCTGTCAGCGATGGGCCACGGCTTCAGCGCGCGATGTTTCAAGGGGTTGACCTCAAGCCAAAATGCCTCAACCAGACAGAGATAGCCTGGTGGACATAAAGTAGTTATGAACGAGAAAAGTGACAGGGCCAGTCTTTGAGTCAGAGGCACTCACTTTGGCTGCGGAAAACGCTATGCCTGAGAACGCGTACCGGTCGGCCACGACCGTGATACCTTCCAACAAGTCTTTCACAATCGCCGCTCTGGCGTCAGCTGAGTCCTACGTTTCTATTTCGGCGCGCTTATGCCATCCGTTCGACGGCATGAGTTCGCTTTTGTTACACTCACTGACACTCCCATCGGTTGGCGGAGAAGAGGAGGTGGATTGCGCGGTCATCCAAGTCCGCAGTGGAGCGGAGGTACGAATCGATCATCTTCCCAATCGCAGTTGTGCGGTCTAATATTAGCACGCAGTAGCGAACCGGAGAGGATGATCCCCGCGCACCGGAAAGAGGAGGTTGGCGAGGCACATACCTGGAAACTTGTGGAGACGCGCCTTGTGTCCCTCAGCATTGAGGCGGGCGACGAGACGGTCAACCTGGGTGGACTTCCCAGATCGATCCAGCCCTTCAAGGACGATGAGCGCGCCCCTCGTCGTGGGCTGACTTGACATGGGCGTGGCTGTGGATGCGGGAATGCTGAGTTGCAGGAACGAAACGCGGTTCATTGATGTTTGACGCGGGGTGGAGGTCGTGCCTGAATCACGTGGCTCCTCCTCAGAATCCATAAATTGGTTCTCGAGGAGCAACCCTCTGCACCGCCTGCTCGCTGCTGCATCCAGCGCCAAGCTCCCAACATACCCAATGCCTTATAGGTATGTACATGTGCACTGCTAAAGGCACTTTTGCTAATTACGAATTGTTCTCCGGGTTCTAGAGGAGGGCGATGGAATCGACAACGTGCTCCGACTCAGAGTATCCAAGCACCTGCTCAATGTGGGCACTCTTCATGCCCTTGATGCGGTCGATCTCGACGGAGTTGTACTGGGCCAGCCCCTTCCCGACCTCTACTTCCTCCCACTCGTCGTCGGCGGCCGCCTGTGCCGTAGCCACGGCAGCAGCTACGTCGGCGTTATTCGCCTCGGCCAGCTCATTGGTGATGGAAGTCGTGGCCAGGCGGTCCTGCACTGCTCTGATGGCTGGACTCTGCGGCGCGGTACGCGATAGGGGGTCGAGTGACGCAACAGACGAGGAGAGGGACAGTGTCGGCTGGATCATCGGAGTTCCTGGCTGCGGCGCCGTGTCCGGAGAGCTGCCGACACTGACGCTCGCGGCGGCAGCCATGATCACTGTCTTCTTCGCCAGGGGCGAGTGCAAGTGGTCCATGTCAATTGAGGATGGACCGGCGTCAGGCGACATTCTTGCCGGCGTGACCGACTCCGAGACGGGATTTGTAATCAGGGGCGCCGGCGGGAAACGCTTCTTCCTCCGCACGACGATGCGGACGGCCTGGTGCGACGCGAAGGGGCCCTCAACGCGCACCACACCTGCTGGGAGGAGACGGCCTCCGGACTCGCGCCTCCCTACTGCGCGGTACGCCCCCTCGTCGATGACTACCGTTCCTGCCGCATGCAGCCCGTGCGCGATCCACCATTTTCGGCTGCTGTCAGCTTGGATATCCAACATAAGAGCTCACTCTTTCAATGCCTTCTGGTGCCGCAGGAACCTGGTACATAGAGGGCCGACTTCCAATTGCGAAACGTCGTCGGCATTGCGATTCGGGCCGGGGCCAGCTTGGATAATGTCGAAAATGTCGTTCACCTTTGTAGAGTTCAAAATCACAGTAGTGACACCAGCAGCTGTCGCCAGTTCCGCCGCTATGATCTTGGTGGACATACCTCCTGTCCCCAGTGACGTGCCAAGGGTAGCTGTCGAGACTGCCTTGTTAGCCCACAACACGTAAGACACCAGCTGACACCCACCTTCCTTCCGGACCTCGGCGATGTCTCGTACCACACGGACCGCCTTGGCTGCTGGGTTGACTCGTGGGTTGTCCGTGAACATGCAGTCCACATCTGTGAGCAAGAACAGATAGTCTGCGTGCACAATGTTGGACGAGATGGCCGAGAGGGTGTCATTGTCGCCAAACTTGATTTCCTACATCGTCAGACAAGCTCCCGCTTATGCATGAATTTTGGCGACGCACCGAGACTGAGACAGTGTCGTTCTCGTTGACAATTGGGACCACACCCATATCAAGGAGTTCCCGAAATGTGTTCTGTGCATTAAGGTATCGTGTCCGCTGTGCGTCAGGACCTAACGAACACAAGCTCAACCCAAGCTTGACTCACATCGCTGATGTCTGCTCGTGTCAGGAGGACCTGAGCGATAGGCTGGTCCAGCTGGGCGAAGAGGTTGTCCCAGAGGGCGATGAGCTGCCCTTGTCCAATGGCCGCGAGGGCCTGCTTCCTGCTGAGTCCCTTGCCTCTGTCTTTCAAGCCCATGTGTCGGAGCCCGACGCCAATAGCACCGGACGACACAAGCACGACCTTGTGTCCGAGCGCGCGGAGTTCAACAACTGCCTCGACGATAGACGATAGCAACTGCAGACGCGGAGGGTAGGGCGGCTTTGCTGCCACAATCGAGGAAGTGCCTATCGTCAGGATGATGCACCAAGGTGGGTGTGGTCTCATTGTGTCTAAGTGGGTATGAGAACGTACCAAGCTTGATGACAATGGTCATGGAGGGCAGCTTTGGCTTGCCTTCTGGCGACGAGGGGCGGGTGCTTGCTTGGCTCCTTGACTGGCTCCTCGACTGGGCCTTGGAGCCAGAGGGAGCTTGGTTGGACTGCATGGATGCTGCTGGCTTGCCCATTTCTTGTTCTATTGGATGTTGGGGAATGGATGGTGTCATTGTGGGAGAACGAGGGGGCTGAGGTGATATAGTGAGGAGCAGGACGACGGTCGTATGGTCGTCCAGGCTAGAGGCTAGAGTCTAGAGAAGCAGCAGTCTAGAGCCCACTCTTGCTGGCACTACTCCGATGGTCGCTTTGGAAAGTCCGTCCGTGAGATTGAAGGCCGTGCATTATCCTCTCGCTCCCTATCGTCTTTGACTCGAACTCGAGCAACCGCAGCTGACCGCTCACCCAAGGCACGCAACCCAACGTATCATCCATGGAATCTGATGGGCGGAATCTTTTCGGGGGGGACAGCGCAAGTTCATCGGACCGGAAGCGGAACAAGCTCGGAAGCTGCCCAGAGGTATGTGCGAGGTAGGCGCGGTGGAGGCGCGGTGGAGGCCGGTGCATGTTGTCCACGTGGTGCATTATGTAAGACTCGCTAAACCACCGACTGGCGTGGGAAAGTGAAACGCGTGGGCACTGGAGCGAGGAGTCTGGAATTCTGGAACCACGACTCCGCCAGCTCCGCCTCCCCCGAATGCTCTGTACTGCTATACCTCGCACTGCGCACGATCATACATCACATATATCACATTGCAAAGCTCACAATAGCGCAGAGAGGCAGACAGCGAGGAGGACTTGATCAACAACTACAACGCAACTTGCCCTTTGACTCACAAGCTTGACACCCACCCACCTCCAACAACCTCCGCACGCTCCGCATCTCTTCTCGGTACCTTCTCACCTCTTGGGTCTTCAAGCCGAAACCGTTACCCTACCCTGGGGCCAGCTCCGGGGAGTAAAGCTTATCTTCACCCGCAGCCCATCTATGATTCGTTGACACGTCGACCTGACATCGTCATTCGTTTCCTCGCGCCGCGTTGCTACCACGCCACCCTTCTTCGCAACCTCGTTCCCTCATCTCCCCATCTTCCTTACCCCGGCTGTCCTTCAAGTAAATATTCCAGCGGACGCTCCGCGAACAACTTAATCTCTCCGTGCTGCCTCCACCGCTGCAGCAGTCATGGCTGGGCCCATCACCCAGCCCCCAGACGGTGACGTTCTCGACCCCACCGAGGAGGAGTTCTACGCATCGTAAGTCGTTCAAGCTCTTCAGCCGACATGACACATGACGCACAGCTCACACTCAGATGGGGTCTTTGTATCCTCTGTGTACTCCTCATTGGCGCGCTCTGCACCTCGTATTACCTCCAGATTAAGCGCATCCGAGCGATTCATGAGACAGTCATCTCAATCTTCGCCGGCATGGTCGTTGGTCTGATCATTCGCCTGGCACCTGGCCATCTCATTCGAGACATGTTGGTAAGTGGCCCGCTGACGGAATCCACTTCTGACTCATCCAGACATTCAAGCATACGCTCTTCTTCAACCTCCTCCTGCCGCCGATTATTTTGAATTCTGGGTATGAGCTGAAGCAAGTGAGCGGCGGTAATGGATAGCAGTAGCTGATGACAGGAAAACTTCTTCCGCAACTTTGGCGTTATCCTCACATTTGCCTTCTTAGGGACGTTCATTTCCTCTATCGGCATCGGGTGAGTCACCAAGCGCGCCACATCGCATGCTAACAACAGTGTGATCGTGTACATTTGGTCTTTCCTTGGTCTTGAACACCTAAAGTTCACGCTCCTGGAATGCCTCATCTTTGGATCTACCCTTTCGGCGACGGACCCAGTGACGATCCTGGCCATTTTCAACACAGCCAAGGTTGACCCCAAACTCTACTCGATCATCTTCGGGGAGAGTATCCTCAACGACGCTGTGTCGATCGTCATGTACGAAACGCTCTCGCATTTCCACGGGAAGGACATCTACGTCTCGTCGCTATTGCACGGAACGTGGATGTTTTTGTTCTCCTTCATTGTGTCGGTATTCTTGGGCGTCGCCTTTGGCCTGTGCTGCTCCCTCGGCCTCAAGCACTCTCATCTCGCCAATTATCCCCAGATTGAGAGCTGCCTGGTCGCGCTTGTCGCCTACACGTCCTACTTCTTCTCGAACGGCCTCCACATGAGCGGTATCGTCTCACTCCTCTTCTGTGGTATCACCCTAAAGCACTACGCGTACCACACCATGTCGAAGCGCACGCAACGCACGACAAAGTACATGTTTGCGGTGTTCGCGCAGTTGTCTGAGAATTTCATCTTCATCTACCTGGGTCTCAACTTGTTTACGCAGGAGACAGTCTTCAAGCCTGCGTTCATCATTGTTTCAGCCCTCGCTGTCACGGCGTCGCGCTATGCCGCCGTCTTCCCGCTTTCCGAGCTCATCAACTGGTTCTTCCACAAGCGTGGCCAGCAATATGAAGAGCTCCCGCACTCGTACCAGATGATGCTCTTTTGGGCCGGCCTGCGTGGTGCCGTTGGCGTGGCGCTCGCCGCCGGCATCGAGGGGGAGAACGCCGATGCGCTCCGCACAACGGTGTTGGTCGTCGTGGTGCTAACAGTGATTGTGTTCGGCGGTACCACAGCCCGCATGCTCGAAGTGCTCGGAATTCGCGTCGGCGTCGAGGATGACGACGCCAGCTCGGACGAGGAGGACGGTTGGATGGCACATTCCGGTCAATTGGCACTCCAGATGGGGCCCGGCAGTAGACGCTACGCGGGACAGAACGGACAAGGGCTGTATGGCGACGAGGACAGTGTTGGATACGCTTCGCCCTTAGGGTCGTCGTACCTCCCAACCAATCGCCGCAGTGGCCGTGGAGGACTCCCTCTGCCTCAGGAGAACTCGATGCGCTCAGGGTACTCGGCGTCGTCGGATGACGATGAAGAGGAGCCCCTGCCTTCGGGCTACGGGGAGCGTGGAGATGTCGAAGCTGAGGGCAGTTCGTCGCGGAGAAGCATGGTTTTCCGCGACGGCCAGTGGTTTACCAATCTGGACGAACGATATCTCTTGCCGTTGTTCTCCAACTCCGTCACTGCACGCAAGCATCACGCAAAGAAGGCGCGCAAGCAGGCAAGCGTGCGCGGTGGCAATGACTCGGGGTCTGGCACGCCACGAGGAGGCAATTCGCTGGAGCTCTCGCGAGTGGACGACGATTACTCGGGAGGGGACGCAGAGAGCGAGAATGGGAAGGTCAAAGCCGCTACTCCACGGAACTTTAGGTGAGTGCTGGTTCGTGACCTTTGCTTGAGCGGCGACCTGTGCGTTGCATGACATCAGAGCGATCCCGCATCGTCGATCGTTGTGGTGGGCTTTCTCGACGATGACGATGACGGTGGCCCCACCGTCGACGTGGGCATGACCCACGTCCATGCCATGTGTGGCGCCAGCATTATCCGGCGGCACGCTTTGTGCTGTTTGCTTGCTTTCCTTGCGGCATTGACGCGTGACATGGCCAGTGCGGCGTCATTGTATCCTGGATCGCTTGTGCTGGGACGAGTTGGACAGGAACAGAAGCGAAGGGATTGCGCTGGAGGGTTTTGTCCACCGCTGACACACAGTGGGTCCGTGAGCGACTTGTTCTTCGCGCGCGCCGAGGCTGGAGAGTCTAGCAGCCGCACACCACCGCCAGGAAGTGAGGGACGGGGACCAGGGCGGGATAGCTTCGGTGATAGGAGACAGGGCAACTAGATATAACCCGATGGCCACAGGAAGGCGCTGGAAGTCAGACGGGAGGGGGGACGGTGGTAGATGTGATTATACCAGTGCTATTAGACTTCTATGCACTTGACCATAGACATCCATACGACCATGAGCAACGTAGGAGGCGGTTTTGGTAGCAGCAACGCATCAAGTGGTGACCATGGTTGGGAGAGGTATGTGCGAGAGTGGGGATGGGAGAAAGCAACGCCAGGAGGACCACCTCCACCGTTACCACCACCGCCGCCACCCTCCCAATCCCCCGACTGGAACTTGAACTTCCTCATTCCACCCACTCCATCTCCCTCCGCATCCAGCTCGCACTTCTCTCGTCGTACATCCTCTCGACAAGAAAACCCATCTCCAGCCCTATTTCTGCCCATCGACGCGCTTTTCTCCCCAGCTCCGCCGACACCTCCTCCTGCGGACCAGCAACGACCAGATCGGGGACTGCCTCCACTACCGTCGGACGCGGCCGGTCATAGCGCGCACAAGCTCGTTCAACAGACCGCGCCTACTCCCCCCTCATCCCAGTCCACTCCAACCGCCACCGAGGGGCCTCGCGCAGCCATGGCGGCGCAACAGGCGCAGCTGCAGAACATTGATGCTCTGCTCGCCAAGTTTCCAGAACTGCTAAAACCAAGCGAGCGAAATCTTCCCATCGAGCAGCGCAACATCATCGTTCGAAAACGAGTGCAGTCGGTTTTCACACAGCAGCAGGCTCAGCGGAAGGGGCAGGTCGAGGCGGCGCTTCTACAACAGCAAAAGCAGGCCCAAGCGGCTGCCGCCGCCGCCGCGGCTGGCGGTGGCGTACGGCCCAATGCACAAGCTGGGCCGAGCCAAAGTCCGCGTGTGGGGATGCAGCAGCCACAGATCAATGGACAGCAGATGCAGATGAGCCCTCAGGTGAGGTTACACTTGCGATCCCAGCTGACCAGAAGATGATCGCCCAGCTGCAGCAACAGGCGCAACAGGGGCAGCAGCAGCAGTACCAGAATCTGCTTGCCGCCCAGCGTCTCCAACAGCAGCAGCAGGCCTTGCAACAGCAGGCTCAGCAGCAGGGGACACCACAGCAGCAGGCGCAGCGGCTGCCTTCCCAACCCACGCCTGTCGGTGTCGGCACACCCATAGCCAACCAGCTAGCGGCGGGAATCGCGACGCCTTCGCCCCAGGCGCATCAGAGCCCCGTGACAAACCCTGGTGTGTTGGGCGCATCGCCTGTCGCACCACGCATGCAACCAGCCCCGAGCGGAGGTGCAGGGCCTGGCATGAGCAACGCAGGTACACCTGGTCCAAGCAGTGGCCCCGCCGTCCCACCCAACCTGAGCATATTTGGTGACCCGAAGAACTTGGTCGCTCAGATGCCTGAACTCCTTAAGTTGCGACAGCAAGGGCAGATGAGCCCCGAGATGCAGAAGGCCGTGAGTGATGCCAACCCTTTGAGGGCCGGCCTCAATGACTCATTGTTCTGCGTTCCATGATGCTGATCGTCCAGTTCGACGCACTCATCGCCACCCCAGAAGTCAAGGCGTATCTTCAGAACTACCACCAACGACAAGCGAGCCAGATGCGCCAGAACATGGTGAACGCGGGGGCAAACGTCGCAGGGCAGGCCAACTCTCAACAACAAACGGCCATGCTCGCGCAGCAGCAGATCGCCCACTTGCAACGACAGCAGCAGCAACAACAAGCGCTCGCTCGTCAGCAACAGCAGCAGCAACAGCAGCAGCAACAACAACAACAACAGCAGCAGCAGCAACAGCAGCAGCAGCAGCAGCAGCAGCAGCAGCAACAGGTTCTTGGTGGTCTTAACCCTGAAGCGCTTGCGCACCTCACACCTCAACAGCTGGCGCAGCTAGCTGCTCAGCAGTCTCAAGGACAGGCGTTCTTCACACCACAACAACAACAGCTGATCCAGCAACAACAGCAGCAGCTCTTGCAACAGCAATTACAGCAGAACAACCCCCAGCTCCTCCTCGCCCGGCAACAACAGCTAGCCAACCAGCAAAATAGAACACCCAACCTCGGGGCGGCACAGCTGCCGAACGGGCAGGTCAACTTCATGCAAGGCCTCCCACAACAGGCTGCGCAGGCCATGCACGCTGCCCAAGCCGCACAAGCTGCTCAACTCCTCCAGCACCAGCAGGCGCAAGCGCAGGCAGCTGGCATCCAGCTCACGCAGGCTCAGACGCAGCAACTCGCCCACGCTGCTCTCCTGCAGGCGCAGGCTCAGGCAGCGCAGGCTCAGGCCCAGGCGCAAGCTCAAGCGCAGGCTCAGCAGCAGGTCCAGCCAAACGTTCAGCAACAGCAGATCAACAACAACTTCAGCTCGCCCCGTCCACCGCAGCAGGCCAGCATGCAGATCCACGAGATCAGACAGCGTCTGCTCGCCCTGAGTGAGGAAGATCGAATGAAGGCCTTTGAGAAGAACCCGAAGCTCAAGGCGCTGTTCTTTGGCAACATCAATCTTCAGACGACGCAGCTGCAGGCGATGCAGCAGGCTCAGCATGCGGCACAACAACAGGCGGCTCAGCAGGCGCAACAGCAGGCGCAGCAGCAAGCCCAGCAGCAGCAGCAGCAACAGCAACAGCAGCAGGCACAACAGCAGCAGGCGCAACAGCAACAATTTCAGCAGCAGCAGCAGCAACAACAACAGCAACAGCAACAACAGCTTCAGCAGCAACAGCTTCAGCAGCAGCAACAACAACAACAACAACAACAGCAGCAGCAGCAGCAACAAGCACCGCAGCCTCCACCTCCCCGGGCCCCGACTCCCCAAACACAAGGCGTCCAGCACCCTGCTCAGCAGCAGCAACAGCAGATGCCTCAGCCAGGGGGCACGCCCAAGTTGCAACCCCAACAGCCACAGACGCCTCAGTTGATGCCGGGCGGTATGCCCATGCAGCCCAACGCATCCATGATGCAGGCTCGCCCGGGCGCCATGGGCTTCCCTGTTGTCAACAACACATTGCCGAACCTCCAAATACCTCCTGGAAAACAACGCGGCATAGCGGCTGGACAGCAACCCGGTACGCCTAGCTCCGCTAACGGTTCGGCGCCCTCGCCCCAGATTCGCCCGCAGCTGCCTATCGCCGCGGCGATGCAGCCACCTGGTTCTCAGCATGGTTCGCCAGCAGCCCAGCGGCTCTTCCAGCAGGGTATTCCTGTTTCCTCCCCCGGACAGTCGCCGATTCGCCCTCCGATGGGCCCATTCCCGGTTCCCCCTGGCACACAGGTCACCCCAGCGCACATCCTGTCTGACCTGGACAAGCGGGGTGCTTTACCGACGGCCCAGCCCCAGCCTGGGCGTGCAACGAACGATATCATGCAAACGGCGCTAGACCGTACAGGGTCTCTGTTATCCAAGGTGTCGTGGGCACCAACTGCTGAGAGCGACGCCGCCTTGCGCAGCAAGCTGAACGACTCGTTCCAGTTCCCTGGTCGCCAGACTAGCCGCGCTACACTGCTGGAAGGTCTGAGCACCATTCCCGTTCTGGCCAATGTTCTGGGCGAGCCCCTACCTGCCGAACTTCGCTTATTGACCGAGGGTGACGTGGACGTGAAGAATGATCTCGACTCGAAGAGCAAGAAGCATGATCTGGAGAGTGCCGGCATGCCCGGGCAAAAGAAGCAGAAGGTTCAGGAGTTTGCCGAAACTATCGACAAGTCCCTTGCCATCGACAAGCCGGTCGAGGATGTAAGTTTGGGCCCCATTAGTATCCGGCAGACGCAACTGACACATAGATGCTTCTGTCCTTGTCGGACGAGTACATCGACCTGGTATCGCAGGCGAGCTGCCAGTTTGCCAAGCACCGCAAGTCGGCGACTATTGACCGGAAAGATGTCCAGCTCGCGTACGAGTGTCTCTTCGGGCGCACGCTGCCGGGCTTCTCGTCCGACGCGATCCGGCTTGACCAAGCACGCTCGTCCCGCCGGGCGCCTAATGCCCAGCGCCAGGCAAAGCTCAAGCTTGTCAACGACGCGAAGGCTAACTGGCGCCGCGAGAAGGAGGAGGCAGCCAAGGCGGCGGAGCAGGCTGCGATCGCGGCGCAAGCCCATGCCGCGATGAACGGCACGATGAACGGCGACCTGAACGATGCCGGGCACACAGCTGCTGGGACCGCGATGGCAACAGCGGTCGGTACCGCGGCGGGTACGGCCGTCGCCACGGCGGTTGGGACGGCCGCTGGGACGGCGCAGACGTCTGCTGTGACTACACCTGCGCCAGCCGTGTTGGGAGGCAGTGAGACGCCGACTGTGGCGGCACCGGTGGTTGTGGCGACTTAGTGAGGCGGGCGCTTCTCGAGCTGCGAGGTGTGGGCTGCGAGAGCGTGTATCTATTGTTCATGACTGTGACTAGAGCTGCGAGTCGAGTGCAGTTTAATCCCACTGTATTTTTGTACGACGACACCATCCACACCACTGCAACACATGCATCACGTCCTAATAGAGCATGGAGCAGTGTCGGCGGACTGAGCGGAAGCAATTTTGCCACCTAACCACCGACGAAATGTGGAGGTAATTGGCGAATCCACCCAGAGCGCTGACTTGTCGTCCATGTCGTTCGTCGCATTCTTCGACTCACCGATTCAATAACAATGCGAGCACTTAACACGGTTAGGCCGCTTGTGGGCCTCTCAAAACGTATTGCCGTGCCGGCTTGCCAACGCGGGTTCGGCTTCGCGTCCGGTGCGAGCGGTCCCAACGGCGGGTTTGGAGACGATTCGTTCCCGGTCGTTAGGGATGCGCTCGTTCCCATCGTCGTTGAGCAGACTGTAAGTGGGGCACAGCGGAGATGAGCGTGTGGGGAAGACGAGCTGACTCCAGGCCCGCGGTGAGCGCAGCTACGACATTTTCTCGCGCCTCTTGCGTGAGCGTGTCATCTTCCTTGGTGGACCGGTGAGTCTTAGTTGCGTTGCGGAGCACGGAGTCTTGTCACCTTGGATATCGCGATTTCTCTCTCCAGGCCTTGAGTCTCGGATTATTGCCGCTTTCAAACTGGCATCTCGTCGTCGATTTTGACTCGCGAGCGTGGCCAAGGTGACATGATTCTGCGCACGTTGTTTTATTCATGCGGTCAAATCTCCTCTCGCGGACTGTCTCCTTGTGCCTCTTCGCCCTCCTGTCGTTAATTCACATGTCCGTCGTAAAGTCCGGCGACTGGATCAGACAGGTCCATACCTCCTCCACGCGTTTCGTCTGCACCCGGAAATACTGACATTAGGTCATGGACAGCATGTCTTCCCTCGTGACGGCGCAGCTGCTCTTCCTCGAGGCCGAGGACGCGTCCCGTCCCATCCGACTGTACATCAACTCGCCTGGCGGAAGCGTGACAGCCGGCCTGGCGATCTACGATACCATGCAGTACATCACGAGTCCCGTGCATACCTTCTGCCTCGGCCAAGCGGCCAGTATGGGTTCGCTTCTGCTCGCGGGCGGAGAGAAGGGGAAACGGTACGCGCTGAAGAACTCGAGTGTCATGATTCACCGTGAGTAATGGAGCCGCAGCAGGGGTAGTTATGGCAGCTAACGCCAGAACCATCCGGCGGCGCGTCGGGGCAGGCGTCAGACATCGCACTGCATGCTAAGGAGATTCTGAGGATACGTGCCGTCCTCACGGACATCTATGCCGAGCACTGTAAGCGCGAGGACGAAACTATGGAGGCTGCGCGTGAACGTTTCGGTAAGTTCGCGATCTAGTCACATATTCTTCACGACGTCCGTGCAGCGACAGCGAGCGGTGCATCGGAAACGACATGTCGACATGTGTCCAGAGCCGAGAGCCTGGTCGTGATCGTGGGACAGGTTGCGATGCCCCTGGAATGGGTGTGCCCTGCTGTCGTTTCGGAACGCGCTCCAGTTTTTCGAGAATCTCGTTGTCTTGTTGCATGTTGTTGCGTAGTCGTGACCGTCGATCTGACTCCACAGAGAAGGCACTCGAACGCGACTACTTCATGACTGCGGCTGAGGCCGTAGATTTCGGGATTGTGGATCGCATTGTCGAGCGCCGCGCCAAGGACGAGGCGGAGCTTGAGGCTGAGAGCACCAAGACCGAAGGTAATGAGGGAGAGGGAGAAGGGCAGCCAGACAAGTAGACAGCCCGAAACAGATCGGAAAATGAGCCAGAGGGGACGCGCTATCCTGTCTCCGCCGGCACCAGGTCCGACTAACTGGACCGCGTTGCGCGTCATGGCCGTTGTCGACTGACGGTCGCTGCCAAGCTTTGCGCAACAGCGATGCAACGCCAGTCACGCATGCAAACACCATTTTTGAATCCGTCCAGGCTCGCGTCGCGTATTGTTCCTGACCCCAACGTGATTGACACGATTGCCCAACGTCAATCTCAAGACATCTAATCTGACATGTCGTCACGTTCCAGACCTACACGACAAGCTCCGTGATATGGGACTTTTGAGCCTAGTCGACGATAAATCACTAACCTAGCAGGGGATGTGTGCAGGGGTGAGGAGATTTGTGGCTAATTATGCTCACGCTCGGTGTTCTGGCCCAACCATCACATGCCGTGATTTGACCGTGTTGGCGTGCCTCAGCCGTCCCCTCCTGTCGGAGAGCATCACCTGTCAACATACTTTGCTCATCACTTTAGTCTTCGCCATTGTCCCATCGCTCCTTCGCGTCAGCTAGGATATGTTCCTGCCCACCCTGGCAGCCAGACACCGAGCTTGAGACTATGCGACGACTGATGCGCTCACTACTTATATCCAGAGCGCGTTGCGACTGACCTCTCATCCCTCCAACTCTCCTCACAATCTAGCAGGCTAGATGACGAACTTCCTTCCCCTCCTCACTGCTCTCCTCGCCGCGTCGTCGGCCCTCGCCCGGCCGGGTGCGGGATACATGGGCCACAACGGCGCCAAGCGTAACTCCGACCCGGGCCCCACCATGCCTGCAGAACGTGGCACAGGCGACATCAAGCGTGGCTGGACCACCCTTCCTACAGAATGCGCCTTTGGCACCACCTTGCCTGCAGGATGCCCCACCGGCTTCAAGCGTGACTACGACCCGAAACCCACCATGCCTGGAGAACGCGCCGCTCGCGCCGCTCCTATCGGCAGCGCCGATCCGAACGCGACGGCCGTGAACAGCACTGAGGTGCCGCCGCCGACAGTCAATGGAACCACAGGCGGCCATGAACTTGCGTCAGACAACACCACGGCCCCCGTGGGCGGGGACGTGAATGGGACGGTCGGGACCAACGGCACGGGCGTGGGCAACACCACGACTGGCAACTCCACCAGCCGCGTCCCCGGCAACGTCAAGGAAGTGTTCGCGCACTTCATGGTCGGCATTGTGTCGACGTACACCCAGGCGGACTGGGAGAACGACATGCGCAGCGCGCAGTCGTACGGCATTTCGGGCTTCGCGCTCAACATCGGCACGGACGACTACACGGTTCCGCAGCTCGACCTGGCGTATGCAGCGGCACAGGCGACCAACTTCCCCGTGTTCATCTCGTTCGACTTCAACTGGTACAAGACCGCCGATGGGGCTGGACCCGTCGCTGACCTGCTCAAAAAGTATGCCAAGAACCCAGCCCAGTACCGCGTCGACGGTAAGCCGTTTGTCTCGACCTTCATCGGGCAGGAGCTCGACTGGAAGGCCGTCGCTACTGCCGTCGGCGAGGAGGTCTACGCCGTGCCCCACTGGCCGCAAGACGGCGGTGGGGCGGTGATGGGCGCAGCGGACATTGCAGCCAAGGGCGTCTCGGGCCTGTTCTCGTGGCACGCTTGGCCGGGCCAGCCGGAGAACAAACCCATCGCTGGGCCGCTCGGCACTTCCAACGACCTCAAGTACCTGGACGACGTCACGGCCTCCGGCTGTACGTACATGGCGCCCGTGTCTCCGTGGTGTAAGTGTTGTGTTATCGGCGAACCTAGCTCACACAAGTCTTCACCCACTTCGGGAAGGAGGTGTCGTACAGCAAGAACTTCCTGTTCCACTCTGACACGCTCTGGGTCGACAGGTGGAATGACATCCTTTCGCTGCAGGACCAGCTCAACTTCCTCGAGATCGTCACGTGGAACGACTACGGCGAGTCGCACTACATCGGCCCAATCGACACGCCCCACACTGACGACGGCGCTTCCAAGTGGGTCAAGGGCATGCCCCACACCCCGCTCATGGACGTGGCTGTGCCGTACATCAAGGCGTTCAAGACTGGTGCCGCCGCGCCCGTCGTAGAGAAGGAGGGCCTTGTGTACTGGTACCGCCCCCACCCGAAGGACGTCAACTGCGACGCCACGGACAACTGCGGCAAGAAGCCCGATGGAGCGGAGTTTGTCAGCGACAGCGTGTTCGTCGCTGCCATCACGAAAAATGGCGGCAGCGTCAAGATCACTTCCGGCGACAAGGCGCCTGTCACGAAGGACGTGACGGCCGGCGTCCAGGTGGTCGAGGTGCCCATGGGCATCGGGAAGCAGGCGTTCGAGATCACCACCGCCGCTGGCTCCAAGAGCGGCGAGTCCGAGCTGGCAATCGAGGACAAGTGCTGGAACGGCACTATCTACAACTACAACATCTACTCTGGCTCGCTCTCAGTCTGAGCAAACCCACATTTAGACATCATAGTTCAATCTTAGTCAACCTTTTAGACGTCACACGATCATCACGTTAAATCTTTAGTTAGATCAATGCATGCGGGCATGCAGCGATATTACCATGCCAGTCCAGAGGAACAAGTAAGGGTGGTGGGTATGTGAAGTGGGCGCTAGTCGCTGTCAAAGAAGTCGTCCGCGTCCTCCTTGGCCTCCATCTTCGACGCCTTGCGCTTCTTGCCGATCTTTTCGCTCTCAACAGCAAGCTCGACATGCTTGCGTTCCCGCTCCACCTCAGGTGTGCTGCTCAGCTTCCCCTCCTCCATCAGGCGGCGCGTCTCGATAAGCATCGTCAGGCGCGTCCGCACAGGCTCCTCCATGTCGTCGCTGAGCTCCTCGTCCAGATGCTTCGGCAGCTTGGACTTCTTCTTCTCGCCGTCATCGCTCTTCTTGCCTTTATCCTCCTCCTTGGGGAACAGGGCGATGTACTTGAACGTATTGCTTGAATAAGCATCTTCCCCACCGGTCCAATCACTCACGGATAGTTCAAGACATAGTTCAGCATGACACGCGCGACTGCCAGCTCCTTCTCGGCCTTAGCCTTCTTCCCCTTCTTTCCCTCCGCCTCGGCCTCGGCGAGCTTGCGCTGCGCGCGCTTGATAATGCGAGCCAGCTTCTGCCGCTCAAAGAACTTGATCTGGGGTTAGTCTCGCCTTGTCCAAGAGTGTGTCCCTCACCATGTGGTACTTGGCGCCGTTCCGCTTCTCAACCTCGCGCTTCTCGGCTGCCGCCAGGTCCGCTTCCAGAGCCGCAACGCGTCGCTGGGTCGTGATGCGGAGCGAAGGGTCCAAGTTCTCCTGGCCGTCAGCTGTCACGTCCATACTTCAAGCGCAAGCTCGGAGTGCGAGACACTGGATGGCCCACCCCACCTACCTTGTTGAGCAGCCGCTTTGCCTGCCTCAGAGCCGACTTGATCTTGTTCACACCTGGTAACCCCTCTGCCCGCTGCTCCAGAGGCGGCACCTTGAACCCCGGCCCTGATGATGGACCAGCCTCCGCATTGCTGCTGGTGCGGGCCTTCTTGCGCTGGTGTCGGTCGGCGGGCATGTTGATGGAGTGGTTGTGAAGTGACGTTGAGCAGAAATTTGGGTGGCGGTTTTGACGTGCCTGGCCATACCTCGCCGCCGTTCAGCCAACGCGCTCTGACAACTGGAGACACTGCTGAAGCAATTGAAAGCGGAAGCTTGACAGGGGTTGTACTGGAGAGCGCCCTGTCTCTTATGCATTCAAGAACGATACGCAAATTGAAGATTTTGTGAACAGCGTTTGCCCTCCTTATATCAATTACATTTGACCCCCGCGAGCATCTGAAGCTAAACGCCTCGTTATTTCAGTCGGTAGAATAAGTGACTCTTAAGGACATTTCCGGTTGATCACTCGGTCGTGGGTTCGAGCCCCACACGAGGCTTCTCTTTTGTCATTTTTCCATCACCACCACTGTTCTTGGGATCCCATGCATTTTTAGGTCGCCACTGTTGCCCCGGCCATGTAAACAAGACATGCATCTGTTCACCAAATCTCTCTCTCTAGATCTCTATCCCTGCTGATTCTTGCGCTGGAGGTTCTTCCGGAAACGCCGCCTGTCTCCACCCACAGCTCCCGATCCCGCCGCATCGAAGAACACCACGTCTTCCCACCTCACGCCAGCCAGTCCTTCCTCGGGCACTCCGCCGCCAGGTACGCGTACGCGCCAATCCAGCATACCCGCCGTCGGGAGCTCGAGCGCGCCGTTTCGCACCAGGGCGGTCGCGCGCGTGAGCTGCGAAGAGGGGAGGGGAGTCAAGAGCTGCAGCTGCAGAGTCGTGTCGACTTTGACGGCACGCACCAGTGCGAGCCCGAGACACGTCGCGTCCTCCGGCGGGACCTCGCCTTGGACGTATACTGGCTCCTTGTCGTCGATATTTTGTACCATGGGCGCTTCGATCAGGGCGACGAGGGAGGTGTTGAGTGCCAGTGGAAGGTCAGTCGGTGCGACGGACTCGCTCCCCTCTCCGATAAGATAGGCGCGGTGCAGGGCCCCGCCCGCGCCCAGTGTGACCACCCATGGGCGATGTGCGAAGAGAGGGGCAGTAACGTCCCACCGCCCCTCGAGCTTGGCGTACATGTACGACAGGGTCGAGAGGGCGCGCATGTCGGCCGCTGAGTACCGTGCTTGCAGGGGCGATGAGGGGGCGGGTGTGAGGGTGAACCCTTGGCCTGAGGTCGTAGGGAGCTCGGTCGTATGGACGATGGGACTGAAGGCCGTGTTGACGGTTTCCTCTGCCTCGAAGGCGAAGACGTGGGTCGGTTCAACAGCTGACTCGATGCCTCTCATCAGCTCCTCGCCGAGGCCCTTTGTCCATCCCTGGGTGTTCACGACGAGGGGGACCACGTCGGTCCGTCGCGTACTGGACGCCTGGAGCGATGGAGGGGGATACTGCACCTCGTACTGGTAGTACGAGATTAGGTTGGTAATCGCGGCCATATACGCATCGGGACATGGCTGGGGACTCAGCTCGCCGAGATGTGTCGCACGCGCGGGAATGCGGGGATGTGTGAATGGTGGGCCTGGTGTCAGCCATTGGAGGAAGTGCGAGCTTACCAAGTACCGGCCTGTCGATGAGCCACAGCCCAACGAGACCGCCACACCCGAACTCTCCTTGTCCCAGGTCGCACTCGAGCCATGCTACGCGGGCAAAGTCGCCGAGAAGGCGGTTGAGCGACGCGCGGGCCAGGGAAGATTTTCCGCTCCGCTTAGGCCCCTTGACGACGACGACGGGGACGCGCTCAGGCGGTGGAGTGTCGTCGTCCTCAGCAGGAGGAGCCTGCGCTAAAGAGGACAGCGCATCGGTCCACGAAGACGGGGTTACGTGAGGGTATACCGGTGTGGAGAAGTTGGGCAAGACCTGCATGTTAGCCGTGTGCCATGCCGCCAGCTCACAGGATGGACACCAGCAAGCCCCCAAGCATCCTTTGCGCCAACCCAGATGTTATGGAATCCGGGCACCACGTCACCTGCGAGCCCCTCGATGCCCGTTCTATGCTCCTGGAGGAGGAAGATGGCTCGTGTAGCGTCGCTGAGGAAGCTCTTGGGAAGTTTGATGTTGTCCAGTGCTCCTGAACAACGCAGCCGGTCCTTGTCGATTACCGGCGTGATAACGGGAACTGGATGGCATGTGGGAGCGAAGACCGGATACGGCTCGACATCATCATCCGCTGGATTCAGTGTTGTGGATAGGAGAGAAACTGAGTGCTGTAGAGGCAGGACGCTGAAAGTGCCGACAATAGCGAGTGTCTGGTATCAGCTAGTGCCAAACTAGAGCAACGTACTTCTCCTTCTCCGAGAGAGACTACGACCGCAGGTCCAGCTCCAAATCCTGCCGAGGACAAAGCCCCCTCTTTGAGCTTGGCCCAGTTAACACCCTCCCGCGGGTCAAACTCGGACGTGTACGGCCTCAGTTGTGCATTTCTGAATGTCAGCAAGCTCGTATGGTCTTGTACTCACCTCAACACCTGTCCGTCAGGCCCAGGACTTGGCATGGTCGACCATGGAGCCGGTGTTGCGGTACCATCAAACAGAGCCTCCTCCTCGTCGCTGCTAGCCTCTCCGTCGTCGTCATGAGACTCGTCGCTGGGTAGCGGCGCTCCAGGCGAGTACCTCCGCCTGCGTTTCTGCTTGATGGCCCGCTCCTCGTCCTCTTCTTCCTCATCCTCCTCCTCGTCTTTCTCCGCTACTGAAGCAAAGAAGCGCCCCTTCTGCTTCCTCGACTTTCCCTTTACCTCCCTCTTCTCTTTCTTCTCCTTCTTGTCTACCCTGCGCTTCTTCGTCGGCGGTGGGACCTCGAACTCGATTTCAGACTCGGGTACGCTCGACAAGCTCGGTGTCGGACTCGGCGGGGGCGGGGTCCGTTTGCGTGGTGGCGTCGGCATTTCTACAGAGGCGCCTGCTGCCGCTTTGAGCTTTGCCTGCGCCGCTCGGCGTGCTGCGAGGGCGGACATGGCGGAGATGGCGGAGTATGTGGAGGATGATGAGGGAGTTGGGCGATGGAAATATTGTTGATAGCCTTGGACGGTGCCTGTGGTGGTGCCTGAAATTGACTGTGGGCCCCCGCAATTTTCTTTCCAACCGAGCGGGCCGGGCCAAATCACGTTTCGAGTCAGATATGCGGGCAACAATGTCGAGATCGAGCGACCCTTCGAGCTCCCGTTCTCCGTCACATTACTCTCTCATTTACATCTATACCTCACAGGCGATACCAGTGCACTCGCCATGACTGACAGGAACGTCCGCGAGGCCGACGGCCTGCTCATGCACATCCATGACCCCAAGTCGGGACCCGTCCTCCCAAAGGAGGGGGAACACAACATCCTGATCACGTCCGCTCTGCCTTGTGAGTTCCAGCTAGTTCCAGCTCTTGCCACTCACGGGCTGACCTCAGACGTTAACAACGTCCCGCATTTGGGCAACATCATCGGCTCGACCCTCTCGGCGGATGTATTCGCTCGATACAACCGGACCAAGAACATCCCAACCCTCTTTGTAAGCAGGTCGCGTGCCGCGTGGTGAGATGGGATCGAGGGCTGACTGCAGGTGTGTGGGACGGACGAGTACGGAACGGCGACGGAGACCAAGGCACTCGAGGAGGGTATCACGCCACTGGAGCTCACGACCAAGTTCAACAAGCTCCACACTGAGGTGTATGAGTGGTTCGAGCTAGGCTTTGATATGTGGGGACGTACCTCGGACCCAGCGCAGACCGAGGTCACGCAGGACATCTACAAGCACATCCACAAGAACGGGTTCTTCCAGCTCGAGACTAGCGACCAGACGTACTGCGAGGACGACCAGCTTTTCCTCGCTGACCGCTTTGTCGAGGGCGTCTGCCCCAACTGCGGCTACGACGATGCCCGCGGTGACCAGTGCGACAAGTGCTCGCTCACATTCTCCTCCCCCACCGAGCTCCTCCACCCCCGTTGCAAGCGGAATAAGAACCACAAGGTCTCCGTCCGCCCCTCCACCCACTCGTGTATCCGCCTGAACGCCATCCAGCCCCGCCTCGAAGAGTGGATGCAGAAAGCGCGCGTTAAGGGCAAGTGGGCGTCCAACGTTGTTATTACCGACAAGGGCGAGATTGTCGAGCCCCGTATGCTCGGCACCGGCCTGCGCCCGTCGGCCGTTACCCGTGATCTTAAGTGGGGTGTCCCTGTGCCGCTCGTCGGCGACAAGGACGAGGATGACAAGCTCAAGGATAAGGTTATCTGTGAGTCGCCCAGTGGCCACCCCGTTTCGGCAGTTCTGACCCACAGATGTTTGGTTCGACGCGCCCATCGGGTACATCTCAATGACCGCATCGTACACCCCCGAGTGGAAGCAGTGGTGGATGAACCCGGACAATGTCGAGCTCTACCAGTTCATGGGCAAGGACAGTACGTCAACGCGAGGCCATGGGTTCGAGCTCACATACAGACGTCTACTTCCACACCGTGCTGTTCCCTTCGATGCTGCTCGCCGACGGCCGCCCATGGACGCTCCTGCACAACATTTCGTCGACGCAGTACCTCAACTACGAGGACACCAAGTTCTCCAAGTCGCGCGGTGTGGGCGTGTTCGGCAACAACGCGGCGGAGACTGGCCAGCCGGCGTCAGTATGGCGCTACTACCTCCTCTCGCAGCGTCCCGAGACGGGCGACACCTCGTTCCAGTGGTCAAAGTTCATCGCGTCGATCAACGGCGAGCTGCTGAACAACCTCGGCAACTTTGTGAACCGCGTCATCAAGTTCACCAACGCCAAGTTTGACTCCGTCGTTCCAGGCCCCTCGAACGCGGGTGGCAAGCCCCAGCCGTCGACACAGGGTGCCAAGTGGGCCGAGCTCGACGAGGCCTTCTTCGCCGACGTCAACGAGCTGCTGAAGGAGTACCGTGAGCTCATGGACGGCACCAAGCTCCGCGGCGGTCTCTCCACCGCCATGTCCGTCTCCCACCGCGGAAACCAGTACCTCCAGGACGCGGGACTCGACAACGCCCTCCTCGCCAACCACCGCGAGCGCTGTGCCGAAGTCATCCTGAACGGCGTCAACCTCGTCTACCTCCTCTCCGTCCTCTTCCACCCCTTTATGCCCACGACCTCGAAGGACATGCTCGCCCAGCTCAACGCTCCCGCGCGCAGCTTGCCCGACGCGTTCTCCATCGACATCCTGCCCGGTCACAAGGTCGGCAAGGCCGCGCATCTGTTCAAGCGCATCGAGAACCCCGAAGAGCAGGAGGCAGCTTGGCAGAGACAGTTTGGCGGTGTCGACGAGGCCAAGGCCGAAGGAGTGCCCGCAGCCGCTGCCAAGCAGGCGGAGCCCAAGGGTGCGGTCAACCACAAGGCCAACTGGGCCAAGTCGGCCGAGAAGAAGAAGGCTGCCGCGGCAGCCGCGCAGGCAGCCAAGAGCCCAGAGGAGCGCGAGCTGGAGGAGAAGCTTGACACCCAGAACCTTGTCGTCAAGAACATCCGGACGGGACGTGCAGAGGGCAACGTTGAGGAGGAGACGGCCAAGTCCAAGTCGCTCAAGGCGGAGCTGGCTGCGCTTCGCAAGAAGCTCAAGGAGGCTAAGATCTAAGATCTTATAGACGAGATACTGGTATTATGCAGTTGGTGTGACGTCTCGTGTCAGTGTAGCGAGTGACAGTGATCGCATGCTAAGCTTGGTGCGAGCAGTGTGGAGCACGAGCGTCAAAATCTAACTCTAACATGAACTGCGGGGCGAGCATGGGCCTGTGTTCCTCCTGCCCTCCTCACGTCGTCAGTCCTCGCCACTTGGTACATTTTTCATGTTTGACATCGTGGTAGTACACTACTCTAGAATACACGTCACGAGAAGGGGCGGGCCCTTCAATCTCTTCAAACTTGACTTCTCCCGCTTCTCCTCTCTGTTTGGTTTTTTGGGGTATGTAATGCGGGGGATCGGTGTTATGCAAAGGAACGATGGCGAGTGGTGAAGCGCCGAAGCAGAATTGTAGAGTACGAATGAGAGTCCGGAGTGTGGTGGCCCAAACTGGGTCGAGTGCTCGGCACATGTAGGCGAGCAATACTACGACCGCTGCGCCTGGGCTTGCGGGGTGGGTGGCGTGTTGCCGGCCAAGCGCGCAGCGGCGTGGGCGGGTAACTTGAGCTGGAGCTGGCTCGCCGTCATGCCAGGGGAGGGGAAGCCGTTGGTGGGGACGGTGACGTTGGCCACGTTGATGGGTTGCATCGGCACCTGCACCTGGATACCCTGCTGGGCTTGGGATTGCTGCGCCGCAAGGGTCGCCTGCTGGGCTGCGGCAAGCTTGGCCATGCTCATAATGCGGGCGCGGTTGCGCGCCTCGATGAAGCCCTGGACGTTGTTGCCGAAGCCGTTCTGCTGTGCGAGGGCCGCGAGCTCTCTACGCTGCTCAGGGGTGGCATTCTCGAACTCGCTCTGCTGGGCGACTTGCTGCTGCGCTGCGAGGATAGACGCTCTGGCTGCGGCCATGCGCTGCTGCTGGATCTGGGGGTCCATAGCGCCCGCGGGAGTAGGGATGCCCGGTATGCCGCCGGGACCAACGACGAAAGGCTTGCCGTTGGCCTGGACCATACCGTTCATGATCTGCGGCGACGCTTGGCCACCGTTGGCTAGGGCCGCAGCCAGCTGCTGCTGTTGTTGCTGAGGGGTTTGCGGAGGTTGAGGTGTGGAGGGATTGGTGGCTGCCGTCGGAGTACGCACAGAAGGCGCAGGGGACGACTGCGCCTCGGTCGGCGAGCGCTTCGGCTGGGGACGACCGTTGGCGACTCCGTTTTGCGGAAGCGCCTGGGGCGTGCCATTCGGAGTCGACATGCCAGCAGCGGCGGCGTTCGCAGTGGCCTGCACGGCCTGAACAGCCTGGGCCTGGGCCTGAGCCTGAGCTTGCGCCTGGGCCTGAGCGTGAGCCTGGGCTTGGGCGGCGAGAGCCTGCTGCTGCTGCTGTTGTTGCTGTTGCAGACGGGCCTGCTCGAGCTGCTGCTGCTGCTGGGCGAGCATGTTGAAGCGCTGCAACTGCTCCATCTGCTGCTGCTGGAGCATCTGCTGCTGGTAGGCCATGAGCTGCGGGTTTGTCGGCGCAGGCTTGATGAACTTTGGCGGTGGGGGAAGGTCCACGGGCGCCGTAAGATCAGTGAGCGCCTGTGTGAGAGGAGCAGTATCTGGGCGGAGCTTGATGAGGTCGTCCTCGCGAAGCAGACCGACGCGGTAGCGCATATACTTTGCGTCGTAGTCGTCCAGAACGATGCGGTCATCATCGCCAGTGAGGCCCATGCCAACACCAACCGCACCGCCAGCAGACGAGTCGTAACGCATAATCTCGTTGAGACGTTGGCGCTTGCGGCTGCCGAGCTCAAGGCCATCGCCTTCGACATCGTCATCCGTATCGATCGATCGCGGTCGTCGGCGGTTTACACGGCCATCAACCATGTCCGGGAAGTACCAGTCCCGCAACTTGTCCGCGGATGCCGGCATGGCGCCGCGTCGTGACGCGCGGACAGGCAGGCGGCGGTCGAGAAGCACGCGGCCGCCGCGGGCACGGCGCAATCGGAAAGCCATTGGGTGGATAAGTCGCTCCTCGTTGTCCGTGTCCTCGTCGGAACGGTGGGATGGGTCGAGGGCTGCAACATTGCGGAATGCGTGTGATGCATGGGAGGAGGGGAGGGGTTGGTAGGACGAGTCGGTGTAGTCGTCCCAGTGCGAGTCGAGGTTCTTGCGGCGCGCAAGCTCCTCGTCGAGTTTGGCATGCATGGCAGTGAGGCGCTCGCGAATTGCGTCTGGTGCCATGCTTTTGCCAGGGGCTGTGTGGCGCTCGGCCTGGCGAGCGGCCTCGACGGCACGTTCGCGTCGGTCGCGGTCGTCCCTGTCTTTGTCGGTCTGCTTGCGTGCAATACGGGAGGTGTTGTTCTGTGGTCCGGTGACGAGGGTGATACCACCGATCTGGCCGTTGATAGCAGCGACAGCGGCAGCTGCTGCTGCGGCGCCATTCTGCCGGCCAGTGATGATCTCCTCTTCGTCTCGAGACACGCCCAGGGATGGCCAGCGGCGTTTGGTCTCGAACAGCTTCCACTTTGCCTCCCACACTTCCTTCTCGGCGGCGTATAACGCCTTCTTTTCCGTTTCTCGGCGAAGAACAAGTTGAGCCAGGTCGTGCGCACGGCGGAGCTCGTACTGCAGCTTCTGGAACTGCTCGACAGAGTGGTTGTCGGTTCGGCGAGTCTTGCGGGCAGCACGTACGTCGCGACGGCGGAAACAGACATACGGGTCGTTGTCGTTTGTCTCGTCGTAGTTGAGCTGCGGCATGATGCTCTTGCCGCCGCGCTTCTCACGTCGCGACTTCCAGTGAGGGAAGATGGACCGAGCCATGCGTGTGAGTTGCCGCAGGTCCGCAAGACCTTTGGGGACTTCGTTGGAGGGATAAAAGGTGGCAGCGAGGGGGTGGGCGAAGAGGCTCTCAACAGACTGGAAAGTCGGCATGAGGGCGAGGTTGGTGTGTAATGTCGGAACGGCATCCTCGGCATGCTTTTCAAGCACACCCATGATGTACTCGAAAGTGTCCTCGGAGATGTGGAGAGACGCCGGGACATCCTTCTCCTTCTCTTTGCCCTTGGTTCTCCGGTCAGTTCTGCCGTTGGCGGGCGATGTTGGTGCACCAGAGTCACCCGATCCGCCCTCGGCCTTGCCGTTGAAACTCGCGAGCCACGCCATGTCATCGTCGTCCATCAAGTAGCCGAGACCACCTGAACCACATGCCGACTCCTCGACAGTGTCGCTGAATCGAATGTAGTTTGTGGGTTCGTGGAACTTGGACGTCTGATACAGCTTGGCATAGTTGACGTTGTCGACCAGGCCAGTTGCGTCGGGGGTGGGGATGTGGTAGTTGAGCGCAGCATTCGAAACCGTTGTCGACGGCTCGGGCTTAACCGAATCGCGGGATGCAGGCGATTGAGGTTTACTTGCATCTCTAGAATGAAGCAACGAGGCCGACGAGAGAGCTGCTTGGAGGTGGTGTTCCTGTTGGTGTCAGTTGTATTGCTATGATGTAAAGGAGTCAATTCGCCACATTTGAAATTGCCTGATGCGGGCAGCTCGTTGGGTGGGAGCAACGTGAATAGGGGGTTAGGGTGGGCGGGGAGTGGGGCAGGGGCAGAGCGGCTGTTGGGTGGCCAAACGCACACCCAGTTGCTAGAACGTATGCATGGACGGGGCTGGGGCGGGGCTGGCCTGCTGGCTGACTGGCTGGGGGGTTGTTGATTGGTGGTAGGAGGAGTGATGATTTCTCGAACGGATGGATGGCAGATGCCAAGCAAGCAAGCATGCATGCATCCGCGGCATCATCGATGCGGCGACGTGCATGATCATACACTCATGTCCGCTTGGTGTGTGTGTATCGCGGGGGAGGAACAAGAGGAGGGTGACCGGACCGACGGAGGGGGGACGGGTGGTTGGTGCTGACGCAGCGCCCTCTCAGGTGCACCGCCCCCACACCCTTCCACCCGGTTTGACGAAAAAAAAGCGGTTCCCACGCGGTGGCCATCGTCTTCAACGGCCTTTTTGACAGTGAAGACGATACCAAACCCCCCCGTATGCATGTTCTTTGGATAGAGGAGACGGAGAGGAATAAGCACGTACCAAAAGTTCACCGGTTTCTACACCTTTTGCGCCGACACCGTGGTTTTTTGATGGCTCTGCGGTTGCGGCTTCTGGTTGAAGAAGCACGGTTTCCGCGACAGCCGAATCAATCTTGTCGCTGCCTCGGACGACTAGGAGACGACTCTTGTTTGTTACGCGACCTGCGCGTCGCGATGAGGCGGAGACCATGATGAGGAGGAGAGCCGCACGACCTCAGTGAAGTGGTCGTGGATTGAAGTGCTTTGGTGCTCGTCGGTGGCGACAGGCTCCAGCACAGCAAAAACGGACAGGAAGGGGGGGGGAGGGGTGTTGGGTGGGTGAAGAGGGGGGAGAGGGTTGTTTGGGTGGGAGTTTGTGCTTGTGCCACGACAACGTTTGTTAGAGTGGGGAGCCGAGTTAGGTCATCTGAAGCATCTGGAGCAGACTGAGCGCTGGGGGGGACTCCTATGGTCAGACGGAAGCAAATCTGGGCAGTTGAAAATTTCTGCCCCTTCCCTGGCCTAAGGCTTTCCCGGCCCCCGTCCTAGCCGTGCTCTCAAGGCCTCGGATCTTGAGCCTTTGCCTCGGTCTGACCTCCCCTCTCCCCCGGAACGCCTCTTACGCCTCGACCCTTGTCGGGACTTGGTTATAACGCCGCAAACACCGATGACTGTGGCAGCTCCACCCAAGTCATCACGTGTCGCTTCATCACCAACCCCAGCCGGCGGTAATGCCCAATGCCAACTCCTGCCCCACTCCCCAGCCCCTTCCTCCCTCCCGAACTGACAACAGGCACTATCTACTATAGCAGGTCAGATTTGCGCCAACTCCCCCTCGAGGTCGCTATGCAATGCACTGCGAATTGTTAGCCTTCGTCACCACTTACACCTTTGTCTGTCTCGACCACCCTTGCGTGGACGTACAATGTAATGTCTATGTCTATGCAACTGAGGGAAAGATCAGCTACACACCCACAACGCACAGACTCACCTTCCCAACCTAACTGGCCACAGCCACGCCTCTGGCGCATTACCACTTTGCACGCTTCTTCCAGCCCTTGCCACGGCCATTAAAGATGCGCTTGCTTTGCAGTTCCTCAAACTTGCGCTTGGCATATGTCCCAACTTCAGCGTCCGCCACAATGTTCGTGACAATCTGACCAGGGCGGTACTTGTGCTCCTTGCGCAGCGTTGTGTCCTGCAGCCGCCTTGGCGCCTCCACCATAGTACCAATCTGCTGTCAGCCAAGACAGAAAGCAGCTCTAGCTCACCTGGAAGCGTTCAGGAGCCTTGCCAGCCTTATTTCCGCCCTTCATGAACCGCTTGGGGTCCAGAGTGTGGGAGAGCTGGAGCGCCTGGTAGTCCTTGCGCATCTGAGGAAGATCGTCGTCACGCGGTGCGGGAATCGTCGCCCACATCTCCGACACTGTTGACTTCTTCGGTTGCTGTGGGGTCAGTGGCAAGACGTGGATGATGCGATGGACTCACCGCCTTCTTCTCCCGCTTGCTCAGTGTCCGCTCGTAGGCTCCACGGTCGAGCTCGGGCACGTCGCGGTGTCTCGACGGTCCGGCCTCCACCTCGCCAACAACGGCAGTCCCGTCCTTGGCGAGAGAAAGGTGACGCGGAGGCAGGCGCCCGATAGATAGGTCGGGGATGGGGCTGCAGATTTTAGCGACGCTCACGCGCGCACTCACGCTTCCTTCGGGTGGCCGGAGTCGAGTCGCAGCTCGCCATCTTCGTCTTCGCCCAGGGCGGTCTCGCTCTGGTGGGAAGGTTTTAACTTGGTCATGCGAGCCGCTGTGGCCTTGGCTGCGGCGAGCTGGCGCTCGAGCTCGAGCTCCTCCTCCTCCTCGTCATCGGAATCGCTCTCGCTGGTGTCGCTGGACGAATCCGAGCCAGAATCGGACTCTGAAGAATCATCACTACTGGACGCGTCCGAATTGGAGGCCTCGGAGTTGGAGTCCTCGCCACTCTCGAATCCGGAAGCATTCCCCGATAGCTCAACTTCTTCCACCACTGCCGGCGCTGCAACTGATGCCGGAGCAGGTGAAGGAGCCAAGGCGAAGGACGGTCCTGGTGTACCGCTTGCTTCGCGTTTACGTGTAAGGGTGGCGTACCGCCTTGCTCTTGGTGAAAGTAATTCGGCGGGGGTCTCCTCCTCATCCTCGATCTCTTGAACTATTTCCGCTGCCTCCTGGATCGCAAGCTCGTCCGCGGTCTGGTGGTGATGGGGCTGAGGAGTAGATTGTGCGCGCGAGCGCGATGGGGTTGAGGTTGATGGCCGTGGAGTCGGCATCATCAGTAAGTGTGATGAGGTGAGGTGGAGAGGAGGTGTCTTTGATTGTCTCCTGTCGAGGTTGCTCTTTGACAAAGCTGCTGTATGACTGAGAGTTTGGCTCAGAGGGGGAAGTGCGGATGATGGCAGTTATGAGGGGGGGAGATGTGGGTAATAGAGAATAGAGGGGATAAGAGGGATAGGGGAGATAGAATGAGAGTGGACAGGATAGAGAGGGATAACGAACGAGCAGACGGATCAATGTGGGTCAATGCACGGTCGTTGGTGAGTTCAAGTGGGTTGTGCGTGGTTTGGATGTGTGACAGAGCCGCGAGAAAGGACCGCTTTGACCTCGGCTTCACTATCCGTACAATCCGGGTTAAAGTGGCCGACACTTCAAAATATCATCAAACGGACAAGACACTTGATCTCCGGTTACACGTGACTTTTTCCGGTGCCTGTTCGCAATCTCATTCCGTGATGGCGATGCCCTCAGTCACCAACCGGACCAGCCATGGCAGCCACCAACTGGGTCTGTTTGGCATTCCTCACTCGCACACCAAACTCACTTCTGCCTCCTCTACGTACCTCACTCTTAACAACAATGCCCCACGCAGATTCCAGCCTGGTCCCTCCAGAGATCTCGACGTAAGTTGGCAGGAATAATCGATGCCGCGCGCTAACACTCCCAGCAAGAAGCAGTTCTACGAACACGTCCACGAACAGCTCCGCGCCCTTCTGGAGGGACACCGATACTGGGTCTCGAATCTGGCACAGGTATCCGCTCTGCTGTATCACTCATACCTCGGTACACCCCTGTACGGACTGCAGGACGACGGCTCGACCCCCGTGGTCAACTGGTGCGGCTTCTACGTCCGCCCAGGGGGGATAGGCGACCTCGTGCTGGGCCCATATGCGGGTCGGCCGGCATGTGTGACAATCAAGGCCGAGGCGGGGAAGGGAGTATGTGCAGACGCATTTGTGCACGATACGGCGGTGGTCGTGCCTGAGGTAGATGCTTACCCCGGGCATATTGGTAGGTGGTGCAGTGAGCGGAGTGTCAGTGGTGGCTGACCTCAGCCTGCGACGGAGATACCAAGTCAGAGATCGTCCTGCCGCTGCGCTTGAAGGGTGCAGATGGACCAGTGGGGGTGTTGGACCTCGACTCGACGGCTCTCGCGACCTTTGACGACGATGATCGCGCGGGGCTCGAGGAGGTGGTTCGTATTCTCCAGAACACAAGCGATTGGTCTTAAGGGCTCCAGCCTCCCAGCTCCGCAGATAAGACTGCTACGAAGGCCACAGTCCGCACTGCCCCACCAGCTCGTTGTCGATAACGGCGGCGGTGGAAGAACGAGACGGAGGTGTTGTGGACTGCCTGTTTGTACTGCCTGAGGATGATCCCGTATGGGAAAAGCAGCACCCAGGCCGCAGGGGACATCTGACGGAGGTGACAGTAATGGGCATGGGGGAACATGGGGAGAAGATGGCCGCGCCGCGACCTGGTCTTGTTGTATAACAGCGATCAGATTCATATTCTAAACAACAATATAGAGACAGATTCACCACGCAATCTTGGCGTACTTGCTGAAAATGGCGTTGATGAGAGTGCCCTCCGCGTAGGATTGGAAGTCGTTCCACCCTAGCTGGAAGTCTGGGCGGAGAGTGTGTACCGCAGTGAGGAAGTCGTCCATGGCAAAGTCCATCACGACGACATCGATCACCTCGTCATCGGGAACCCCGGGGAGTGGTGAGCAGATAAAGTCGCTGCTGTCAGCTAAACCAACGTGGGCACTTACACCTGGTATGGGGAGAAGGGCACGGGGATGTGCTCGATGTCATCCCCAACGCCGCGGCACGCGTCGCGCGTGACATACCCCAACGTCTTGGGCTTCTTGGGCACTGGGCGGCCGAGCGCGACCTGCTGCAGTTCCTCAACGAGGGACTCTTGGACGTACGTCTCCCACTGGGACGCGAGCCACTCGTTGTACACGCGCTGAACGTGGGCT
Source organism: Cutaneotrichosporon sp. PL3408A (assembly GCA_023629975.1). Classification (NCBI taxonomy): domain Eukaryota; kingdom Fungi; phylum Basidiomycota; class Tremellomycetes; order Trichosporonales; family Trichosporonaceae; genus Cutaneotrichosporon; species Cutaneotrichosporon sp. PL3408A. Next base: position 3,444,419 of record JAMAMB010000001.1, read on the forward strand.
TCGTCCGCCTCGCGCGCGCTGGTCGGGAGGAGCTTGGACGCTCCGGCGCGGTTCATTTCCATGTGGACATCCTTGGCGAACCCGTGCGTGAGGCGAGTGTAGAAGAACGCAGTGGTGCTTTTGTCAGCTACACAAACTCAACGACAGCTCACAATGGCGAGACAGTCAGCTCGTCGTTCTTGTCAAAGGAACCCTTGAACACGTCGAAGCGCAGACTGCCGGCGTTACCGATGATGACACGCGGGTAGTTCTGGCGCTTCTCGTCGTAGAGGGCCTCGGGGAGCACCTGGCGCTCGAAGACGGTGATGATTGAACGCGGGTGGCCGTATGGGTGCCGTGTGAGGAAGTAGTCATGCGGCACTTCGCCGAAGACGTGCGACAGTTTGAGGTTGTCGGCGAGGTACGCGAGCGCATTGGTGATGTTCTGCCCTAGGTAGGTGTCGAAGTTGCGCTCCGTGGTGCCCGTGTGCCATCGGTACGATACGTTGTTGGCGTCGATGTAGCGGCGGTTCATGAGCAGGGCTTTGCCATCGTCGTCGGCTGGAGGGAGCGTTGAGCTTGAGGTCAGCTTAAGACGTCTCAGAAAGCTCACGAAGTGAAGGCAACAGACTCGAGGTATCGGCCTGGCACGACGCTGAATGTCAGCGAGAACGGCAGCGACACCTACGCAATGGTCCGGCCGTCATATTGAACACAGTCACGGACGTGAGTGTGGCCCCCGAAAATGAAGATGGGAACGAGGGGGTGGCGGCCGCGAATAGCGTCGTACAGTGGCAGCCACTCTGACGTCTCTCCCCGCGCGGGCATGTGTCCGGCCATTACGAAGTAATCGGGCGCGTCGCGGATGGCATCAAGGAACCACGCCTCCTTGGCCATATGCTTTGGCGCCTGGATCGTAATGTTGCGGTCGTGCGCCTTGACTGGAAGTCAGCTCGCAGCATGACGGAGATGTCAGCTCACAGTCGAAAATGACACCAAAGGCTGTCACCTTGCGGCCCCTGCCATCAGCCACCCGTCTACATGCACACGCACTGCTTGGTTTCGAACTTGGCAAAGCGGTCGGCGACCGGCACTGAACCATGCCCCTCGACAGTAATGTTCACGTTGGACGTTAGGAAACGCCCCTTCCACCTGTGACGCCGATCGTAGATCCATCGGGCCGAGCGGTACTGGTACAGCTCGTGGTTGCCGAGTGCGACCACGTCGTAGGGCAGCATACCGAAGATGTCATCTGCGAGACCCGCGGACTCGGGTGACGTGCTCACAAGTCCCGAGCCGTCGTGGTGGTCCCCAGCATCAACAAGCAACAGGTCTACACCATCCGCGTCGGCCTTGGCGCGCATGTGCGTCGCGAAGCTTGCGAACGTGCCAAAATCGCCAGAGTAGTTCTGTGGTTAGCGCAATTTGCCACCCAACGTACGGGTTCGGGCCATGTGTTCTGCCGTCAGCAATGCGTAGCAGGACATCAGTGGAAGGTTACTTACGTGCTGGTGTCCTCGGAGCCAGCCTGCTGTCAGCTCTACTACGGAGGCGACTTACCATGCGTATCAGACGTGCTGAGGAAGTTGACGTCTCCCCACTCCAACGGTCGGGTGGGGACAGGGAGCTCTGGAGGGCTGCGCTGGACCTCTACATCCGGAAACGTGTTCGGCAGGACAAAGGCTGGCACTCCCGCCACCGACAATAGCGAGATCAGTAGCTTGAGAGTCATGATGGGTGAGTGGCAAGAGATAGGATGTGGTGAGATACGACAGTTGGGATCTGGCATTACCTTAACGCGTCCAAGCGGGACAGCTGAAGCGGGGCGTGCCTGAAATGTGGGGAATATCCCGGTCATGATCGTGGAACATCTCCATCTCCCGTTGAGGTCTCTCCATCATCTCCACTCAACTACTTACCTCTCACTGACTACTTGCAATGTCGGCACTAGAACGATTCTCTAACATGGACGCAGTTCCGCTCGTCCGAATGGGAGCAGTGGGTCGAGCTCGTCCGCGACGCTGGCACTGATGGCAGGCGCTAAGTCTCATACTGGCAGGCAACGAGCGCTTCTCCTACAACTTTCCTCTAATGGTGAGTTGTGCGATGTTGTCAACAGAATTTGTCGGCCCTAATGCCAGCTCTTTGGAGTAGTCTCGTTCGAGCTCACGAGTACGGCACCACACCAATTCTTCCTCATGATGGTGCTCTTCACCGCCTTCTTCGACTTCCTCCACATAATCGGAACCGGCTTTGGACTGACATCCATCGTCGCGTTCATCATCTTGTGCCTCAAGGTGCCGATCTACATGGGCGGCTTGACGAGCCTGCGCAACCGCGGCGGCGAGATTCAGTGGGGCAGCCAGGGCTTTGCGCCTGTGCAAGGTCAGTTACTTCCGGCGATTGTCAAACTGATGGCAGCGTGGATGCCCGCCGGTATGCGTGGCGGCCAGACACTGGGCGGAGAACAGCCTGCGCACCACGACTCGAGCCCCGCACCGCCGGGTGCGTTCCAGGGAGGCGGGTTCCGTCTCGGCGGCGACGATGGCGCTCCGGCCCCGCGTACCACCCGGGACGGCTACACTTCCATCGCTTAAGCTCCACAAATCTCGACCCACCTCGGATAAGACGCACACGACAAAGCTGGCATTTGCCGTCCTGCACCTCATCCCATACACGTGCGCCTTCATGACGCCATGTACCTGATAATACAATGCATTTTCTAATACTAGAACACACACAAGTCTAAATGCCACGGCTGCGCTCCATCGCGGCGTTGACGTCGAGGATCTCGCGGAGATCCGCACCGCCGCTCATGAAGTCGGCCTCGTCCAGCCCCTCGTCCTTGCCCTGGAGGATCTCGAGGGCAACGTTGTGTGTTCCGCCAAGGGGGAGACCTGAGGGCGTGGCGGCCAGCATCGCAGGGTGGTGGAGCTCCTGCAGCGTCAGCCAGTGCGAGTGTTGGCCAAAATCTCTACCCACCTGCTTGGCAATCTTGATCTCCATGGCCTGCCGGAGGGGCACGGCCATACCGAACGTCTGGCGCTGCATCGTCTGGCGCAGCTCGGCCTGCGTCTCGGCCCACTGGTGTCAGCTGTGGCGTCTACGGAAAGCTCACCTTCTCAAGACGGGCCTGAAGGGGGGAGGCGTTACCAGCAGCGACGGACTGCGCGGCGGATGTTGGTCCGTAGCGGAATGCGTCGTGGGTGCCAGTCAAGGGGTGGTTGGTCGCCTGAGATCAGCGCTAACCGGGTAAGAGGGAAGGTGGAGAAGTGTTACGCACCCTTGTGGAGACGGTGTACTGCTCCTGCGCGGCGTTGACGGTTGGGGGCACGACGCGGAGAGACTGGTGTTAGCTTTGCCGAAGTAGCTTTGTAATGGGCCTGCTCACCATGATGGCGGGCGGTGTTGTTGTTGATGTCGAGTAGCCTGCAACATTCATGAAGCGTTCATGCACCTGGTGGACGGTACCGATCGATGACGCTGCCTGGACGCGTCCGCGTGCGGAGATACGGCGATTTGGCGATTGGGCAGTTGTGGCGGTCGACAGGAGGGGGTGCTCGAGGTGACATGGGGAGGAGCCAAGCCAGCCAGGGGCTCTATTGCCCGTTTTCCCCGTTCTATCCCACCCAACAGGCCTCCCTACCTACAAGCCACACACAGGAGATAGCGAGAGGCCATTCTCCACCCAGTAGGAGTTGACAGGGTGCAAGCCGTCCACTGTAGCGCAGCACCACCCGAGTCACCTACCCATTTTGGTGCAGCCACCACCCACTGCAGAGCACCACCCGGAGCACCACCCAGAGCACCACCCACTGACTGCGAGCACCACACCCACCCACCACCCACCACCCAGTCACATCTAATCAATCCCCCGCCTGGGCCGACTCCTCTTTCTCCCTTTCAATCTCTCGATCTCTCCTTCCCTCTTTCGGTCCGTTCTACCTCCCTTCCGAGTTCAACGTACAACACTACTCGTCGTCGTCTCATCATCCTCAACCTCCTCAACCTCCTCAGTCCTCCTCAATCCTCCTCAATCCTCTCTCATCCCATCTCCATCTACGTCTTCATCGCGCAACCCCTCCACAAAGTAAGTCATCATTCTCCTCTCCCTCCCGGTCACTCGACGCTCCAACGTCGCCCCTTCGCTTTATACTCCACCCTACTCTCCCGCCCTCCCCCGCGTGTGCCCGCACCAACACCCGCGTCCAACAACCACACGTCGACACAGACGTACAGAAGCACGCTGCGCACAGAGCGCAGACTCTTAAAGACAAAGACAAAGACACAACGCGCTGACACCCGCTCCCCCTCCCCCGCTCTTCCACCACGTCGCTCGATATTCGCCCCATCTCCCTCCCCAACCCACCCCTCCTTACCTTACGTCGTCAACGCTCCTCGTCAACGCTCTTCGCTTCGCTGTCACTCATCTACCCTTCGCCCTCCCTCTCCCTCCCTTTGTCACCTTGGCAACTCGCCCATTTTTGCACCCGCTCCTCACTTCCCACCTGTCACCGGCCATTCAACACCGTCTCGTCCATTCGACGCACCGACCGCCTTGATCCTTTTCCCTTTTGCACACAACAGTCCTCACCGCCCCCTTTCCAGCCCTCTATCCCTCCCGTCTCCGCCCGATCGCCTCACCGTAGCGGATCACTTTCGTTCCTTCTACAGGCAGTCGACTCGCACTCGCAATCATCTCTCCCTCCCTCTCTCGACGAACCTCTCTGCGCTGCGCACATCCTAGTGCTGCACCGAGGACCGTATCACCCTTCTGACCCAACCTCTCCACCTCCAAGTGAGTCTCACCTCGAGCATTCCTCGCACCAATCACTCCCCCTCCCTTTTTCAACACCCTTGCGTCCTCGCGCAACCGCGCAAGGCAAAGGCTGGAGAGAACTGTGCATGGAAGTCGCACTGCACAGCTCTTGTACTCCTCTGCTTGTCTTTGGATTGCATAACTACGTGTTGGAACTGCGATTGAGACGTCTGCGCGTGACGTGGAGCAGGTCAAATTTGATAGCTGACGCGAGGCTATTCGCATTCAATCCGTCCCCCTCTATCGCTTGACTCGAACATCATCGTCCGTTCCCCTTTCTTCTCCTCGTCAACGATCCACCTGGACCCACCTTTACGCGGTGCTTGATACGCTCCGACTCGGTACTGGATCTTACGTTCTATTGGAACCAACCGTCTGTCTACCCACTGTCCTCTCCATTCCACAACCTGTCCCGAATCGACTGGCCACCCTCCCCTTTCCAACAACGCCCTTCCCGTGCGCCACTTCTGCGCCCTCTTTCTCTGTGCCCTCACCTTCGCACTCTCCGGCATCGTTCTCGCTGTTGAACGTGCATCGCGCCTCATATTTTCCACTCCGCTCGTTGCGTCTCGCACGACCGACGTTACCACCATGGCCACCCGTCCCGCTCCACAGACCTCATCCAGGATGACCTCCTCAATGGATCTCCGCGTTGGCGGCAAGTACCGCATTGGGAAGAAGATTGGTAGCGGCTCGTTTGGTGAGCTGAGCGTGACGGTGGGCTGTGCTAACGGTCAGGTGACATCTACCTCGGTGTCAACATCGTGTCTGGCGAGGAGGTCGCTATCAAGCTTGAGTCTGTCAAGGCCAAGCACCCGCAGCTGGAGTATGAGTCCAAGGTGTACAAGTCGCTTGCCGGTGGTGTCGGTGTCCCGTTCGTTCGTTGGTTCGGCACCGAGTGCGACTACAACGCCATGGTCCTCGACCTTCTGTAAGTGTGGTTGTGATTGACCCTGAATGAGTGGCTGACTCAACCACAGTGGCCCTTCCCTTGAGGACTTGTTCAACTTCTGCAACCGCAAGTTCAGCCTCAAGACGGTGCTACTTCTTGCCGACCAGCTCATTTCCCGCGTGGAGTACATTCACTCGCGTAACTTCATCCACCGCGATATCAAGCCTGACAACTTCCTGATGGGCATCGGCAAGCGTGGCAACCAGGTCAACGTCATTGATTTCGGTCTCGCGAAGAAGTACCGTGACCCCAAGACGCACCTGCACATCCCGTACCGCGAGAACAAGAACCTCACGGGTACTGCTCGTTACACCTCGATCAACACCCACCTGGGTGTCGAGCAGTCGCGCCGGGACGACCTCGAGTCCCTTGGCTACGTGCTCATGTACTTCCTCCGTGGCCAGCTTCCCTGGCAGGGCCTTAAGGCGGCTACTAAGAAGCAGAAGTACGACCGCATCATGGAGAAGAAGATGACGACCCCCACCGACATCCTCTGCCGGGGCTTCCCCAACGAGTTCGCGATCTACCTCAACTACTGCCGTTCGCTCCGCTTCGACGACAAGCCCGATTACTCGTACCTCCGCAAGCTCTTCCGTGACCTCTTCGTCCGCGAGGGCCTCCAGTACGATTACGTGTTCGACTGGTCGGTTCAGCCTCCTCCTTCCAAGGTCGAGGGCCAGGACGACATCCAGGCCAACCCCTACCTTCAAGCCCAGAAGCGTCGTATCGTCCAGGACGCACAGATGGGTGGCCAGATCCAGGACCCTAAGCTCGAGTCGCAGCGTCTCCTGCGCTCGCAGACGCGCAACAACACCCGCGACCAGGGCGGCTGGTAAATGCGTTTTGAGAGTTGTGTTTCGGCACCCGGCCTTCATCCCCGACGTCCTGGTGTTTGTGAAGCTCTGAGATTGGTGGAGAGGAGGTTGATGTGCGAGAAGTGCGAACGAAGGTGGATGGCAGCGGTCGCGGATGTGTAGGAGCTGTTCTGTTCGGCGCGCCACGGAACCTGCATAGCTCGACAGACGTCGCTGCACTGCCAGCTGATGGTTCCCCGGAGTCTAGGCGCCGGTTATCAAAGCTCCTACACGACCCCATCCCCTTTACGCCCCCTTTGTCTCGGTCACACTCATCCTCTCAAGGTTTCTCCCCTTTCCTCTCACCCGCGATTCACGCTCCCCTCCCCACTCATTCCCCATTCTCCGACTCGTTGCGCTCGTCCACTCCCTTCCATCACACATTTCATTACATTCAAGCACTCCCGGTCTCCGAGCTCCCCTGTCCAGCCCTAATATCCCGCCGCGTCTCGCCGTTCGATTCTCGAATCCGTCACGCCTCTTCCCCCGCAGTCCAGCTGCTCTCCAGCGCCTTTCATCGCTCGCGCCCACCCGTCATGGGACACTCCAATGCCTCAACCGCATCATCCAGTCCCTCCGCCTTGTTCATAGCCTCCTTCACCCTCATCCCACCCTGACATTCCACGCTCCCCTCCACCACTCCACAATCCAACACGACAACGCCCGGCGCCAGCCAGGGCTCCGAGTCCCCGTCAGCCCCCCCTCGCCTGTAAGGCTTTGAGGATTGGGCGCGGGAGGGCGCCACCTGTTCGCCCGTGTTCGTGGCTCTCCTTCATATCCACGCCCACTGGCGCACATTGTAATGATGCACGTAGTTGGGTCATGTCTTGTGTTGCAGATTGGAACTGAAACTGATTCGAATCGCGGTCAGTGCCTGTGACGGCATAAGCTCGTTCCGATCGAGGACCAAACTAGCTTCTCGATGGCAGCAGATTCCACTTCGTACTCCCGCGTCCAATCCAGGGCAGGATCTTGCGCAAGCCGTTGACGAACAGCAGCATACTGAATGGAGTAACCTGCCAAAGTCACGTTGTCCTCTCCTCTCCCATTCGACGCGGCCACATCAAGTACATTGACTTCTAGTATGAATATCGAGACTATTGATGCGAATTGTGTCACAAGCCTGTCAGCGAGCTAACACGCGACCGCCGGTTGCCAGGCAATTTAGTCGATCTTCTTGTCCGACTGAGTGCCAGTCTGCCGTTAACCCCGCCTTTGTCCCTCGACCATCAGCCGCGCTGGTTGCTCCGACGGCGCACAGTCGTCGGCGAGGTTGGCACCGTCTTCACATCGCCTTCGCCGAGCCAGCCCGAGCCCGGTCCAGTCTTGCCGCCGCTACCACTTACAGCCTTAACGTGCTCATCGGCGAGACGGTTGTACTCGGCCGCCTGCTGCGAGGCCTGCTTCTTGAGCGTGTCAAAGTCGCGGTCCTGGGACTGGGAGGTCTTGAGCTGGGCCTCGAGCTCGCGGACGCGCTTGCGCAGCTCCTCGCTCTCGCCGGCAGCGCCAGATCCCTTGGCAGTCTTGGCCGAGAGGGCGTTCAGCTGCTCCTGGGTGTTGATAAAGTCCAGGAGAATGTAGAAGACACGCGAGAGGACCAGCGAGAGGAAGAGCGTCGCCCCGGTCAGGTAGACTGCGGTTAGCGGACAAGCGTGCAGTGGGACAGAGAGCAGAGCAGGGCGCAGTGAAAGACCTCCCTCTGCTGTCCGCAACATAGATCTCTCGCCCACACATGGGAAGGTCATTCAGCGTAGATGCGGTGTTTATGCGCAGCCGGGGTCACACTCTGCACTCCTTCGGGTACGCAGTAAGCGAGAGACTCACGGTTACGCTGAGCGTAGAAGCGGCGAGCGGCGCTGGTGTCAGGTACCTCCATATCGTGCACACTCACTAGGCCATCTCGGTACGCGCGTCTGTGATGTCCGGCTGGGCCTTGGCCTTTGCGCCCTCCTGCGCAATCCGGACCATGCGCTGGAGGGCGTCTACGAACAGCACCGCGATAAAACTGAGGTCAGCGGGAAGCCGCTACGGCGCGAAGCTCGGCGGCGCTCGGCCCACACCGGCATCGAAGGAGGTGCGTACATGAATGTGATTTTGAGCTGGGGTCAGATGGAACTGCAAGATGCGGAGTCAGAAGCGTGGGGACTCACGCCGTACTGGATCTTGGCGATGATGGGGTTCTCGCTCAGGAAGTGCATCAGGCTGGTGTTAGTCCCCAAGATGCTGGAGACTTACCGCTTGCGCATGGCGAAGGGCATGGGGGCGATGATGGTCGTGAAGAGACCAACCTCTGCCATGAGGAGGGCGAAGCACACTGCGGTCAGCTCCAGGACATTCTCTCTGTCGTACGCGTGTAGTAGAGCTGGAGTTAGCGCTGGACTCGAGTACGATGGAGCTTACCGTCATGATGGAAGGATGCGGGTGCTGGAGGAGAGTGGCAGTGAGTGGCAGAGAGTGGAGGAGTGAGTAAGAGAGAGTCAGAGACAAGGAAAAGGAGAGGCGTGGATGGATGTGACGAGAATAGGGCTGCTCGCTGTCCAGCAAGAGTTGTTGGTTGCTTCCACGCGCTCTGGACGGGACAGATGATGCCGATCCAGCTCACTAGTTACGTCATCGTTAATCTTCCAGGCCACAAGCTGCAACCAGACCGCTTTGATCCTTAAGCGCCACACCCCGGAATTACGCGGAGATACAATCCTCCTCCGCCCCGCCCCTCTGCTCAGCTGGCACAATGAGCCATGAACCTGCTGTCCAGCTCGCCTGCAAGCAGCCCAGGCCTCGGCCCTTTGGCCATAACAATCTCGTCTTCGCTATTGCTTTGTTCAAATCATTCGCCATTCACTCCTTATTCACTGATCACAGCTGACTGCTTCACGAGCAGACGAAAGCCATGGCAGAAGATGCCCTCAAGGTATGCCTCCAGCTGACATTCCCGTAAACGCAGCTGACATCCAGGCGTTTGACCAGCTGCTTGATCGGACGGTCCGCGCCCCGCGTCTCTCAGGTAGCAAGGTCAAGGAACTGCAGCATCAGGCTCTGCAGCTCGTGGCACACGACCACGCCATCGTGACTTCTCTCCTCAAATTGAACACCTCATTACCATATGCAGACCAGCAGCGCACGAACTCGCTCTACGTGTTCGATGCCATTGCTAGAACCGTCAAGAGCGAGACGGCCAGAGCAAAGGATCACAGTACCTCTACCGAGCGGGGCAAAGGGAACCCCACGAGCCTCTTGGCTAAGATGGAGGGTGTGGTTAACTCGTGGGTCGAGGGAATACTCGATGATGGACGCGGTGGGGTCTGGACAGAGGGGAGGGTGAGTTACGTGGTGATCGGCTGACCTGTGGCGAGCTCACTGACGCTTCCAGGACAAGACCCGCAAGATTGTTGAGATATGGAAGAAGGGGAATACGTTTCCCGAGAGCTGTATCGCGCAGCTCTCGGCGCGTATCGCATCAGCAACGACACCAATGGGCCGGTCACCTGCATTAGACTCATCCAAACCAGGTAATTATCCTCACGAGCAGATCCACAAATTGCCACTGGCACATTCATCACCATCTCATCCTCCCACTTCTATTCCTACTACCACACGCAACGGGCAGCGCGTACGACAGAGCATCTCGAGCTGCTGCACCGGCGCCCTAGCCTTCGCGAGAGTCTATCTACATCTACTCGGTTGTAGGCCGCGCCGACATGCATCCGTGCTGCAGCTCCTATCCCTCCTAGTGGCCTCAGGTGGCGTCCCCCTTTCCCCCTGTTGCATTGTCAGCGCTGAGACGTAGCACGCTCCACGACCCCCGTCGAGCCGCCACCATTCCATTTGATCGAGAGATACGCGGCGCGCGCGGCAGGCACGCCTGGGCGCGACTCTCCGGCGCCCCAACCGACCGGACAGCTGCCGCCGGAGATTATGGCCATGCTCGGTGTCGGACTCAAGCAAGCTGCGCCCGAACTACCAGTGCGGTGGGTGCACCACGAGACTGCAGCCAATGGCATACTGATGATCAGGAAGGAGACGAACGCGGCCCTCGACGCCGTCCTCGCCAACGTCCGCAAGCCTGGCGCAGGTGGGCTGTCCGCTTCCGCGCCGAATCTGGACCCGGCGAGCCTCGCCGCGCTGGCCAACCTGGGTGCGACTCTGGGGCAACAACAGCCTCCAGCGCCAACTCCAGCGCCTACCGCATCCGCTTCTCTCCCACCTCGACCGAACGGCGTAGATCGCACAGACCGGAACGGCCACGCCCCACACGCGTACGGGCAATCCCAGGCGCGTGGCGATCCCCGCGACTCTCGCGACTCCCGCGACCGCGACGGCCGCCGCGATGATAGCCACGACAGGCGGCGCTCGCGTTCGCCAGATCGCTGGCGGGAACGGGGACCTCGCGACTTTGACAGGCACGATCGCCGCGTGAGCTGGGACCGCGAGGTCCAAGATCCACAAGACTCGCGAGATCGTCCACCACCACGAGACTACCCCCGTGGCGACCCCCGCGACTCTCGGGAGCACAGAGACTATGGACGGGACTCGCGCGACCCCCGTGACCGCGAGTACAGACGCGACCCGCGCGACCGTGACCCACGCGAGCGCGACGCCCGCAACTATCCTGGCGCTCCAGACCCGCGCGAGCGCGAGCGCCCCGGCAGCAGGGAAGGCCGGCGCGTGAGCAGCAGCACGCTCCCCTCCAAGCCAGATGGTCTGCCACCGCGTCCTACCCCGCCGACCGCAAGCACCCCGCTGCCGCGACGGCGCTCTCCTCCACGCGAGCGGGAGCAACCGCGGGAGAGGGAGCGGCCTGGTAGTGGGCAAGGCCCGTCGAGTGCTCCAGCTCCTCACGGCGCCACTGGGCATGGCGGGAATGGCGCCGGTACTGGCAGCGGTGGAGCCACGCTGGAGACGTTTGACTGGAGCTCGTTCAACCCCGCCGATGGGGGCAGCTGGGCACACCTCGGCGAGGCGTGGCGCAACTCGACGGGCCGCGAGCCGAACCAGATGGAGCTCATGCAGTTCATGATCTCGCAGATGGGCGGTGGAGGGGGAGGGGGAGGGGAAGGGAATATGGGCATGATGGGCATGATGGGTATGGGCGGCATGGGCATGGGAGGCATGGGCATGGGCATGGGTGGGATGGGTGGAGGAATGGGTATGGGAGGCGGCGGAGGTGCGAATGGTGGGTATTAGGAGCGCATCGTAGATGATAGACTCGTTGATGTACATTACTGCATTGTGCACTCGAGTACTCGAGACGGAGGGGTGTAACGGCAGCAAAGCTAAGCTGTCGTGGTCGATCAGCTCATTGAGTGTCCCTCGCCTCGTTGCGAACAACACAAGTGGCACGCTTCATCACTCCAGATGCCACTTCTCACATTCATACACAAACACAACCCACAACATCAGCCACACGCTCACACGACTACAGGAAAGCTGTGTCCTGCGTCTGGGATATAATCCAGCGCGAGAAGATCACATCGTCTACCATCATCTCCTCAATCCCAACCACAGCTTCACCTTCCTCCCTCTCGACACGATGATTATCTGCGGCGGGGACAACCACGAGCTGAACCGTGGCAGTGAGTAGATATATTGATCGTTGGCTCACGGTAGACCTTTGTGACCCGGTCTGGGACCCCAAGAACCATTACTATTGGTGTCTTTACTGCCTCCAGCGCATTGACGACATTACGGGCCTTGTGGATTTAAACTAGGCGATAGATGGACTCTAGATTGGCTGTGCACGTTGTAATATTATACTGTATGGGACTGTAGGCCATGATGGTCCAGTTGTGGCGTATGACTAGTTCGCATGCGAGCTCGTGCGACACGGAGATGATGCAGAAAAATTGTTTGGGAGGTAACAGAGCTATCCGTCATTATGGAGACCACTGGGGTGGAAATCGTGAGATCTTTCAGTAGAGCATAGAGGGGTCAGAACACTGTACTAGGGAACAGCCGGTATCAGAAAGGACACACCTCGACAATGTCAGTTCCCATGCGCCGCACAAGGAATACTGTACAACAATCCTCACACACACAAGAGCCGCCACAACTACTTGGTATTGAATGCGACGCTGGATAATGTCAGTCAATGGGTTTGTCAGTCAATGAGTTTGTCAGTCAATGAGTTTGTCAGTCAATGAGTTTGTCAGTCAATGAGTTTGTCAGTCAATGAGTCACCTGGTGAACAGATAGCGCATCAGTCAGCACTCAAAGCCGACGCGTGAATTGTCAAATCCAAACAACGGGTGATGCTGTAAGAATGCATTATGCTCCTCTCGTCAGAACCACGCATTTGATGATCAAGCCTCGCCCATGGCCACCAAGAGCTTGTTTGCGCGGTCACGCCGCAACGTACGCTCCTCGGCGTCGTCCTCTTCCTCCGGCTTCGCTTCTGCGTCCGCCTCCTTCTTCTCATCTCCGCCTTCCTCCGCCTTATCCTCAACCGCATCCTTCGCGGCCTCAGGCTGGGCGTACTCCCGCGCTTTGCTCACCAGTGCCTGCAATCAGCCCGTCATCCAGTCGGAGTTCCAACACTTACCCCGCGCACTCCACCCATCACTGTCTTGAGGTATCCAAGAACAACATCCACATGCTCATCGGGAATTTCGTCGCTCCAGATATTCCGCAGCAGCCAGCCCTGACGCGCCTTGTTGAACTTCCAACCGCCTCCGGGTCCACGATGCTCAAACTGTTGCGCGTAGTGGATTGCTGGTGTCAGCTGAGTCTGGCAGTGTCCAGCTCACCCTTCTTGGCCTGGTCCGTCAAGTCGGGATCGGAAAAGATAGGCGCCGACGTGTCGAGGGGTGCCTTCTTGGCCCTCTTGGTTGGCGGTGCTGGCACTGCTGGTTCGGCGGACGTGGGCTGTGCAGGAGCGGTCGGCTCGGACTCGTCGCGCTTGCGCTTCTTGTCCTTCTTGTCTTCCTTGTCCTTCTTGCCCTTCCTGTCCTTCTTGTCCTTGGCCTCGTCCGTCTCGCCGTTCGCCTTCGCTACCTTCTTAGCCTGTCGTCAGTTTGGCCTACACTTGTCAACTGACCTCTTTCTCTGCCCGTTTCCTCGCCTTCCGCTCCTCCTTGGTCTCCTCCTTCTTCATCCCTTCTTGCGTGGCCGCGCCCTGCTCACTATTCGCCGCTGCAGCCTCGGCCTTGCTCGCCTGGTGTTAGGTGCGACACGACTGATAGCTCACCTTCTCGGCGACCTTACGCGCCCTCCTCTCTTCCTTCGTCTCCTTATCCTTGATCTCAGCGTCGGACATGGTGTTGATGGCCAGATGGGTGATGGACAGGGAGACCAAATATTTGCTGAACCTCCACCTGCTCTCCAAAATGCGCCTCCACCGTGGGGCCCAACTCTAGTTCCAAGTCTAATCCATTACAGAAAATTACTAATGGGTAATATGGGTTTGTATTGATCACGTGGCAATTAATAATCAAACGAATATTCAGGGTCGGGTCAGAATGTTTCCCTTGTGCTTGCGCCCCTGGCTGTGGTGTTTTCGCTGGAGCATCTTCCCTCGGCTTCTTGCCTCCGCCCCCTTGGCCACGCCGCCGAGTCTGCTCACATCGACATTTGAACATTCGACACGCTCAACACCTCGTCGACAACTTCAACTTTAACATCGCACTCAACTCTTTTCATCACACCAGCACCTCCTCTTACGACAGCATCACCTGCACGCGACCGCAACCGCATCAAGGTCAGCGCGTACATCCAAGCCAGAGACAGCGCGCCCCTCGCTCCCCTCCTCCCCTCACCTCACACACCTCCACCTGCAACTCGACTGCGATGGGTCTGTCCCTTTCGCGCATCTACTCGAGCCTATCAAGCCTCGCGTTCTGGGGCAAGGACAAGGAAGTCCGCATTCTCATGGTCGGCCTCGACTCCGCTGGCAAGGTGGGTTCGCCGCAGGTCGGAGCGGCGCGTGCTTGGTCAGCAAGGGCATCCCGACGAACAGGCACAGAAGACGCGCAGATGGCCGGCAGCTGACGGCAGACGACCATTTTGTACCGGCTGCAAATTGGGGAAGTTGTATCGACGATTCCGAGTGCGTCTGCATTGACGTGCAGGGCTGACGACAGCGATTGGGTTCAATGTGGAGACGGTGTCATACAAGAATATCAACTTCCAAGTATGGGACCTGGGTGGTGAGTAGGGCAATTGCGGAGGGCTCACGGGGCCGACGAGCTGACGCGCAGGACAATCTAGTATCCGGTACGCGCAGGAGACCATGAGAGACGTTGCCCTGACAGCAGACCATACTGGCGATGTTACTACGCCAACACACAAGTACGCCGTCCCCTGCTCGGCGCTGACCCCAGGCAATTATCTACGTAATCGACTCGGCGGATACGGCGCGCCTGCCGACCTCCCGCTCGGAGCTGCTGACCATGCTGGCCGAGGACGAGCTCAAGAACGTCCCCGTGCTCGTGTTCGCGAACAAGCAGGACATGGCGGGCGCGTTGTCGCCCGCCGAGATCAGCGACAAGCTCGGGCTGGCAGGGCAGGAGAAGGGGCGCGAGTGGAGTGTGCGCGGGAGCTGCGCGACCAAGGGCGAAGGGCTGGAGGAGGGGCTTGACTGGTGAGTCGTCGGAGAGTGGCAGAGTAGCACGATTGCGTTAGAGAGGAGCGGCGGGCGATCGTACGTCGTCGGTCGGCGAGGGATCTGCGGCGGCCAGTTAGCGACATGGCGCCATGCTGCTGCGGACGGCGAAGGGCCATGTGGCGCTTGCTCGTGCCTCCACTCTCTATTAGCCCGTTTAGCTGTAGGTTGGGGACACAGCTAACCCCAGGCTTGTCAACACAATACAGAAGTAATAGTCGTACGCGTTGGTATCTCGGAGTGGGAGCGGGCCCCTTAGATGCATTGTAGTGTCTCGTTCTATTCGGCCATCTCATCAATCATCTCTCATCACAGGTACATCGATCCATGGACAGTTCAGCGCACGGACATCGAGGTGGAAACACGCCAACAGGGGTGAGTGGCCGTGCGGACGCTCGAGTTGAACAATGCGTCGTGTGCATGGGCGCTGCATGGCCATGTGGGACCCTCAACTGCGAGACTACAACGACTGTGGCTGGGCATTATCTCCCTCGTTCCTTCGACTATGTCTGTTGGTGCTCGGTGAGGACGCTGCCATGTTCCCTGCTGCGATTTCCTGCGTTTCTCCAACATCCACCGCCCCTGCCGAGCCACCAGCCTGAGTCCCGCTCCCTTCAGCTGCGTTGGCCTCTGTCGCCGCCGCTGTCGCCGTTTCCGCATTTTGTTTACCCGCTCTCTTTGGATTGGGCCACTCATTGTACGCCTCATACAGGCGTCCTAACACACGCTCGAGGCGAATGACCTCCTTCTCCGAATCGATGATCTGGCGATTGAGGCTCTCGACTTCCCAAGCCGCTGCCGTCGCCCGCCGCCCTTTGAGGAGGCGCATCTTCTCCTCGTTGCTCGGGAGTGCGCGCTCGTCGATCTGCCGGATCTTGTGTTTGAGGTCCTTGCGTCGCCCGCGCAGCTCGGCGCACACACGCACTGTCTGGCCGCACATGGTGTTGCAGTATGCGCAGGGTTCCTCGCCGCGCGGGACGGCTGCTTCGGCTGCACGGAGAAGGAGGGACAGCAACTCGTACGTCGGCGTGTCGGGCGTGAAGCGCTCCATCGCGCTGGCGTCAGCTGTCAAGTATCGACATAAGCTAGCGGCACTCACGCTCGGATGGCGTCGGGACCTGCCTTGACTGTGGGACATAAGGCGAGCGGGTGTGGCCCAACCTCCATGCACACCTGACATCCACTGAAAGGGGTTTCGCCATTCTGGCCACTTGCCGCAGGTGCAGCTTGGCTTGTACGAGGACGCTTGTTAGCAGTGGCCGGCCGCGACGGCGAGGGTGAGTCGATCTCGATTGGGTCGCCCGCAGTGCCACTATTGGACTGGGATAGCGAGTCTGATGCGGCCGCTTGAGCCCCTTCTGCCTTTCGATCTCGGCTCTCTCCGCATGGGCCTGCTTCATCATCTCGAGAGCCTGCAAGCCCTTGGCCTGCACGTCAGCCCCACCAGCAACAGCAGCTCACCTTGGCCTCCTCGGGCTCGTCGCTCTCCTCAATGTTTCGCCGGTAGAACTCTATGTCGTCTGCTTTCAACAGTCCCGGGCAATCTCTGAGAGCGTGGTTCTGCTGGCACCAGTAGCACTTCTCCTCGACGCCCTCGGATGCCTTGGCGTACGTCTGGGGATCGAATCTTGACGAGTCGCCGAGCTGCATCGGGCTCGCTTTGACAACAGGTTGAGCGCCCGTGTCTCGGGCAGGGCCATTCGACAGCGGAATAACCGTGCTCGGGGCTGTGGCTCCTGAACTAGTAGATGCGGGCGTCGACCCCGCCGTCCGACGCGATCTCCGCGAAGGGGTTGATTGAGCCGTTGGCCGTGATGGAGGGGACGTTTGCGAGACTGGTTGCGACGGAGGTGTTTGAGGGACTGCAGAGACCACATGGGGCGGTGCTTCAACGTCAGTAGGAGCCAGATTCGACCGTTCTAGAAAGTAGTACATACCTCGTGAAGTTGGGGCTTGTGCAGTCGGTGCAGGGTTGGTGTGGACAAGGGCACTCGGTCCTGCCGGGCCGTAAACTGGCGCGGCGGTATGGCCTTGTATTGGTGGCGTGAAGTGACCTTGAGCAGGAGGAATGGTGTGCCCTTGAGCAGCCGCGTCCGTCCAGCAGGGAACTGTCTGTGCAGGATGGGGGACACTTGCTGTACGCTGAATTGCAGGAGCGGGAGCCTGGAATGGGAAGCCATGGCTCATTATCGGTTGCGCCGGGGGATGCCTCATCGGCTGGGGCGGCATCATGGGTATGGGCTGATCCATTCCGTAAGCATTCATACCGTGATGCACGGGCTGTTGGTGAGGCATGGGAGGTTGTGGGGGCAGCGGTTGTTGATGGAAGGGGTTTGGGGGGGGCCGCCCGAGGCGATGTTGATACTGATGGGGGGTTGGTAGGAACTGTTGGGTCTGCTGGTTAAGCAATGGCTGCGTGTACTGCTGGGAGGGCAGTGGAAGTTGAGTTGGCTGTGAGAAGTGGGTTGTAGGATGGGCTGGAAGCGACGGCAAAGGTGCCGGCAGGTTGATAGATGGCTGCGGAACAGCCATGTTACGAGTAGGGCGATTTATGGGCTCGCCCGAATCGATGAAGTAGAACACAGGCCACATGGTCCTGCTGGTGACAAACCGGTCGGGAAGGGCCTGCTCAAGCGCGCCCTTCTCGTCCGCTTTCCGGCCAAGTCTTACGTAGAGTGACTTGCGATCATTTGCGCCCGTGCTGGGAAGCGCGAGGCGTCTGAAGTCGTTGATGTAGCCGTAGTTCTGGAACTGCTGCAGGACAGTAAGCAGTGCCGCGAGGACGTGACGGCCGGCATTGAGGTTGGCACTGTGTGACGGCTCGTTCACCATGGCGATCGTTGGCCACAGTATCGGCTGTTGCGACGCCTGGCCGTTGAAGTTGTCCACCGCTGGCTGTCCTGGAACACCAAGCCCCCACCCAGTCATCAGATGGCGTGGTAATTCCGTGTTCGGGGTGACCTGTTTCGTCGGCCTCGGCGCGTGGACTCCCATATCCCGGTTCGCCAACTCTCGCCCTACCAGGGATGGCCCTGCCGGTGCCCGTGCCGTTTGCGCTGGGACTGGCTCGGCTCGTGGCCTTGGTTGCGAAGGCCCTGCATCTGCGGGTCCTGGCAGTTCTGGAGCCGCTGGCAGTTCTCGCGCCAAAGCTCTCTGTATGGCAGCTCGCTGAACGGCGATGTTGGTCGCATCAGCATTGGCCAGCGCTTCTGCACGCTTCTTCTCGTCCAGGCTGGGCCACCTCCTGAGCAAGGCGCGCTCGTGTTTCGTGAGCTTGCGCTGGCCCGCAGCAATCCCGCCGATCATCGTACGCTGGTCGTAGTCCAGATCTTCCAGATCTATCGGCGCATCCGCCCCGTCGTACTCCTCATCGCTGTCTCTTCTGTCGTCGGGCGCGGGAACGAAGTCGACGTCGTTGGCATCATCGTCGTCGCGGTCGTCGTCGCTTCCAACGAACTCCTGCGAAAGAGCCTTGTCCTTGCCCTTCTTATTCTTCTTCTTCTTGGGCGTCGTCTCGAGATTGACTGGGATCGTGTATTGGACATTCTTCTTCAGTGCACGCAGGCGGCCCGCCACGGCCCATTGCGCCTGGCGCTGAGCTTCCTCGGTCGCCTCAGCCTGCTCCAGGAATTTCACCCAGCCATGCTCGTCAAAGTCGGGCTCGAGCTCGGTCTCGTCGTTCCCCGCGTCGGCGATCGCGGCCACTTCCTTGTCCTTAGTCTCCCAGATCTTGGCGAACGAGAAGCCGCGCTTCTTGGAGGCATCCTCGTCGTCCACAGCGATAGCTTTGGCCTCGTCGGCGGCCTTCCACGCCTTGGCCAGCTCCTCGGCTT
Organism: Cutaneotrichosporon sp. PL3408A; assembly: GCA_023629975.1. Classification (NCBI taxonomy): domain Eukaryota; kingdom Fungi; phylum Basidiomycota; class Tremellomycetes; order Trichosporonales; family Trichosporonaceae; genus Cutaneotrichosporon; species Cutaneotrichosporon sp. PL3408A. The sequence goes on from JAMAMB010000001.1 coordinate 3,463,452, forward strand.
CCCTTTCGGCCTCCTTCTCCGCGCCGTCGATCAGCTCGTCGATCATCTCGGGCGTCCACACACGCATTGACGACGCGTCTTCGTCCACCTTGGTTATGTCCTCGGCGCCGTAGAGGATGAGATTCTCGTAGTCGCCCTCCTCGCGCTCCTTGCCCAGCTGCTGCACGATAAGGTGGTCGAGCACGAGCTTCTTCTTTCCACTGTTGATGATCCGTACTGGCGTCAGCGGGGCACAGGACGTCACGCACCTTCAGCAGAGTTCTCCATCATGAGCTTGAACACCAGGACGCGCTTGTTCTGTCCGTATCGGTGAGCACGGGAGATGGCCTGGCGTGAGCTGCAAGCTTTAAATGCCCGTGACGTACCTGGAGATCCTGGTGAGGATTGAAGTCGGGGTCATGAACGATGACTGCAGTCAGCTGGGCGCCGGGCAGCTAAACTCACCAGTATCGGCTGACGCGAGGTTGATACCAACACCACCCGCACGCGTGGTGAGCAGGAAGATGAAGTAGTCAGAGCCTGGCGCGTTGAACTTGTCCATGTCCTTCTGCCTATGCAGCTGGGCCACATCCCCATCAAGCCGGAGATACTTGTATCCCTCGCCGCGCAGGAAATCCTCGACTGTCGTCAGCCATGCACCCAGCAGCTACGCACTGAGGTCAAGCGCGATTTTGAACTGCCGTCAGCACACACCACACGGTCACCTCAACCACGCACTTGGGAAAACAGCAACACACGGTGTCCCCGTGCCTTTAGGCGCGGAAGCAGCTGCTTGAGAAAGAGGAGCTTTCCCCCCGCGTCGATAAGCTGTTTGCGCTGCTGCTCGATGGGGAGCTCTGCATTGTCCATCTCGGGCGCGACGAGGTATGGATGCTGGAACAGCTTCCTCATCTGCTGTTAGCCTTCGCGTCCATATTTGGTTCCTGCGGATACAGACCTCCATGAGGATGTTGGTCGCGCTGTTGAGGCGTGCCATGGCTAAGGTGCCCGTTGCGGGCTATCGGTGTAACACCAGATCGGAGTGCCGCTTTGGGCCGCGTTGGGCCGCGGTGGGTCGCGTTCGCGTTGGAGCCCGTAAGAACGCGTGGGAGGGAGAATTAGATGATGAGGATGGCGATGGAGGAGAAGGACAGCTCACGTTGCGGAATTGCGGATGAGTGCCAACCTCGAACAGCTGGGTGTGGGGAATGACGCCTTTACAACAACAAATCAGCGGACATCAGGACACACTCCGTCGCCTGCCTCCACACACGCGATGTCTGATACAGAGGACACAGAGCAGCGTCCAGCTCTACACATGCAAGTGGAGGTGGGCGTGCACGTTAGGTACAGAACGAGAGTGTCTGTAACTTGGCTGATGTGGTTCACACACTGCACGAGACAGGAATTGGGGCAGGCTGCCCGACCGCGAACAAAGCCATCACATGCTCGACCAAAGTCGTGCCCGAAAATCAAGTGGGCCTCAGAACTGAACGGCCGGGCGCCAATGCAGAGTGGTATGCATGCAAGTCTACTATACTGAGTTGAGTGTATCGTCCGTCCGGCGTCCGGCTCCGGGCTGCTAGTTGCTAGATGCGCTCGCGCTCATTACGCTCGCAGGCTACTCATCCTTCTCCTTGTCGACAACCTCATACTTCTTGCCACGGATACCCCAGATACCCCAGTTGGTCTTGACACCAACTCGGGTGTCCCAGTCCGCAATCTCCCACTTGCGCGACCCGAACGGGTTGACACCAGGGGTGAGAATGAGCTCAAACTCGTCACTGACACCCTCGATGGGCGGGATCGGCTGCGTCGGGAGCTGCACGTTCGAGGGGTACTCTGACGGCTGACCTGGGGCGGCGGTCGGGGGCTGCGTGCCGTAGATGGCCGACACATCGCGCGCGAGGTCGGTCGGGGAGAAGGCTGTGAAGAAGAGCGCGCACTTGGTCTCGAGGATGTGCTGGAGGGTGCTCTTCCAGCTCGTCTGGGCCTGGACGAGCGGCTGCTCCCCATCCTTCGGGACTGGGTTGGCGGGGTCGAGCAGGCTCTGGTCTGGGAAGCCGAGGCCGGGCGAGAAGGCGAAGAAGACGTCCTGGTACGGGTCGAAGGGGCCGAGCTGGTTGTGGACCTGCTCATATGGGGCCTTGAGGGAGATCAGCCGCAGCTGGGGGCTCACGTTGACGGTGCAGCTGGGCACGCCGTACTTGCTCCCATCCTCGCTCATCTTGAGGTGCTGCCTCTGCTTGCCCGGTACGAGGGGAATGCCCGCCTCAGGGCCGATGAAGTATACGTTGAACGGAGTGCGAGGGAACAAGTGGGTGAGCTGGAGCCACAAGTCGGCGGGGAGGGTCGACTCGCCACGCGCTCCGAGGAGGAAGATCCGGAAGGGGGCCATGGGGCGGATGTCAATGTCCTCGGCAGCGGTGCCGGGAGGCGGCATCAGAATCGAGTGGATCGCAGCCATGGATCGCCTTCCCTCGCTGGTGATGCGACCGTTGCCAGAGGTGAAGGGACCGTTGGCGTGCAGCACAGAAAGAACTGTGACGGGATAGGTGAGGAGTTTGGACACGTGCCTCATCGCGCGTTGCGAGTTGATCGACACAAAGCCACGAGTGAAGAAGAACGTGTCCCAGGTCTGGAGGTTGACTGCTTGTTCGTAGGGCTGGACGCCTGGGGTTAGCGTCATCCCAAATACGGTACGGGGAGCACATCCAACACAGGTCCCGGAGACAGTCATAGACTGTCAAATGTCTAGGAGAGCGCCAACAAATGCCGCTCCGGAGATTGCACTCACCAGGCATGTTCTCGTACTCTACGACCCGCCTTCCGGACCTCAAGTCGTGCTCGTCCTCGTTAACCTCCCTGAGACGGGGACACGACTCGGCGTGCTCCTCCCGGCCCTCCTCCCAGCGCTCGCGGCTTGCGTGCGTCGGGAACCCGCAGTCCGGGCACTCATACTTGACGGTCTTGGTCTCGTGGTGCTTCTCATAGCTGACCGGGCAGACCGCGTACGTGCGGATACGCTCCGCCTTCTCACGAAGAGCCTCAAAGGGCGACTTTGAGAGAGGATGGAATAGGTTGTTCTGCTCCAATACGATCTTGGATGCCGGGGCGGGTTCGAAGACGGCCGAGGGCTTCTTCTTGAACAGACCAAAGAAGGTGCGGCTGTGGGCGGGCGCGATGGGGGAAACGCGGAGAGGCGCGGCGACGAGAGGGCGGCGTGCGGCCGCGGTGCTCAGGAGGACGCGTCCTGACTGGCGCATTGTGTCTGAGGTTGAGGGCGGAGAGTGAATGCAAGTTGTGAGAGGGGATACGATGGCGGTGGAACGTTGGCGAGAGGTGTCCTTTCAAGATTCCGAAACAGTCACGTGCTTTTCACGTGGCCTCCACCGGGGTCAACCGCGTCAAAAGAGTCTCGATGATCTCGACGTTTATCGATTTGGCCACCCACGAGATGCGAGATGCGAGATTGCGATGGTACAGTCACCACAAAAGTGTACAGTCAACCTTCAATCATCGTGTGACTTTCAGCAAACATCTTCCCATCGTCCACTTTCTCATTGTCCACTTTAAACACCCTCCCGCTACACCTGTATTTCTTCTTTCTTTCACGACGAACTTTGTAATTACTGCATCATCACTGGCGGCGCGATCTACAACCATGGGCGTGTTGGGGCCACCTTCCTCTCCCTTGCCCCACACCTCCTCCAAGCGCAGTGCCGACGATGTCGAACCCGATTCCGATCAGACTGCCACCTCTCCGCCCAAGAAGCGCCTTCGCCACCAGCCTCAGCTAGGTGAACACCCCTCAATTCCCTCGTCCTCGGGGTCTGGCCCCTCCATCGCGTCCAAACCGGCCCTCTCATTGGCATCGACTCGCGCCCACAGTGCGGTGCGTATCGGTCGTCTCAAGACTGAGCTGCCACCAACCGTTCGCTCCCTGCCAGTCTCGAATTCTTCTAAATCACGCCACAAGTTGCAGCGCGTGGCTAAACCCCCGAAGCACGAGGATGTCAGTAACGGCCCCAAGCTTTCAACTGGCCGCGACCTCCGTTTGCCGCAGTTGCCCTGGGGCGACCACTACAGTACCGGTACCCTCGCAGGCAGTTTTGGTTCTCCCCAAACCTCAAACAAAGTGGAGTCGCCTCCATCGGTGCAACCCCGCTTCTTCACTATACCGGCAGGCTCGACTCGACCCAAGACACAGGCCGCGCTTCTGATGCAAATGCAAGGCAATGTCGGGACGAGCCTCCCATCGATTGGCCCGACTGTGGCGCCTGCAGCGATGGCGCTGCCGCTGTCACCAGCTCGAGAGCAAAAGCGCAGTCATTCGCGAACCCAGCCGACCGTTTCTGCAGCGCAAGCCGTAGGCGTATCCGGCTCCCAGGCTTGCGATTCTCCCCTTACGGAGAGTCTACTCCCCCCCGCAAACAATGCTTCTTCTGGCCCAAAGTCACCTGGCGGACTTTCATTAGCTGCGGAGGAAGAGGCCATGAATGGCCCAACGCCGACTCTTTCGACTCGCTGCTCGTCGCGCCTGTTAAATGCCGAGGAAGAGGCCTCGAATGGCCCAGCACCGGTGCTTGCGACTCCCTCTCCGCGCCTTCTGTTGACTGCTGAGGAAGAGGCCATGAATGGCCCAGCGCCGGCTCATCTGACTCGTTTCCCTGGCCTTTTGTTAACCGCTGAGGAGGAAGCGATGAATGACCCAGCGGCTCGTCGCAAAACACCTCTGGTAACCCCTGAGGAGGCAGCGATGAACTGTGCCCCACGTCGCTACCGCATGGGAGGCCGGACTTTTAAAGTAGGCCCCAAGGCTACGTTCAATGACCTGCCGATAGAGGTATGTTCCCCTCCAGCTGCTTTACTGACATCCAGTTATTGCAGCTCGTCCACCTCTTCTGCCAATCCGGCTCCTCGCTCCATCTAGTCAACCGGCGCTTGCACACAGTTCTTGGTCAGACAGGCGCCTGGTACAAGGCCCGGTGGCTTCACGCCCATTTCGGCAACTGCTTTTCAGTGGACATTCTCGCCCGTGTGCTAAAGTTCAAATTTGTGGACAAAGAGGTGCTCACTGCTTTCATCGAGCAGTGGGAGGCGAGCTATGACCATTTGGTGCTGAAGATGAAGCGCAAGAAACGCAAGAACAAGTACAAATATCGTGCACCATGCACGGAGGCCGAATGGCCCCACAAGGTCCTGAAGCTTGAAACAATCCCGCGACGCCTGATTCGAACACCACCGGGTGCCACACCGCGGCTGGACCCGTTTGTTCCTTACCTGCTGGACACATTTGGAGTCAATGTTGACTCGGACGGCCTTTACATGATCAGGCGCGGAGTTGTGGATCAAAACCATGAGCTCGTCGAGTTTCTCCTCAGTCGGGGAGCCACGGTCAAGCACCCGGGGACCTTCCTGTTCCGACAAGCTATCGTTAACAAGGACTTCAAGATGTTCAAGATGCTCTTCGAGCTTCGACCCAAGTTCGATCGCGATGGCAAACCAATGTACAACAAAAAGGATGAGCCTATAGGCAATGACAATCATCCAATCCAGCGGCCGCGCGACAGATGCAAGCCGAAGTACAAATGGGTCGACCTCGCAATCCACCATGGCGCGGAGGACATCGCCAACTACCTCATCAATGAGAAAGGTAAAGCTGAGCACCCTTCGTGGATTTCTGACTGGCAGGGGCCTTACCCTCAATGAAGCAAATCATGCGCGCCAATGACATTGGCCGTCCCCTTCAGATCGACCAGCTTCAGATCGACCAGAGTCTTCAAGTCGACCAGCGCCCGGCATCCGCGGGACGGGACGAAGCCAGATGGGCCGAACTCTTCGCATTTCTGGGATACTGAGATGTAAGTTTTGAGTGCTGCGTTCGTGCTCATGGTGCAACCGCCTAACACTCAGATATCCATTTTCCTATTGAGCGATACCTCCACCACCTTCGCATCGGCCTGAACGCCGCAGTCTCTCGCCGCAGCTCCCCACATGTAACTGTTCCCCAACACGACTCCGATACCTGCCATTCTCCCACGCCGCATTCCACAAAACCTCAATCGCAAGGCGCACTCGCGTCTCACTTCACCATCCACTGTCTCCTCTTAGTAACCTGTAGCATTCATTGCCGTCGGCACCGCAACAACGCAACGTCTGTCTTAGTACCCTATGGATGCACCACGTTGTTAGCATCTTGTGGCTTGGATTGTGTAGCAGGGAACTGGGATCGGCGCTGACAGGCGTGTTTGTCAGACATCAAAGCTTGGCATACAACCTTAGGAGTAGTTCCTCATCAGTCAAGCTAGGATGCCTGCTCCGATCCTCCGACGGGCCTGCGATTGACTAAGGTACTCTTCGGCAACAGTAGTATGTTTGTCAGTGGCCATAGAATAAACATGGCCTGGAGAAGCACAGTTTGATTTACTAAAACAAAGGACTGCCCATTGGTCGCTCGCTTACTCGTAGGCGCTGGAGTGTTGTTTGTTGCGCCACGGCACACAACAGACTGCCCAAGTCTGTAGTGGGCGCCTATTTTTGCACTGGCTAGCAATGAAGCGGAACTAGGACCTACAGCCATCTGGATTCCGCACCAACTCACACTGTTTCTGGCGTTGGAGGACCGCATGGTTTGAGCGTGGACCTGCTTGACTTTGCTACCTTGCCTCTACTGGCGCGTCTCACCACACGCGACTTGGCAGTTGGGAAGAACCTGATCGCTCTGACACCGATTCCGGCAATTCCGGGTCCAAATTCCGCGGCATGTCCGCCACACCACAGCGTTCGTGGCCGTAGATTCAGCGCCCTGACCAGCAACTCCACATCTGGCTTCCATCGCGTCTAGGCATAGGACACATCAGCGGGTCGTGACAGTAAGAATAGGAACTAGCATGCATATCATTATTGCGTGATTTACTCTTTGTGACCTCTTGTGCTGTCATCTCGGCTAACAGCATCACAAGCAACACTTCCCATGCACGCCGTGCCCATGGGTAACAACGCCATGCGGCACAGCATGACGGCCAGCATGTCCCCTCGTATCAACTGGCCCTGCAAAAAATGAGATCTCTCTTCTTAACTGTTCCACAGCAATTGTCAACGACAAATGCTTTCAAAATAGGTAGTAGAGGCCAATTACAATTCACCCACTCGATTTGCGAATGCAATTCACCCACTCAACTTGGTTCATTCAAGGCCATCGCTGTCCGTGCTCAGGGCCGGAATGAATGGCACGTTGCAACCGCTGGAATGTCTGGTCGCGTTTTGGGCACGAGGAATGGGCTGCGAGTACAAGGGGTAAGACATCCGCCCGGTCCGGCCGGTGGCTGATCGAGTTATGAGATGTGAGGGGAGACCCACGGTCAACGAGCGCTAAGCCTGAGGAGCACTATAACGAGGCCACCGAATGCTTGGCAATGCTGATTCGTCCTCGTTCTTGCGTTGCAGTGCAGACTCGTGCATTTAGCCCATCCTTCACGCTATGTTGAACAAGGTAGTTGACCCAACAGCAGATGTATGGCAGAGGCTAATCTAAAACGACTTATTCCAGAGGCAACCGATGCATGAGCTGCATCGTTTACGCAGGATAGAACGCGGGGCCAAGCGTAAGGGTGGAGAGCGTTGAAAGCGTGGCGATGTCCGACTAGGACGGATGTCTCGTCTTCGTTCGGTTCGGTTCGGTAGAGGGCGGAAGAGGCGGCAGGGCGATTGCCGACGAAGCTCAAAATGGAGACTCGCCTTTGGAGCAATTGATGACATTCCAAGGACAAGGAGAGAGGTCGCAGGATGATAGGATGGAAGGGTCACCAAACGAGATCTGGTTTCGGATCATTCTGAAACATGAAATTGATAGTACTGTAGTACTGCAGTCGAACAGTCGAAGTGATCACTCAGCCAGATCTCAATGTTAGGCAGGGTGCCCTGCGCTCCTCCATACCTGTTCATCACCGTATTCATTGCGTTCACTTCATGGTCAATCCGTCATGCAAGTGGGCATCTCCATCCTCATTGCCAGGTGATCGAGGGGCTTGGCAACGTCAAGCACACTTTGCGTGAGACAGACGGCAGTACAACTGTTGAGGATGAGTTGTGATATAGCAATCTCGAGAATGAGGGTACTCGTTGTCATGCTCTGTGTGAATATGGTGAATGATACAGAAGCTGATTGCTGTCGTGCATTGCTCGTAGTCGTGTAGGGTGGCGTTTAGTGGCGGTGGCGTCGGCGGCTGGGTTGCGGCATCGAGGTCCAGTGAGTCGTTGGTCACACGCATCATTGCCGAACTCAATGACGCCTCTGAAGGCTTGGAAGGGTGTAACATCCAGTACAGGCACAGAGTGACAGACACACAGCACCCGTGATCCTGCAATGCTGCAATGCTGCAATGCTATTCAACAAAGCTCAAAGATCGAATCGGCGAGAGAGCGTTGAGCATACGGGGAGAGGAAGAAATGGGGCCATTTGAGGACCTATGGAGGCTTGCTTGCTCGCTTTGCAATGGTTGGCTTGATGTTGATCGTGTTGATGCGGTGGCGTTGAACGGTGTTACATACTTGCTTGCCTGAAGGGCGGTGCGAGATGTGAGAGATGGGAGAGAGGGACTAGAGGGAGGAGACTCAAGACAGCTCAACAAGGCATGGACGCATGGACGCATGGACGCATGGAGGCATGGACACATCGAGGCATGAGCAAAGCGATTAGGTTAGAAACAATTGACCGCCCAATAAACAAACAAACATTGTGGCTGCGCAGGATACGCAGGATACGCAGGATGGACAGCATGGACAGCATGGACAAGAGGCGGAGACCTGAAGGAGATAACGATGAATGGTAGAGGGCGCACGGACCATTTCCCTTTCAGATAATGCGATTATGTGATTACTCCAACTGTACTCCACTGTACTCCACTGTACTCCACCGTAATCTCACTGTACTGTATGGAGGTTGCTACCAGCTAGGGCCAGCAAGATCCAGCGAGATCCAGTCAGCTTTCGTCCACCCCCTCCTCCCCTCCCTACCTTCCCTCCCCCCCCCTTCTCTGCCGACTACATATAACCCGGTACTCGATCCAACAATTCTCAGTTTCTCTCACCCTCTCATTCTCTGTCAAACTCCTCTTCTCTCTTACTTCCTCTCATCTCTTTCTTCTGCCTTGTCCTCATCATTCGTTAACTCAACCGTTCCGACAACATCGATAACACTAGAGAACACACACTCAACAACACACACAATGCGCTACTCCACCGCGGCCTTTTTCACACTGGCGGTCTTTGCTACCCACGCCAAGGCCTATGACTTTATAGAGTGTGCAGAGATCTTGATCGTCACCAACCTCCTCCTCGGTCTTGTCAACGTCATCACTACCGCCCTTTCCCCAGCAAACTCGGTCACTGGCTGCCCTGTGAGTGACGTCGGTCGAGATGAGCATCTCAGCCCAAACTTTCTCTCCAACGCCCAAACCTTTCCCTTGCCAGTTCCCCTTGTTCTTCAGTCCTTCACCATCCCAGTGCTGACTCACTTTTAGACCTACTGTCGTGACGTGCAGGGAACGACCTATTCGCTCTACCAGCCTGGTCTGTTCGGTCTCCTCGCTACTTGCTTCTGCACCAACCAGCAGCCCACGTCGGCGTTTGCCACCGCTGGTGAGTACAGCTTGTCCATGTGCACGGAGGGAATGCGAACTCCCCACCTTCCTTCCCGTCCCTGTACTTGCCTCAACCCTCATCGTACTTCTAAACCTCCTACAATCCTTACAGGCTTCCTACTTCCATCTCACATTCCCAATACAAGGCTTCCCAAAAGCTAACATTTACAGGCACAAACTCGCAAGGAGCCTGCGGCACTGGCAACTATCAGATCAACTACCTCAGGCCTCCGTCCGACATTCTTGTCTTTGACTCTTGCACCACCAACTCTGTTCCCGGTTCGAATTCGCCCGCTCCCTTCGACTCCCCCAACGCCGACTCTTGCTTCGACACCTGCCTTGGTTTCAAGTACCTTATCCTGACGCCACACGAAGGTTCCGCTTTTACCTGCCAGTGTGCCAGCTTCCTCACCCAGGGCCCGGCCGCTACTTGCAACAAGGAGGTCCAGAACATCTACAACAACGCGGCCCTTGAACCATCTGGTGCTCCCGGGCGCCGTCGTCGCGCACTGGCAGCTGCTGAAGCTGCTCGCCTCAACGACACTCCATGCCCACGCCCCTACGAAGCCTGCATTGTTCCAAACTCAGACCACGGCTACGAGTGCCTCGACACTTCGGCCGAGCTTGGTGGGTGGAAGATATGTTAATTCCTTTTGCTCACACTTTCAGAAGCCTGCGGCGGCTGCGTTTACGGAAACTGGGACAACAAGTTCAACAGCACCCAGGGTGTCGAGTGAGTCTCCCTCTCCTCTACAAGTCTCTAACACCTCAGCTGCTCCGTCATTCCTGGCGTTGCCCTGGGCGGCGCAACGTGCCGCCGCGGCCAGTGCCACATCACCCGCTGCCTGCAGGGCTTCGAGCTCAAGAATGGCGAGTGCGTCAAGAAGTTCAACACCAACAACCAGCGTCGCCGTGCTTAGAATCGTAGCTTGAGAGTCGTCTTCCCCCGCCTATAATACACTCGTCTTCGTTTGAATCGATACAGTATTCCCTCTGAAGCGTTTCCCCCTCTACCCTTGGATACCTGTGGAAACCCTTCCCCCGCTTCCTTCTTACGGACATTGTAGCGCATCCTTGGGCTTTACATAAGCAGTGTATGAGACATGGCATTTGTGTGATGTCCGGCTGTGAATTGGTGTTGGATCAATGGAATGACTCCGCCACAATCGAGTGCCACAATCAGCTTAAGGGTAAGGACGTTTTCGGATCTGGTCACTAACCCACTAACCCGAATGCGGTCAGATCGACATTTCAAGCAAGCAACATCACGATCGCATACGTCGCATGGATGCACGGGGAACTGCGATGCACGAGGAACTGCGATGCAACCGGATCCCCCATGAAACCATGAAGGCATGGTTGCACAAGGTTGGTACCAACCTGTAGCCGATGAACGCGATGTCGGGAATGGTCACTTCTCCAGCATCTTGTGCAGTATCGCCTCTACGTTACTTCACAGGTACATGATAGTCATCGTTACGATAGTGTCGTTACCTCTCTCACCCCCTTCGTCGTCATTACAGAGACTGCGGATACGATAAACTTTGATAGCGCCGAGTGCCTGCACCCCTACGCAAACATGCCAGCATATGGCAGCCCATTACCGTATATCACAAAGCCGACAGCGCCGTCCCCCATGGCCAGAACGAGGTGCAGCCCATCCCCATCCATACCGAAGATAGGCGCTCCCCCCAACTCGTAGCTCCTATAGCTGTTCCAGCTGTCGAGGTCGGTGAAGTGCACATGGGCGTCATGCCCCGCGCTCAGAACCACATTGTTCAGGAGGTCGAGGCGGACAGAGCGGACCAGCCGCTTCCTCGGCCCGCGATACGTGCGCATCCTGTGCGCGTAGAGCCCCGAGTAGAGGATTGTCTTGCCCCCCTCGGCACCTGCTAAGATGTAGTCGTCCTGAAGTCAGCGTGGGATGTGCGGGAAGAAAAGTGGAGGTAGTCCTCCGTGCCTGGACACTACTCCCAGAGAACCGCCAAAACGCAAGTCCATGCGCGATCGCAGCCCTCTTCCACACCTGGAAGGAATGCTTCGCTCCGTTGACAGATCGATACGCTCACTGCCCACGCTCTCTGTCAACAAATCAAGTCCAAGCCCAACGAGGGCTCCGCTCGATCCTCTTCAACTTTTCGCACACCAAATTTCGCACGCCCTGTTGCTTGGACGCGACTTGCGCCAGAATGATCGCGGAAGGTCCATAGCCGCAACTCACATTCCACACAATGCACCCATACCCCTCGTCCCCTTCGCCGCCGTGCAGAAGACGGTCGCCGGTGTTCAAGTCGATGATCACCCAGCGCCCTTCGGTTGTCGCGACGGCGGCTCGTGGCAGACCGCGCGAGTTGAGAGCGATACCACATACGGGTCCAACCTCAACCGTGCGGATGGGAGAAACGGCGTCGTTCTCGTAAACCGATGCACGATCGTAGACTGTCGTCAGTTACCAAAGGCGCAAAGTAGCTCACTTCGCACGCGATGGTCATGAGATCTGGAGTCAGCCTCGCAATGGAGTAAGCCCATCGAATCGACTTACCCTGTAATGATATACTGGTCGTTGAAGGCGACAGCAGCGACACGGTCCGCTGCTCCGCGGAGCTCGCACAGGACTCGTGCGCTGACACCTTCCACGCCCTCCTCCGCACTCCCGGCCCCCCAATCAATTTCCCACGCCTTTGCGCTCATATCACTCGAGCCGGTGACCATAAATCCCTTGCCTGTCGCATCGGCCAGCTCGAAATCCAAGGCCAGGACACTGCCCTCATGTCCCTCAGCCGAGGCGGCAAGCGAGGGTCCGTGCGTAAGTTTCGCGGCGTCATTGGGAAACGCGGGCAGGTGCCAGATCTTGACTGTGCGGTCGCGGCTGCCCGAGATGACCCAGGGTCCGTGGATGCGCACGGCATACACCTTTGCAGTGTGCTCAGCCATCATCCAGAAGTGGTTTGGCGCGACGACCGCGTCGGACGCTCCGGCGAGTGGCCCCTCGTCTTCTGAATCGGAGCCAGTGCCGAAGGAGGCGTGGTTGAGGCCATGAGCACCTCCCACGTACATGTGGTGCGGTCCCTTGGCCTTCATCTCGTCCGCGATGGCGCAGCGGGAGCGATAAAGCGTCTGATAGTGTACGGGCAGCGCATCGTCCCCGTAAACCTCGCCCGGCTTGGGCAACGCTGCAGGCCACAGGAAGTCGTACACGTATGCGAGCCACTTGGCGGGGCTGAGCAGCGAGCAGCGCACGTCGGAGCCCGAGAGCGAGTTCGGGACGTACTCTCCGTCCTCCCAGACACCGGGAGGTGTCGTCGTGGCAACTGCGCGCTGAGCGGAGCTGGGGCTAAGGCGGAACCCGGCTGCGTGGAAAAGGTGCGCCCATAGGACCTGCTCTTGGGCGATGGCATGGAGGCGCTTGCACACCCGCGCAGCAGTTGTGAGGTCGGCCGCGGTAGCCGGTAGCCAGCCAAGAATGCGGATAATGCTGAGTGTCAGCAGCTGTAGTGCGAGCAGCTTCTGTGGCTTCGATACGCGTGGGGATGGATACGAGGCCTGCCAAGGCAAGTGAGTACTCACAGCTCATCTGGGAGGTCTAGAAGCGATGTTGGCGCGTCCGTCGTGGAGGCGTCAGCGGAGATGGCCTTGCTGGCGGGGGTTTCTGGAGGAGGGTCGACATGTTGCTCGGCCATGCTGAAGGAGTGCGATGGAGTAGTGATAGCCAAGAGAGGGATTGTGAAGTGGGAAGTTGCGATGGGTATGGGATGGGATTCAATGGGATGGGATGGAATGCACAGATGTCAGGTCTTTGAAAGTGCATCACAGTCGTTTGGGTCGTTCACGAGGTGGCGCTCGGAGCCATGGCTCATGGCGTGGCTGGAGGCGGTTGGAGGCGGTTGGTGAATGGCTTCCGACCACGATCGACCGTTGATGGCTCGAGCTCAAAAATGGATACCTCGAACAATAATTGACACCATGACACCTCCTTACAACTCGTAACTCGAACGTCTCGCACAATCTCGCTCAAAATGCGGGGTAAGTGCGGGGGAACTGTGGGGTAACAACGCGGGGTAGCAGTCACGTGAAGATATTTGGCACGCGTCGCGATTACTTGGTTGACTGTACCGGCTGTGCCTGTGTGTGCTGCTCGTCATCTCGGCCATCTTCCTCCTAAAGTTATTCAATCCACTCTTCTCTATCGCCCACTTCTCATCACTCGCAACGAGGGCTTCAGCCCAGAAGTACCCTCTGTTCCTCTGTGTCTCATCACAAGTTTCCAGGCAGCTCTCGTGCACGAGGTAGAGACGTTGACCCCTTGCCGGGACCTCGCCTGCCCGCCATGTGAGCTGATTGTTCCTTGGCCAGCTAACATCAGGGCGTCCCTAAACAAGCTTGCCATTCGTGGCATTCGCTCGTTCGACGATAAGCATGTGCAGGTCATCGAGTTCTACTCCCCCCTCACCGTTATCGTCGGGCACAACGGTAGCGGCAAGACTGTGAGCTGTGATTGTTGGACGTTAACAGCTGACCATCAGACCATTATTGAATGCTTGAAATATGCAACGACCGGCGACCTTCCCCCAAACACCAAAGGTGGTGCATTCGTCCATGACCCAAAGGTGCACTAAATTATCCACATAGAGCTGACGGCAGATGGCGAACGAGAAGGAAGTCAAGGCTCAAGTGAAACTGCGCTTCTGGAACGTTAACCGCGAGCGAATGACGGTTACGCGTAGTTTGCAAGTTACGACGAAGAAGACGGGAGGGCTGTCGATGAAGACGCTTGAAGGCATCCTGGCGAAAAACGACGACGTCGCGTCGGGCAAGGTGCGTTCGGGATAGTGCGAAGCTGACAGCAGCGCAACACGATCTCGACCAAGTGTTCCGAGCTCGACGAGGAAGTCCCCTTGCTCCTAGGTGTCTCTAAAGCCATCCTGGAGAACGTCATCTTCTGCCACCAGGAGGACTCGAACTGGCCCCTCTCTGAGCCAGCGGCGCTCAAGAAGAAGTTTGACGATATCTTTGAAGCGACAAAGTACACCAAAGCCCTGGACAACATCAAGGCACTGAGGAAGGAGCGAGTAGCTGAGCTCAAAGTCGATCAGGAGCGTCTCAAGTTTCTCAAGAGTGACAAGGATAAGGCACAACGCGTTAGTTAAGTAGGTGTTGAATTCAACTGACGGCAGATGCGCTCGGAGCTCGACGACATGGTCGCCAAGGAGAACTCCAGGACGACTGAGTCGGAAGAGCTCAAAACCCGGTTTCACAAGCTCAAGGAGGAGAATGCGGCGCTTTATCAGCAGGCGACGGGGTTCCAGCACATCTTCGAGCACTACGAGCAGCTCAAGGCACGGAAGGAGATGCTCGAGGGCAACCGTGATCGTATGCTGGACGGCATGAACGTGCTCAACGGTGGGTGACATCGTGAATGCTGCAAACTAATGCGTCAGAGAGCACGGAGGAGCTGCAGCACATGTACCAGAACTTCGACACGCACCTAAAGTCAATCGAGGCTAAGCGGGACAAGCAGGTCGAGGCGCGCGATAAGGAGGAGGACGCGCTTGAGGATCTCCGCCGTCGCGAGCGTAACCTCCTCAGCACGCAAGGCGAGCTGCGCACGAATCGAAAGGTGGGAAAGGCTTTATTCTCTAGTACTAATGCCAGACCTACGAGCGCAACACCCGTGAGCGTGAGAGCAAAGTGCGCGAGCTGTCCAAAACCTTTAACTTCCCGGGGTATGACTACAGCCCGCTTGAGGAGCCTAAGATCGTCGACTTTGTCGACAAGCTGCAAGAGATGGTTCGCAAGGCCGAGTCGGATCTGAAACGGCTTCAGGTGAGCTGAAACAGAGGTAGAAGCTGACTCCAGACGGAAGGTAGCCGGAAAGAGCGCGAAATGCAGGCCGAGCTGGACCAGCTGTCAAACGCCAAGACCACAGCTGTCGCGACCAAGCAAAGCAAGCAGGACCAGATTGTACTTTTGTTACTAGGACCGCACTCACATTCCAGACTCAACTCAACACCCGTATCCGCCAGATGGAGGCGAGCTTCGACTCGTTCAGCTCCGTCGATGCCGACATCAGTGTCCTAGAGAACGATCTCACCGCAACTGAGACTCGACGCGATAGTCTCGAGCAGGAGATTCAGGAGGCGCGATATGACGAGCAGATGCGTGAGCGCAAGGCGACTGTCAGCGCAAAGGAAGTTGAGCGCGAGAAGCTTAATGCCGAGTTGACCGCGCTCAACCGGCAGGCGGACACGCGGGCACAGCTCGCCATCAAACGCTCTGAAGTGGAATCGAAGAATGCCCAGGTTCTTGCTTCGTATGTTGCTGACTGGCGACGTGCTGAAACAGCTAACGTGCAGAGTCCAGACGCACTCAGCCCGCTTTAAAGAGGTCGTGGGCTCTGATCTCAAGCCTGGGACTATGGAGGAGACCGTGACGCATGCCGCTGGGTACGTGTATGGGACAAGGGGGGATGTGCTAACGCTTCCAGTCGCAAAGATCGTGAGCTGCAGGAGGCCGAGTCAGCCTCTGCGGCGAACGAGCGCTCGCTGTCCCAGCTGCAGACGTCGACACAGATCGCGAAGCAGAACCTGAAGAGCAGGACCGAGGAGGTTACAAGTGAGATGACTGATTGATGCAGCGAAAACTGACGGCAGGGCTCGAGCGCGCAATTGCTGATGCACTTGAGGAGAGTGGCGCGACCAACGTCGACGACGCGATCGCAGAGGCGGAATCGGAGATCAACGTCCGCAAAGAGTGCGTAAGAGGTGACGACACGGCTGACACGCAGCGAGCTCGCAGACAGCGAGAGCTCGAAGAAGTGGTACAAGAAGGTTCTCGACATGGGCAAGGCGAAGAAGAAGTGCATCGGTTGCGACCGTGGCATTCACGCCAACGAGCTGAGCGCGTTCGAAATCTACGTGGGCGGCTCCAAGTCTGGTTCCAGCTGACCTCAGATCCAAACGCGTATCGGTAAGCTCAACCAGGCCGACCTGTCCGAGGTCAAGGACGAGCTCAAGTTATGGACGGACGAGCTGGAAAAGCTGCGTGGCGTCAAGCCGCATGTTGATCGTGTCAAGACGCTCAAGGAGAAGGAAATTCCTACTCTGGAGCAACAAATTGCCACAGACCAGGCCAAGCTCACCACGGTGCAAAATGATGTTGAGGAGGTGAACTGGTCTGTGTGAGCTCAACTGACATCAGTCTCGACAGACGGTCCAGCGAGCCAAGATCGCTGCGCGCGACCTTCAGACGATGAAGAGCTCGGCGGTCATCATGACGCGCCTCGTGGGAGAGATTGAGGACCTCAAATCGGATGTGCAGCGCCTCGAGCGTGACCTCCACTCGACTGGCTCGCTCAAAACTGTCGACGACGTGCAGCGCGAGATCGACCAAATCTCCATCGACATGTGAGCTGAACACATCCTCGAGACCACAGCTGACAGCAGAAAGAATCTCCAGCGCGAAATCAACAATTTGTTCAACGAGAAGGAGCTCAAGGTCAATACGTTACGCAGCCTCGGCGAGGAGCTGAGTCGCAAGACGATGCGCATGAGCGATCTGCGCTCGAAGCAGGAACGGCGCAAGCATGAGGAGCAGCAGATCAAGGAACAGCAGAGCCAGCTATCCAAGCTTGCGCGTGAGCTCAAGGTGAGTCTGGGGCGTGGCTCTGCTAACCGGTTCAGGAACTCGATGTCACTGCGCAGGCTGCAGTTGCGCCGTGGCGCGAGAAGAACGAGGCGCTCGAGCGGTACCGCAACGAGCGACAGCAGGCCGAGGACGACGCAAGCCTGAAGGTCGGCACGTATCAGTCGAGCCTCTACGAGCTTGACTCCAAGCACAGAGCGTGCCAGGCTTACGTGACCGAGGGCAATGAGCGCAAGCTGCGCGAGAACGAAACTCATCTCGAGGACATGCAACAGGAGATTCAGGCGACAATCGAATCACGCAACGCGATCGACAAGACCGTCACTGCGCTGCAGGAGGACGTCTCGCGTGCTCACGTCACGCGACGCAATATCAAGAACAACCTCGATTACCGCGAGGAGAAACTCAAGATTCAGACCGTGGAGGAGGAGATGGAGAACACGGATCTCGAGTCGGCGGCGCGGTCGCGTCGCGACTTCAACAAGCTGTACAAGGAGAAGCTGGCCGAGGAGACGGATGTGCAGAACCGGGTGAGCTAAACGTCGGCCTCCCTAGCTGACATCAGTGGCAACTCTCGTCCGGGCAGGTCATGCAGATGGCTGAGGAGCGCAAGCGGCTGGAGCGGACACTGCGGTCTGACTACAAAGACATCGACAAGCAGTACAGCACGCAACTTGTGCGAACCAAGACTGGCGAGTTAGCGAACAACGATCTGGAGAAGTACGGCAAGGCACTTGACAAGTACGTTGTCCTGTCTAGCACCGCTGACGCTAGTGCCATTCTCAAGTACCACGCAATCAAGATGGACGAGATCAACGACACGATCAGCCATCTGTGGAGCAAGACGTACCAGGGAACAGACATCGACACTCTGCGCATCGTGTCAGATCACGACGAGATGAGCACGAGTGCCCGCAAATCGTACAACTACCGCGTGGTCATGGTGAAGAACCAGGTCGAGTTGGACATGCGCGGCCGCTGCTCGGCAGGACAGAAAGTGCTCGCGTCCATCATTATCCGACTGGCGCTGGCCGAAAGTTTCGGACAGGGTTGTGGTGTGCTCGCACTCGACGAGTGAGTAGGGCTTGACTTTATCTGCAGCTGGACGTTTTCTAACCCCAGACCGACGACCAACCTCGACCAGGAGAACATCAACGCCCTCGCTGAAGCGTTGGCCGAGATCATCCGCGAACGCCGCCGTCAGGCCAACTTCCAGCTCATTGTCATCACACACGACGAGGGTTTCCTCCAGCGCCTCGCGGCACAGGACGTGCTCGAGTTCTACTGGCGCGTGTCGCGAGACACAAACCAGAAGAGCGTGCTCGAGCGCCAGCGTATTGGCATTTGACGAGGCCCCAGGCGAATACCCTGCATTACCCTGCATTGTATAAACAGCATGTACACTACTGCCATCCTGTCACTCTGGTGCCCCGGCCTTCTCCAACTCGGCCACGATCTCAGTATATCCCCTCTGCCTGGCATGCTTGAGGGGGCTCACCCCGTCCTTATCCCTAATCCCCGGATCCGCTCCAGCGGCGAGCAGGATGCGCACAATCTCCTGGTGTCTCTTCCCCCCATCGCTGAGGATCACAGCCTCCAGTAATGCCGTCCACCCGAGATTATTCACATGGTTGACGTCGATCCCCGTCTGCACAACTTTCCGGACGTAGTCCACATGCCCCCGCTCGCTCGCGGGAATCACCGAGACGCCGCCATACCGGTTCCGCAGCTTCATGTCGGGGTTGTAGGGCAGGATGGCCTCTAGCATCGCCACGGAGCCCGTGACGCCCGTGACGAGCCAGGGAGTCTGGCGGCTGTCGTCCATTGCGTCTGGGGATGCGCCGGCCTCGAGGAGAGCCTTCGCGACCGGCACGTTGTCCGCGAGCGCGGCGACGAGGAGGGGCGTGCGGCTCGTCGCGTCGCGCGTGTCGACGTCTGCGCCCGCTTCGAGGGCGGAGCGGAGGGCGACGAGGTCCCCCGCGGCTGCGGCCGCCTGGAGGGCTGCGTTGGCGTCGGCACCGGGCATTGTGGGCGATGCAAGCGATCGGTTGTTGCCGTTGTCGCTTTGCGAGGGTTATTGTGAGCGATAGTCTTGTGCTCGTCCTCTGGTCGTGGCCATAAGGCGTCAGAGTTAGCTGGGAACGTCTGGTGGAGGCGGGGTTGGCGGGGTTGGCCAGGGTCCACTTTTGTGACCATGTGGATTGGTGCCTTTCCGCCTCGATGCGCCGGTGCCGGCGGCGTGAACGGCGGCTAGCTCCTAAACTCACACACAGATCCCACCCGACACCGGACGTGATCCGGCACACGCTTTTGTGCTCACCGCCTTACCTGCGCACGAGCGTATTTGTGCGCCGTCCTCCGCCATTTGGTTGCGTATGTTCGCTACTTGGCCGCTATGGATTCTAAATTCCTCGTCGATCTGGTGAGATCTGCACTATGCGCTTCTGAGTGATCGTCAGACTGCTGCTTGGATCGTCATTTCACCTCTTCAATGCGTTTCCGCTCCCGTCAAACTTAGAACCCATTAAAAATTATTCATAGCACTTTAAGACGAGGCGCTGTTGAGAGAGAGACCCGCGGGGTTGGGGTTAGCGTAGGTGCTGCCGGGGTTGGCGGCCTCGGCGGCGCGGGCAGCGGGCGGGGAAGGCGAGGGCGCACGCGAGGGCACGACGGACTGCGAGCGCTCGGGCTTGGGGCGGGAGCGGGACTCGGAGCGCGAGCCGGGGCGCGAGGCCGAGCGCGAGCCCCTGCGACTGGGCGCGCGGCTCTCCGACAGCGACTTGTTGTGCAGCTGGTTGAAGCAGCATGCGACACCAGCCAGCGCGGCGAAGTCCATGCCCGGGGCGACGGTGAGCGTGAAGTGGGCCTGCGCGGGGTCCGCGGGCAGCTGGCGGCCGCGGTCGGCAAAGTCGACGTCGCCACCCATCCCGCTCTGGACGTAGCCCATGACCTGGCCGGTGGTGGTGAGGACAATCTCGGCCTCCATGTTGAAGTCGCCACGGACGATCAGGCCAGGGCCCTTGACGGGGCCGACGCGCTCGCCGCGGGTTTTGGAGGGGAGCCAGATGCGCGCCTGGCCCTGGACTTCGTCGCCGACCTTACGCTCGTAGGCGGTGAAGATGGGCATGTAGAGCTCAGAAGACCAGTCCCAGTCCTTGGACGCATCGAACATGTCCAGCCGGCGCGCCTCGAAGAACTTGGGCTTCTCGTCCGCGTAGTACCGGACGTCGAAGAGCTTCTCCTTGCCGTCGGCAGAGCAGAAAGCTGTGGAATGTCAGCACACAGCCATGTCCGTGCACGCCAGATCAGTCGTGTGATTGCCGGTACCGCATCCTGTACCCATCCGCCCTCCCAACTCACTCTGGTTGCTGTGGAAGCTGATCGGTCGGCCCTTGACCTTGAGCACGACCTCGCCGGTCTTGGCGTTGGTGATCTCGTAGTCGTGCTAGCATTAGGCCCCGCTCTCGGTCTCCCCACGTCGCCCCGCATTACTCACACCCAGGATGGTCATGTTGCGGTTGGGGATGCGGAGCGTGATGGGCTCGTCGAGTGTGTAGTTGCCCTTGACGAGGTTGAGCGGCTGCTCGAGCGGGAAGATGGAGTCCATGGTGGGGGGATGGTGCTCGTGAGTGATGGATGGGTAGCTGGCAACAACATGGCGAGAAACTGGAAACTGCGCAAGATATACTTGCCAGTCCCGTGTCACCGAGACAGCAAAGGCGCTTTGGTGGCATGCACTTCGTGCTAGCCCACCAACAGAGGGCCAGATCTTGGCGCATGTGGCTGATGCTAGATGAAATGCTCCGCAACTCTTCAGGGCCTTGCAATTGCTGAAGAGAGGCGAGAGAGGCGAGAGTGCCGCGAGCTCCAGCAGACAAAAGGAAGCGGTAACCGTCGGCATCGGCCAAGTTCCGATCACGGGAGGGACATCATGGAGCGATGAGGTCACAAGGTAACCAAGGGCCGAGACCGTGGGGCGTCCTTCGCGTGCCATGAAGCGGCTACTAGCGAATGCATGCACTTATCTGAACCCGTCTGCAAGGTAATCAGCGTCAGCAAGATAACTACTTATCTACGCCTATACACACCAAGACTGCTGCATTTATACAATACACTTGGGTCATGCGTCCGTCCTTCAGCCATGCACATGCACTCTCGCAAGATCGCCAACGCTGCGGCTGTATAATGTCCACGACACTGTGATCTACTCTTCCTCCTCCTCTTCCTCCTCGATAATCTGTGCCGGCGCAGCCCGGGATGCGGGTAGGCCCCTGCGCCCGACACCCCTTCCTCCCGACCCAGAAGCCGAGCCCCCGTTGGAGCCCGTTCCGGTCCCCGACGTCGCGCAGCTCGGCGCCGGCACACTCGCATCCGGTCCCGCTTTCTTCCCAGTCGTGGAGCTGCTGCTGAAGCGTGAGGTCGTCGGCGTGCCACCCCCGCTTCCCGGCTCGTCAAGTCTTGCCCCAGGCCGGACACTCGCACCATTCCACTTGGAGGTGTAGTTGGGTCTCGACGCGCCTTGCCCCAGCCCACCAGCGAACTCGTCATCCTCCGAAACCCAGTCGTCGTCGTCGCCCCTGTTACTGAACACGTCACGGAGCGGCGGCTTGCCTCGTCCTATTGGGGCGCTTCGTGACAGCGGTGACCGCACTCTGCCAATCTCGTCCGAAAGGGAAGCACGTCGCGCGGCATCGTCGTCGCTCTCGTCGTCACGTCCTATGATAGACGAGGCGCGGGACGAGGCATTGGATCGCACACTCGACGCCACAGAAGCCGGCCGTATCGACTTGGCTTCGTGGAGGACCTTGATGTGTCGCACGCGCGTGGATGCTGAACCAGATGCCGATCTGCGGTGATAGTCGTGCAGGGGCGACGCAGGCGCACCGTTGCGGTATCTGCCTGACCCCTCACTGTTGATCGTAGGCGACCTCATGGAGCTCCTCCGGCTGCCACCGCGACGCGAGTGGATGGAGCCGGCGCGACTCGGGCCCTCCCGCTCAGAGTTGGGCGTCTCAGTACCTGTACTCCGCACGCTGCGCGCTGAGCGTCCACTGGTCCGTCGCCCCAAGTTGGCATGGTACAGTCCGTCATGCAAGTTGATTGTAAATTCAGGGGGGACACTGTTGGACGCGATTGACGAGCGCCGGCTGTTGACACTACTGGACCGGTGTGAGTAGACTGGCCGGGAGCCTTCGTAGCTCGTCCGCCGCGACGCAGACGGCGGAGCCTGCATTCGCCCAATTGCTTGTCGGTTGCTGCGTGTCGGAATGACCGTCGGGGTCTTGCTGGTAGTCAGACTCTCGCGTTTGCGTCGTCTGCGGTCCTCGTTGAACAGGTACCGGAAGGTGTTCCATATGGAGTCCTTTTTGTGCTTCTCCTCCCCTCCGGTATTCGAGGATGACGGTGTTCCCAGCTTCGATGAACTCGCCTCTGCATTCTCCGTCGTCGGCGCATGGTAGCTTATCGAGCGGATTGGGGAGAGGTTAGGAGGGGTATTCAGACTCTGCTGGCCCGAGGGATTCGACATGGCAGTGTTCAGTAATGCCGGGTCGCTCTCGCTCTTAGTCATCTTTGGCACCTGGGTTGCGGCGAGCTTGGCGTTGCCAATGCTCTTAGTTGGCGACTCGCCCCGTTGGTGTGCCTCCGTTGGCTCGGGGGTTGTGAGCTGGCTCCCCTGCTGGCTCTGCTGTGCATTCTGACTGTTCTCCGCGTGCGGCTTGTCCAGTTTATCGTGCGCTTGACCCGGGCTTTGTCCGTGCGGGGAATGCGAGTCCTTGTGTCCATGCCCAAGGCCGTGAAGGGCATGTGAGTGACTTTCACTGGACTTGTTGTCTGCATCAGTCCGCCGCATCCCTGGGAGCAACATGGAGGTTGCGCGCTGCAACATGTTGATCGACTGCGAGCGGGGTTTTCGGGGCTCTTTCGTCGGCGACTGGTCCACCTGTGTCGGTGAGGGTGCCACGACTGTGGGGATCGATGTCGACGGGGACGTTGGCCGCTCCGCCTGGCTTGAGAGGGCGGAGATTGCAGAATGGGCTGAGATAGCAGAGAGCGCGGAGTGCGCCGAGTGGCCAGACAGCGGCCTCTCAACGTTGACATATGACGCTTGAGGAGGAAGCAGGAGTTCTGGCGTCTTCACGTTTGCTCGGTCAGCTGCCAACGATGAAGTCCGCTGCCCAGGCTCGTCCACAGTGGGTGTGCCGGACGCCGCTGCTGCTTTCTCGCGGCCCCGCTTCCTCTCGTCGTCCCTTTTCCTCCTCTCTTTCCTCCTCGCCTCCTTCTCCCGCTTGGCGAGGACTGCGTCGTCCGTTTCACCACGCTCCAGCTGTTTCAGTCGCAAGATCCACCACGTCGCGCTGCTTGAGTCGCACGCATCTGTCTTGACTGAGTGCATAAGCTGGCCGAGATCCACGCCCAGGTCGTTCAACCGTTCCAGGAGCAGCTTCTCGGAGGGTGTGGAAAATAATGGTGGGAGATCTGCCTTGAGGAGAGCAAGGTAGTCGTCAGCTACGAACGCCTGCCACTGGCTGGAGGTGGAGTGGTGCGACAGCCTTCGCTCAAGGGGCAGCTGAGAGGTGAGGGAGCGGCGCTTAGTCCGAACAGGGGTACGCGAGTGGTCCGCAACAGGGAGGGTCAACGAGTGCTCGTCGATCATCGGGAGACTAGAAGCGCTGAGACGCTTGTCGGCCCGCGATGTGCCCCCCTCACTTTCCTCGTCCTCGCGCGGTCCCTCAATGCTCATCCGCGCCAGCCGTTCGCGCAGCGAGTCGGGTTTGCGAAGGGTGACCTCTGAGCTGTTCTTGTGTGCCAACTCCAGTGTGCGCTCCGCCTGGTTGGCATCACCGCTGTGTTTGCGCTTCATGTCTGGCTCCTCCTCATTCTCAGCAGTCGTTGGTGACGTTTCGCCACTCGTCGACTGCTTGCCGCCAAACTCGAATGACGTTTCGGACGGATCCGACTCGCCCTCTGGAGATGTCGCGATCGCGCTGGAATCGAGCGCCGTCGAAGGCTCAAGCGTGATAGGCATCTGGGGACTGGAAGTCGCTCGCGGCGTGAATGGGAACGAAGACACGGAGGACGTGGAGAGGCGTTTCCGGTTCAACACAGACTCGGTCGAAGCCATTGGGTGTGTGACAGGTGACGTAGGGCCTGCGGAGGAGTGTGGTAGGGAGACAGTCGAGGACGCGCTGACCATGTTATCGTAGATTGTTTTCTTGAACCATGGATGGGTGAGAATACCTTCCATGCTCAAGCGGTCTGCGGGGTCGCGTTGTAGCATCCCGCGGATGAGCGAGCGCGCGTCTATTCGTTAGGACTATCGTTCGATGGCAACTCACCTTCGGTGAGCCATTCTGGCTCCTCGTAGTCTCCCCTGATGATCATGTCCTTCATCACGCGCTCATCGTCGTCGTCAAATGGCAACCCTCCACACAGAAGAGTGTAGAGAATGATGCCCAACGACCAAATATCCGTCTCGACGCCGAGGTATTTCTTGCACGCAAGCATCTCTGGCGACGCGTAGCCTGTCGTCCCGCAGAACGTCTCCATGAGTCTGCCTTTCTGATACTCGCGGGCAAAGCCGAGGTCACCAAGTTTAACGCCCAGTTCGCTGTCAAGAAGCACATTCTCGAGCTTGAGGTCGCGATGCACAATCCCCTGCCGATGCAGCCACCCAACGGCGGTACACAGCTGGCCAAAGATCAAGCGCGCTTCGCCCTCGAGTAGGCGCCCGCGTTCGACGAGGTAGTCGAACAGCTCGCCGCCGGGGCAGAGCTCGGATACGAGCCAGATGTGTGTTTCCGTCGCGATAATCTCGTGCAGGTGGACAATGTGTGGGTGGTGAAGTCGACGGTGGTGGTGGAGCTCGCGTGTGAGCTGCGGAGTGGAAGCCTTGGCAATCTTCTTGATGGCACATCGCATCCCCGTAAGCCGGTGCGACGCTATGTGCACAGAGCCAAACGTCCCTGGTGTAAGTCAGCGACTGGTTGTTGACGACGAACGTGGCCGCCTTCACGACCGCGTTGTGCGTACCTTCGCCTATGACCTTGCCAAGCGTGTACCCGCCCACGACCTTGATGCTGTCGCTGGCGAGTTCCTGGGCGAGCGACGAGTATGCATTTGTGAGCTGGCGTTAGAGGCCCGTAAACGGGGCGCGCAACCAAGGGTTGGTAACACACCTGAGCTTGCTTGGTGTTGGCGATGCTACTGGAGTAGCAGTGATTTTGGCGCAGCCCGGGATAGGCGGCCGCCATGTCTGCTCCTGTCGGCTAGTGGGGCAGATGAGATGGGCGGGCGGCGCTATGCCGACGCGAGAATCGGTGTGTGCGTCGGTGAGGAGGTGGAGCGCGGTGATGAGGTAGGTTGGTTTGGTGGTGTGGTGGGAGGTTGGTGCGGGTGGAGGTTCGGAGGATCGGAGGTGGGGGAGGCTGCCAGCGCCGCGGAACGACGACGTAGGATGATTCTGCCGTGATGGATGACAAATGGCGCTGGCGTGCTCTCCGTGAGTTAGGTGGAGGTAATGTCTGTCTGTCTTGGTAGAAGCCTTGTGTGCAGGGCTATCGCGGTGGACTTTGTAGAATGTGTTGTGTGGGTGATGAATGATGGGGAGCGAGGTGATGACGATGATGATGAGGATGCGAGTAACGCGCCGCAGTTCAAATGGCGATGGCGAGATGGCGATGGAGATATCAATACATCAAGGGCGATGGAGGGCGATGGATGAGCCTTGGGGCGGGGCAAAGAAGGAGATGGAGTGGGATTAGGTGAGGCGTACACGTTCGGAAGCAAAAGCTAATGTATAAGTTCCCCCACTTTCGATAATCAATTAGGATCGATTAGCATAACATTAGAGCTGCTGGGCCAGTGATAATGATGACCTCATCCCCTCCTTTCCTTAGTACTTGCTTAGTACTGTAAAGAGTAGTATGCGAATGGCCGATGATTACATACGCCGGCTTGTGAACTTGTGGACTTGTGGACGTGTGGACCTGTGCTTGCTTTGAGCTGCTGTGAGCTGCTGCAGCTTTGAGTAAGACATTTTCAAGGCTTGTTGAATTGTTGAGCAATACGACGCGACAACGAGGTGGTCAAAGCGGTCAAGGTTGGTCATTTGGTCTCATAATCTCGACGCGTCATAGTAAGCTAAGACGGGAGAGAGTGGGGCAGCAATCCAACGGCCTTTGATGGAAACCGTTGTTAGGCAGAAACGCCACGTTTCATGCAGTGTCAGCCAGACGACGGCCGCCCGCTTCTCTTCCCCTCCTTCATCCGTCCTGCTCTCTTGTCCTGTGTCTCACGTTTCATACCTCAAAAGCTTTCAAACATCAACAAGCAGCTCTCAGACAGACCCAAACAGACGACTACCTACTACCTCTTACCGTTACTGCTGCCAACCCCATCAACATTCGTTGACCGTAGTGCAGCTCAGCATCTTAGCATTGACGACCGCATCTAACGATCCTGTCGTATGCGTCACTTAGCCCTGCTCCTGTGCCCGGGACCCTTCCATAATGAGTGTAGATAGGCTGAGCAATGGCATGCTAAACGATGACAACGAAAGGTGGCCCCTCTTGTAATAAACTCTGTGCATTCTTGTATGCACGAGAAAACCTAACTTCATTGGACTGACCCATTCGTCCGACACAGCTTCCCTTGGGGCTGCTCCGCGGCCCCTGTCGTCCACTCCCTGTTCCATAACCCGGGAATCGACCATGTCTCGTGCCTCCCGTCGTCAGCTATCACCTGCTTCCTCGTCCAGACTACTTCTTTATCTCGCCCGTTTTCGACTACTTTTCTTGCCCCTCTTGCCCTTTTCGCCTCCACTCCACTTCAGAAGGAGGCACCTTATTGCGGGGACAAACCGTGCCCGATCACCCGCTTGCGGTTGTCGCCAAGATGTGCATCGGTGGGTGCCGTACTCTTGTCCGTAGCTGGTAACCAAGCAATGTACCTCGCCCAATATGATCGGAGTCGTAGGTTATGTGAGGAGATTCAGAAATCAGAAACTGGGGTCAAATTCGCAAGGGCATGCCAAGTGAAGCTACGCAGTTGAGCTTGGCGCAAGTCTGCAACGAGGGCTACGTATGCGCATAAAAACCCGGGCCCGGCAGGACGGCAGCCTCGTAGTCATACAACCCGATATGCAAACGAAGTGGGGGCAAATATGAAGAAGGCAAAACTGTATGGGGTAAGGAAGCACCACATGCTCATCCTCTGACAAGAATGGAGGCGCACAAAGATGTTTCAATCGCAAGGGATGCTGACTTGTGAATACAAGCCGCCATCAATTGCGTCTCAGGTTGGAGGAGCGGATGCGGAAGGGTTTATAGTGTCAGCTTGATCCGAGGACATGGAGAAGGCGGCGGAGAGAACGCGAGGAACGAAGAGCACGTCGTGCGGTGGGCCACAATAATCGTTGCCGGCGGGTTGGTGGTTGAACAAGGGTTGAAGGGAGCGGAAACCCAAGTCCCGAGAATTGACGTACACCCCTCCTCCGGATTCACTCGGGCCGGTCGAGTGTCATTGTCCCCTCCCTTCCTTGTCAAAGCTTTGGGCACTTGATGCTCCGGGGCTCAGCAACCATGCAGATGATGGATGATATGATGGGAGAGGTACCAAGAGATGTACATCTCCTCACTTGTTCACTTTCCAGGGTAAAGCAGCCGACAAAATCAGGGAGGCTCCCCCACATGCAAAGACATGGAAAAACCCAAACGCATGTGTTTGCTGTACCGACGTCGGACAGCTTGGACGAAACGAAGGAGCCAGCTACTAGTAGCTGGTACATGTTCGGAGCCTTCGTCGAAAGCAGGCTAGTGTACACGGGATCAGTAGTACTGCCCACGGGATCGCAATGGCCGAGCAGAATGGGCGACTTGGGTCGTTCCTTCGACGCCACCAACGCCACTCCGGTTGCGCGATCACTTCTCCTAACATGACCAACATGGCTAAGGGGGTTCTGGGGTTTCGCTCTCCTCATGTGGATAGAGCTGGTCGGACAGATTGAACGAAGTGGATCTGGTTTTGGGTCCATGGACCCACCGCGCACGAGCAGAGCTTAACTTACATCCGTTATTTCGGGAACTTTGACTTTTCAACGCCTTTTACGGTGAGTAGCTTTGCTCCTTTCCGATCGCAACGACGAGCGCCCGAGCTTTGCGGACATGCAAAGACGAGCCGCACCGAGCAGGGGGCGGCCGACACCGGCTAGATGTCGTCGTCTGGTACCCTGGCCAAGCGTGGGCGGCATGGGCCGGACAGCCAACGCTGGTCGCCGCCACCCTGGAGTTACTAAACATACCCCAACTGAGCTCATGTTCGCACATGGGCCATCAGCTCAGGAAAGTCGCTTGTCTACATCTCCGTCACCACGCGTGAGCATGAGGCCTCATGGCCGCAGGGGGTCATGGGCGATCGCCCAGCTAAGGAGAGCGTTCGCTGTGCCGGCAGGGCATGTACTGTACAGATAGTATGTCCAGGATCAGCATTGCGGCAACTGCTGTCGATGACGGGGACCGAACCAGTGTCTGAACATTCGCGGCAAGACGCCAGAGCCAGAACAAACCACCATGCCACCCCCTGTACCCCACAACGAGCTGCTCCGGAATCGATAAACGCAGACTGCACCATATCAGTATCAATATTTGGATGCCCTCCATCGCTTCCATCGTCGTCCTTGTCTCATGCCTCGACAATCATGCGCTCGTCTTCGTCATCTACGGTGCGGCCCTCGCTCTCAGAGACCCACCTCGGGAAGCCAAGTAGCCCGCATAGGCTCATCACCTCCCCGAGCATGTCTGCAATGTCGTACGATAAGAATAGCCCAAGCCTCGGACGCACGGACAGCTTGCAAAAGAACTACGCTGCAGCGAAGAGTTCATTCTCCTCCGTCCCATTGCCATACCAGCGTGAGTCATCTCCCTACGTCTATGATCGCCCAAACGTATAGGGTGTGCAAAGTGCACAGACTGTTGATCTGTCGACAGAGCGAGGATCCTCGCCACCTTTTTGAAAGTAACTAACGGCAGTAACCTCGCATGAGCGTTTTGTCCTCTCAAGACAGATTTTGGGCCACGCTCACGGCATCGTCCACGTCGTTAAATACCCGGTTACGAAGATGCCGACACGGGAATTTCTCGAGGTGCGCGTCGGCGAGCTGCAGGTCCGCCTGCCCCGCTTGAACGCACGCGTGATCCACGCCAAGACCAACCACCCATGCTACGAGTCGGGCGCGCCATGGGCTGCTAATCAGATAGTGCAGGATGGCCACTTTGTGCCAGACATCGAAGGAAACAGGGACCGCGAAATGGCCGATATCCTCCACACCGAGATGGAACGGTTCGGCTCGCAGGACTTTGACCACTCGCCAATGTGGAGAGTGTCGCTGTTGACGGCTCCGGGGTGCGAGTATGGGTACTTTGTTGCAGGCTTCAACCATCTGGTAGTCGATGGGCGGGGTTCGCTACGCCTTGTGCACCTCCTCACAGCTCGGGGAATATCTCTTCCTGTCGAGCCCTTCGACTACCCCCAGCGCCTGGATGACACAGTCGACATCAAGCCGGATGCACGGTATGTTGCGCCCATCCTCTTCCGCGAGACCATCGTCCCCCGTCTCCCGAAGATAGTTCAGAAGAAGTTCAAGGCCAAAGATCCGTGGCCCGGAGAGCGTGTCGCATGCCACCCGACCGAAGCCCCTGGCAACATCGGTTTTGTAACAGTCCCAGCGTTCACCATTGAACTGTGCAAGCTGCAAGGGAGGGCGTGGGGTATCCAAACGTTCCACCCAATTCTCAAGATGGCGTACATGGCCGCACTGTGGCGCGTGTTCGGGACTTCCCAGCCATCCCTCCGTCTCGTGGCGCTATCGAGCCGCGACGAGCGCAGGTCGCGACTAGGCCACTCGTCCGTGACAGGGTGCTACGTTTCCCACCCAGAATATTACACCAAGATCAGCGGCGGAGACAGGTTCTGGACCGCAACAAGCAGTCTCGCTTCTTGGATGAAGAGTTCCCGTGGCATCGCTTGTGGGCGGTACATGAACGGCGTGCTGTACCACATCCCCGATCCCGACGTCAACGAGTGCGATCCAGAGTACGACCCGAACATGCCGACTGGGTGGGAGAAGCACTTCGACGCGCGAGCGAGCGCACCTGCACCGTTCCGCGTTTCTCTCGCCATGCACAACCTCGGCCACGCGCAGTTGCCGCAGGATGCCGAAGATCACGCCTGGACGCAAACTGCCAGCCCGTACGCACCGGTGTGGAGCATAAACGTCCTTACCCACGAGAGCGGGCTACGATTATCTGCAGTCTTTCGTGACGGATGTGTCGCGACAAAGGCACAGACAGACGCTTTGTTGGAGACCATGAAGCGCGTTCTCAGCCGCATCTCGCGAGGCGAGGCCGACAGGACTGTCGCTCAGTTGACTTACTAGCAGTCTGCTAAAATACCCCCGCGACTCAGGCCATGCCCAATAGATGTTCCGGTCTCCTCTGTGTCTTTATTATCCCGTTACACTTCCCTCCATCTTTAGAATAGACAGCATTGAACGCGCTTGTTGTTATTGGATAGGTCATGCATGAAGGGTTGGAAGATCCTGGTTCTATCTACTGCTGTGCTCGCCCCTCCTCCTGGCCCCGCTTGGCCTTGAGCGAGCGACGCCACTCGTCATCGCGCGCCTTGCGGAGGCTGGCCTGCTCCTCGTCGCGGAGGCGCATTCGGCGGCCCTCCTGTCCCGCGAGCGAAAGTGTGCCAAGCACAAGCTCGGCCGTGCGCACCGACGCGGCATTCGCGGGAATGGCGTACGTAACAATGCGCGGGTCCATGTTGCTGTCGACAACGCCCATCGTTGGCACCTTGCGCATAGTGCACTCGCGGATGGCGCCGATGTTCTGTGCCGGAGACGAGAAGATGACAAGATCGGGCAGGTATGTGCCCTGCATGATGGGATCGATACCGAAGCTATGGTTAGCGCTGGCAATGACGTTGTGACAGTCAGGAGCGGAAATACGGCAAAGTAGGTGATCGAGGTCTATGTCGGCGCAGGCGGTTTCGATATTCAAATCGAACTAAAAGCAAACGGCTCTGCAGCTCTGCAGCCGACCCCTTCATCCCAGCTTCCCAGCAGATTCCACAAGGCTCACGATGGTACCCCCACACAGCGAAGGGCAAAATTCCTCTGTCCAAACGTGCACACATATACTCACTAGGTCTCGGAGTTGGTGAGCAGGCCAGGCATCCAGTTGGCCGCGACGAACCCGTTGTCGCCCATACGTGCCTTGATCTGGAGTGTCGCATTGCGCTGCTTGGACACGAAGAGAATAACGCCGTCGTCCTTGACAATGTCGCGCACGACAGTCGCACACCGCCGGAGTATCGACAGCGTCTGGTCCAAGTCGATAACGCTCAGTCCCGCGCGGTTACCATACACAAAGGGCAGGTAGGCGGGGTGCATGATGCTCTTCTTGTGCCCCAGTGCGGCGCCCGCTGCGAGGAGGGTGGAGATGGACGCTTCGCGCGGGCTGGGGTGTGACGAGGATGCGGGGGTCTTGGGACCCGAAGAAGAGGAGGAGGGGCTGGTGGGGTTCTCAATACCGGGGGGGAGGTACAAGCTGACCTGGGCGTCGGTGGCCGCTTGGCGACGGCGCCAGTCGCGCACATCGTCCATGTTGCGCGCCCAGGCTTCCGCCTTGCTCTCACCCGGCCGTTGGGTAAAGCGGGGTCGCGAGCTGGAAGACGGCTCAGCCTCGGCGGTCGCATCGCGCGCGCATGCTGTCGTTGACAGCGAGCGAGTGGCTGGCGTTAGTGCGTGTGCGTGAGGCGATTGCGTGCCGCAGACGGAAGGTCATACGACGAGATGTTGGTCGGCTGCTCATGCAGGTCCTCGCTCTTCATACCGAAGAGACCGCATAGCGCCTGCTGCTCGCCAACATCATAGTGTGTGTACCCACCTCGCCTAGGCGCGGCTTGGAAAGCCCGGAGCGCGGTGCTGGTCGCCTTCATGATTTTGAGGTATACGGTGAACGATGTCAACTCGGCAGCTCAACTTTCGAGTTTTCGGCGGAAAACGCCTCGAATAGACGGAAGCAAATTTCCTCCACCGACCTGAAATCAATAGAAGCGAGCGCCGGAGGTGGTGGTCATCGAGGGCACTTATCACCAATGTGTCAATGGTCGATACCGGTTCGTGGATCGTGGCGCCATCGTGGGATATGCCGAACACTTTCGACAATGACACCTCTAGATTGACGACCACCACGGTCACCATCATCTGAAGCACATAGCACCATGGCCAACCTCCTCGCCTCCGTGCTTGGTTTCGTCTGCCACAAGGTCCTGCTCAATCCCCTCGCGACCGGCGCGCTGCTCTACATCCTCCTCGCGGGACCGGCGAGTGTGCGCGAGCCCCTGCGCGAACTGCTTAACCGCGTGCCCATTGCAGAGGACACATTTGTGACGGTCCTCAAGTGGCTGCTGGGAATTGGCACCGCGCGCACTGTCAACAGCACGCTCAACTCGCTCTCCAACAACGGGTACCGCCTCGGCCCGGCGCAAGGGTACGACTGGCCCAACGAGGTGGCGGTGATCACGGGGGGTTCGTCTGGCATTGGCCTGCGCGTCGTCGAGCGCTTCGCGCAAAGGGGCATCAAGGTCGCCGTGCTGGATGTGCAGCCGCTCCTCAAGCCGGTTGCTGGTGCGACGTATTACCAGTGCGACGTCACGTCGACGGAATCGGTGGCCGCCGCCGCGAAGCGGGTACGCGACGAGCTCGGCGACGCGACGATCCTCATCAACAACGCCGGCGCCGTATCGAAGCCCTGCAGCATTGTCGACATGCCGCAGGCATCGATCGAAAAGGTCTTCAAGGTCAACACTCTCTCGCACTGGATCACCGTCAACCACTTTGCAAAGCCTATGATCAAGGCCAACAAGGGCCACATTGTCACGATCGCGTCCCTCTCCTCCTTTTTCACGCTTCCGTGCGCCGCGGACTACTCGTGCACCAAGGCCTCGGCCCTCGCGTTCCACGAGACCCTCTCCGCCGAGCTCAAAGGGGTCCACTCTGCACCAGGCATCCTCACGACGGTCGTCCATCCAAACTTTGTCTCCACCCCACTCCTCGCCGAGGAAGAGGGGCAGCTGAGGAAGCGCGGCATTTCGTTTCTCGGCGCCGAGCTCGTCGGAGACGTCATTGCCGAACAAGTTTTTGCCAGGAAGGGCGCGCAGATCTGTATCCCCGAGAGCGACACTTTCCTCACCACATTCCGCTCGTGGCCGGCTTGGATACAGAACTTTATTCGTAACTCGGCGGCCGCGAAGGGCGAGAAGAGCCAGTTGAGGTTCCGGCAGTAGCCTTGCAACCACCATCACGCCACTGGCGCGGCCCGCGCCAGGCGCTCCGCGCACACGAGTAACAACACGGTGCACACGACACGGACCGGATGACTATGATCGCACTCTGGCGGGCTGATGCATGGAGGTTTCTACTGGTACAGTTTGATGGGGATGGACATATAGGTTACTCGGATGGGAAGTGATATGGACAAGGGTGCTGGGGAGGAAGGATATGGGGGTTTCTACTGGGTCTCTTTAGGTCGCGTGCCGGAATCTCTTGGACGTGGAACATGAGCTTAGAACTAGGAGCTGATGCTGGACACAGAGAGCGCATCACCACTCGAACTCGCTGTGCGGTGTCAACATTCTGTGGGCAATCACCCGACTCATGAACAAGCGACTCGTGCACAATGTACACCACACCCGGAATCACTCCATCACACAGTACTCACCCTTGGCATTTGGCGAACAGGTAATCCTTGCCATTGATGTGAATCATACCGTCCTTAAACACTGTCTTCCACTTGTTTTTGACCCGCTGCACCTTGTCATACACACAGAAGACAATGTCCATGTCGCCGTCGGCGTCCTCGTCGTCCGTCATGCCTAGGTCTTCCTCGCTGTCGTCTAAGTCGCTGTCAATAACCTCGTCGCCTGGTAACAGGCCGGCAGCGTTGGGCTCTGGCCGTGGCTGTGGCGCGACATCGGCAAGCGCTATGTTGGGTTTGGTGTCCTCGGACTAAAGTCAGCTATATGCAGGCAGATTGGCGCCGTGCCTCGCAATGGATAACAACAAACCCAAATAACACCAGTGGCGGCTGGTATATCTCGGGATTACTCACAGCTCCTCCACGCAAGCGTAGTGGGTCGTCCGGCTCCGCCTTGACCTCGACACCGTTGGATGATGGTTGTGAAGGTTCCGGCTGTGCAGTCTGATTTGATGACTCAGCCGCACCTCCCTCACCCTCGCGCAGCGCGAACGTCGCAACCTTGGTCGCGAGCAGCTTGTTCTCCCATTTCTGCTTGTCAGCTGTTGATCCGACAGACATCAGCTTACAGATTGCAGCAGAGGTAGTAGTTCGTCGTCCATGCCATACTCCTCAAAGTCGACCGAGACGTTGGCGATCACGTCATCAATGATGGCGCGGTAGACTTGGGGCTGTGTGTCCGTATCGTGTGGAAGGATAGAGAGCGAACGGCGAGTAAGAGGTTCGGGCAGAGAGGCAAGGTCAGCATCACTCTTCAGAAGAAGTCATCTCGACTGGACGGAGCACACACCACAATCTTGTTGGACCTTTGCATTAGCGATGCGGCTCCCAATCATGTTTGCTATTACGGCGTTGCCCGCTGCACAATACATACATCTTTCTCCAAGGAAGCGCTCGCAGTGTCTCGAGAGATGAGGCGGCGAGGTGGGTTCAGTATCTAGGAAAGGACGCTGCTGGCTGTTGACTGGGATGGGTGGCGGGGTAAAGCTCGCAGGGACTCGGGAGGGGGAAGAGTGAATGGGCAAATGAGAGATGGTAGATATATACTGGAACTGGTCATGAGGGGGCCCCCACAAGATGATATTTTCTGACATTATTTTTTCAGCATTTATCCCAGAAAAGCCACCTGCATCCAGGCACCAAGAGTGGAGGTCAATGTCGAGAGGATTTCTGATCAACGATGGTTCGTACCAGCAACTCGGAGCGGTCGTAGTCGTCGTGATTGTTGTTGTTGTTCTCATTGCTTATATCTACCAAAACTTACCATGAGGAAACAACTGGATCCGCGCATTCCAGCGCTTATCGCAAATGGCGTACGCACAAATCACCGATCATTCTTCGTCATGGTCGGTGACCGCGGTCGTGACCAGATCGTCAACCTCCACTTCCTCCTCTCCCAGGCCCGAGTGAGCTCTAGGCCAAACGTCCTCTGGTGCTACAAGAAGGAGCTGGGATTTACCACGTAAGCCGTTTTTGTCTCCAGCAGCAGCTTACACAAGCCACCGGAAGAAACGCGAGGCCAAGATCAAGCGCGACATCAAGCGCGGCATTCGGGAGGCCAACGAGCAAGACCCCTTCGAGCTCTTCATCGCCGTCACCGACATCCGTTATGCGTGAGCTGGGCAGACTAAAGATGCAGCTGACAGCAGCTACTACAAGGACTCTTCCAAAATTCTCGGCCAGACATTCGGCATGCTCGTGCTGCAGGACTACGAGGCGATCACTCCCAACCTCCTTGCACGGACGATCGAGACAGTCGAGGGTGGAGGTATCGTTGTGCTCCTGCTCAAGACCATGTCCAGTTTGAAGCAGCTGTATGCGATGGCGATGGACGTGCACGGGCGGTACAGGACCGACGCGCACCAGTTCGTACAGCCGCGCTTCAATGAGCGCTTCATCCTCTCTCTCGGATCTTGCTCAGATTGCTTGGTGCTTGATGATGAGCTGAACGTCCTGCCCATCTCCAAGGGCAAGGACATTGGACTCATCAAAGACTCCGAGGACGATAGAGGGCGGAAGAAGAAGGCCGAGGAGCTGAAGGACATGAAGGAGAACCTCGAGGGGGTGGATGTTGTCGGTCCATTGGCCAAACTAACAAAGACCGTTGACCAGGTGGGCCGTGATTCCTTCTTCTTCAGCTGACGCCAGGCAAAAGCACTGCTCACTTTTGTTGAGGCGATCTCTGAGAAGACACTTTCGTCGACTGTGGCTTTGACAGCCGGTCGTGGTCGAGGAAAGTCAGCGGCCCTCGGCCTCGCTATCGGTGCAGCGCTGGCGCACGACTACTCGAACATCTTCGTCACCTCCCCAGACCCTGAGAACCTCAAGACTCTCTTCGAGTTCTTGTTCAAGGCTCTCGATGCGCTGGGGTACGAGGAGCACATCGACTATGACGTCGTGCAGTCGACCAACCCCGAGTTCAAGAAGGCCATTGTGCGCGTCAAC
The DNA here is from genome assembly GCA_023629975.1 of Cutaneotrichosporon sp. PL3408A. NCBI lineage: Eukaryota > Fungi > Basidiomycota > Tremellomycetes > Trichosporonales > Trichosporonaceae > Cutaneotrichosporon > Cutaneotrichosporon sp. PL3408A. The sequence goes on from JAMAMB010000001.1 coordinate 3,499,981, forward strand.
GTGTTCCGCGGTCATCGCCAGACTGTGCAGTACATTTCGCCCGAGGACGCACATGTGCTTGGCCAAGCAGAGCTGGTCATCATCGACGAGGCCGCTGCCATCCCCCTCCCGCTCGTGCGCAAGCTCATTGGCCCGTACCTCGTGTTCATGGCTTCGACGGTCAATGGCTACGAGGGAACTGGACGATCCCTGTCCATCAAGCTCATCCAGCAGCTGCGGGAACAGACTCGACCGACGATCACAAAGGGTGACGCCAATGGGAAGGGTAACAACTCGAAGGCTGGCGCAGCAGGAAAGGCGGGTGCAGGTCTGGTGCGCAGCCTGCGCGAGATCAAGCTCGACGAGCCAATTCGTTATGCACCAGGCGACCAGGTCGAGAAGTGGCTCAACCACCTCTTGTGTCTCGACGCTACCGTTGTCTCTAAAGCGGCACAAGGATGTCCCCATCCGTCGCAGTGTGAGCTGTACTACGTAAATCGCGACACGCTGTTCTCGTACCACCCCGCATCAGAGGTTTTCCTGCAACGCATGATGGCGCTATATGTCGCTTCGCACTACAAGAACTCGCCCAATGATCTGCAAATGCTCTCCGACGCTCCTGCGCACCATCTCTTCGTTCTCCTTCCCCCGCTCAAGGAGGACGATACAACTCTGCCCGACCCGCTCGTCGTCCTGCAGGTTGCTCTCGAGGGCAACATCTCGCGCGAAGCCATTCTCAAGGAGATGGCCCACTCTGGCACACGGTCCAGCGGCGACATGATTCCGTGGGTTATCGCACAGCAATTCCAGGACAACGACTTTGCCATGCTTTCTGGTGCGCGTGTGGTGCGTATCGCCACGCACCCTGACTACGCGCGTATGGGATATGGTGCCCGTGCTCTCGAGGCACTCAACGCGTTCTACTCTGGCGAGCTGACCGACGCCGACGCTGTGGGGAGGGATGCCGCCGCTGACGCATTCGCCCGTGACTCCAAGGTCAGTGCTGACGCGTCCCTGGCCACCGACGCCATTGTGGTGCGCGATGCCGCGCGTATGCCGCCGCTTCTGCAGAGGCTCTCTGAGCGCGCACCCGAGACGCTCGATTACCTTGGCGTGTCGTTCGGCCTCACCCCCGAGCTGCTCCGTTTCTGGAAGAAGGCGGGCTACGTACCCCTCTACGCAAGCCAGAAGGAGAATCCACTCACAGGCGAATATACGTTCGTGATGCTCCGAGCGCTCTCCTCCACCATCGCACAGGCCGAGGGATGGCTCACGGCGTTCGCGACCGACTTCAGGCACAGGTTCATGAACCTCCTCAGCTATGACTGTTTCAAGAAGTTCCGCGCCGAGACCGCGCTGAGCGTTATTGACGGCGCGTCACGCAAGGGCGAGGTCGGTAAGCTCCTCACCTCGGACGACCTGACAGCCCTTATCTCGCCGTTCGACATGAAGCGCCTCGAGAGCTATGCGGACAACATGGTCGACTACCACCTGGTTCTGGATCTCGTACCGGCACTAGCCCTGCTCTTCTTCGGCAAGCGCCTGCCTGAACTCGGGCTCTCTGCAGCCCAGCAGGCCATTCTCCTCGCCATGGGCCTGCAGCGCAAGCCCCTCGAGGTGCTCGAGACAGAGCTTGGCGCCCCGAGCCACCAGATCCTTGCGCTGTTTGGCAAACTCCTCCGCCGGGCAACCAAGCATCTGCAGGACATCCACCGGGCGGCGATGGACGAGGCGGTGCCAGTTGCGGCGCAGCCTGTGTTCGCGCCAGCCGCGCAGACGGTCGAGCAGGACGTGCAAGAAGCCGAGCGGGAGGAGAAGGAACGCATGCGCGCGGCGGCCAGCGGACGGACCGAGCAGCGGGAGCTCCTCGATTCCCTTGATATGAGGCAGTACGCCATTGACGCCGAGGCCGACTTCTCGACCGCCGAGAAGCAGGTGCGTGCTTTGGCGGACGCCGCGCCTGGGGAGAGCACGCGGCTCAACACCACTGTTAGTGTGAAGGGCGCTGCGCCATTGATCACGGAGGATAGCGATGAGAAAGCGGAGAAGGCTAAGGAGAGCAAGAAGGAGAAGAGGAGGGACAGCAGTGGCGGCGGGAGCAAGCGCAAGAAGCCCAAGCGCGACTAGTCCCATATTATAGAGTATTCCGGAGCTTCGTCATCAATACCACTGTATGCATCACTGAGATCTGCCTGATACACAATATACAACAAAATCTACATCAATTGACCTGACGACCGATCCCATCCTTCCACTCGTTGCGGAATCCCATACGCGTCGGTGCGCGATCCCGCTCCCTCTCGCGAGGGGCATCCTTCGTCCGATCACTGGCGGCGAGCAGCCGCTCCGTTACCACCATGTCCCCGCGGATCGCCTTGGACGCGCCGTCCCGCGTGAGGAGCTTCTGCTCATCCTTGCTCCGCAGGACGGCGTCAAGCGCAGCGAGCGCCTTGGCCAGCTTAGCCTTGGACGAGTACAGGTCTGTTGTCGCGTCCCACTCTTCCAGTGCCCGGAGACCGCGATCGACGAGCGGCGCCGCATCGACAAGCAGAAGCGGTGCAGTATATGCCACAAATATGACAATATCGAGCAGTGTGGAGAGTGTCACTGCGCGTAAGGTCGGGTTGGCGCATAACGGGCCCAAGGAGAGTGACAAGAGGCGATCCCATTCCGGCCACAGCCGGCGCCAGAAAGACCCGAGGGTCTCGGCGGCAGCTGGCGTCGTCTCAGTTCCGGGGTCATGTGCAGCGAGGATGGCGAGACGCATCACGATGAAGACGGCTGAAGCGTAGTGCGCCCCCTCTCCGCTTTGCTCGTGCCCTAGCAGGTCCGACCACGCGAACATCGACAACGCGGTAGCGCGCGCGAGCACGGGATACAACGAGACGAGATCGCCACGCGCCTGGCCGAGTTTCAGCGGGAGCGAAGCGTACAGGACATGTCCAAAGACGTGGATCTGAGTAATCGTGGCCTCTGAGGCTAGCGAGTGAAGGATCAGCCCTGTGTTGCCTGGCGCAACCATTTCTGCCCGCACGATCACCATGGAAGCCGCGTCTAGAAGCTTAATCGTCTTCTCGGGGTCCCGCATGGCCGCGATTGTGGGGTGGGTGCGCAGCAGGATATTCATGCTCCCGCGTGAAGCGTCAACAAACACGCTCCGCCTTTCCTTGGCAAGGCTGTCATCGTCTCTGGCCAGGAACTGAAGTCAGCGGGATCCCTGGATGAAAGCAGCTAATGCCCACCTCGAGGAGAGAAGTAAGGGTGAGACTTGTTCCGGGTTGTCCGTTTGTGGCAGCTCCACTTTGTTCAAAGAGCACAGCTGCCACAGTGTTCTCTGTATGTTGTTGCTTCGCGACGTCAACCGCGACAGGGATCAGCGTCAAGATGCTGTCAAGGAACACGCTGTACCGTGACAGCACTAGGTGGAGGAAGGTTGATGTCTGGTGGAGGAGCGTCTACTGTCAGTCGCGCACGAAGTTGAGCTGTGCACAGTCGAGGTCGACACCTACCATTCTGGAGGCCACTGGAGCAAGCCTCAAAACCGCCGCGGTAGCCCGAATGACAGGGTTGGGATCGAAGTCACTGGGCGAGTCCCATTCGCTCGCCATCTTGCCCAGTCGCGACAGGAAAGCACTATATTCTGGCCATCAGTTACCGCAGCCTGCCAACAGCAAACCTTGGACGTTCTCCTCAGACAACACATCCTTGAGGGCGCCTATGAAGTCGGCCAGAGGACTCGTCGTCTGTGCAATACCTTTACGGCCCCAACGCAGCATTTCGTGGCTGTCGTCAGCTATATCCCTTGCAGTTAAGCGGACTTACAGATCTCGGAAGAGCTGGGAAACCCAGTCCGGCATTAAGGAGCCCTCCATATCGCTAGTGGCCAGCTGGAGGGCGCGTCCAATGTCGGCAGGGTTACGCCGCACAACGGATCTCTTGCCTTCCTCGCGAAGCACTTGGAGGAGCAGACCGGATGAACCAAACTCGGAGAGAGATTCCTGCAGGAAAGAGCGACCTGCGGTTGTCAGCACAAGGAATACGAGAGGGGGAGATGAGAGCAGTGAGACAGCCACGGACGGTATGAGTGAAATCGCGTGGACAAGGACAATAGTGGACCGTACAACTGAGGGAAGGTAACCCCACTCACAGGAATCGATGAACGCGGAGTCGCCATCTTCGCTCTGCTGGACGGATATGTGCGCGACGTTGATAAAGAGCTGGGGAAGCACGCGGGAAAACCTGTCCTTACTCATCCGTACGTGCGCGGTACGGAGAACCTGCAGAGCGAGGATCCCATTCTCTGTGTTCGTCACCTCGGACGCGTAGTCCGCGACCATCTCCAATGCGTCCAGCGCCTTCAGCTCGACACTTTGGACGTTGTGCTGATGTCAGCTTTGAAGAAATCAGGGCAGCTTACCTTGAAGAAGACGACCAGGAGGATGTCGAGAATGTGTCGCTGTACGACAAAGTCCCACTTAACGAGGTCACTTGCGAAGTTGATCACGACGGAGACGAAGAGCGAGCCCACGAGCGCCGTCTTCCTCCGATCGTCGTCCTGCGTGATGCCGATCCGCCTAGATGAGTCTAGCACAGTCTTGAGGGCTGGGAGCATGATAGAGGTTATAGAGTCGCAGGGTGTAGGCCACGGTTGATCGCAAGCGGCAGCTGCGTGCTGTTGGAACCGCTGGAGGACCATCCACGGACAAGGGACGCCAGCTGCTAGCATGTTCATCCCCAGCGACAGGGTGGCTGCGCGGATGGTCCACGCGTCGGCGACCGCTGCCAGTGCAAGCACGGTATCCGCAGCCTCCAATCGATGGATGGTTGTGACTTGTTCCGATACGATCTGCTCGATGGCCTGCCAACCGAGGACTGGAGTCAGCCTACTTGGTCTGAAGTGCGTGCTCACTTGGCCATGAGGGAATGAGGGTTTGCAGATGGAGAAGTTGGGACATTGAGAGCAAGCGCTGCTCGTCGTTTCCAAACTCGAGGTGGTCCTCAAAACAAAGCGTAATGGCTCGGAGGTGGGTAGGAAGAAGGCCGCGCCACACAACGAGATTGTGTGGGCTGGGATCTGTAGCGGGCATGACGGAGTTGAACAGCTGGAAGATGAGAGGGACAGCCGCCCGTCTCCAGTTCGAGACGTCCTGGGTCACGCGGTCATCGGCCAGTTCGAGGACGAACGAGAACAGTCGCTCGCGAATAACGTCGCTGGTGTCAGCTTTCTGTCGAAAGGCTGAAGCTCACTGGTCGACGCTTCCCGCGTTCTCACGGACGATGGTTTCAATAGGACGCGAGTTGATGGTGAGGAGCTTGAGGAACAGACGAGCTCGAATCCGGCGATCGATCGGCCTGTCGTACAGCGGCCAGACGGACTCGTACAGCTCAGAACAGATATGGTGAAGCTGGTATTAGCTCTGGATCGATGGATGTCGAGCTACTCACGAAGCCGTCCGGATTATCAGCGGCAGGCGCCTTGAGAAGCAACCACATAAAGTCAAGTGTCATCTCCGCAGGATACTTCACCCGTTTCAACAGTTTGGCGGCGGCGAGAACTGCTTGCGTATCAAGCGGAATCAACCGCGTACGAAGGGGCATGTTGTGCTTCCTCTTCGAATGGCTCACGATCGTCTTTGACGAACTTGGAGAATAGAGGGCGCTGCGGAGAATGTCCTCATTCGTCACTTCATACGCCCTCAGGATCGAGGTCATGCTCGTACGAAGCATATCGACTTCCTCCTGGCTGGGCTGGAGAGGACCGGCTTCACGATCTTCAATCACGTAGACCATAGTCGCGAAGACTTGCGACACAAGTTCAGCGTGCGCCTCGACTGCAATTGGCGTCAAGTTCGAACTAGTGGCCATGACTAGGTCAAATCGCGCCGTGTCGCTTAGGTGCACGAAACTGTGTAGATCCACCAGTGCTGTAATAGACTCCCAAGGCACCTCGACGCCAGAGCAGGCCAGGACGCGAAGCCATCTACACGCACGCTGTAGGCCAAACTCATCGTCGCGGGATATGTCGTTGACGAGCGTCCACAGGTCCGCCGAGTCCTGCTCCATGTGTGAGTGGCGGAGAAGACGGGGCAGCGCTTTGAAGGCCGCTTCCTGCGGGTCAGCTGTTACTATCATTCTGCCAGCTCACCTCATGGGCCAAGCCGCCGACATTCTCCAGCCACGCCGTCAGAAGATCGAGGGTAACGGTGAACGTCACAGCAGCGTCTGCCAGCGTCGTGATTCGCTCAAGCGCCATCCCTGCCACTTGCACAGCCGCCGCGTCCCCTTTGGCCAGCACGATCACACCCCACCGATCATCGATGACCTTGCTACGGTCATACGCTAGCTCCGCATACCGCACTGGACCCTCGTCATGGAGCGCTTTGAGCCACGGCTGCGCATAGCGCACCAGCAGTCGTCCACGATCGTCCTTGTAGCTCGCGACCGAGGCCAACCCCTTAGCCGCACCGGTGGCTGAGTTCCGCACCCCAGGCGGACGTTTCCGCTTGGAGGCGTAGTTCTTCACAATGTGGTGTAACACGTCGTCCTCAGCCATTATCCACGACATAACTGACCCGCCCAGCCGCTCCAATGCATACGACGAGCACATGCTGCTCGGCCAAGCGCGGTTGAAGAGGAGGGAGAAGCCCTGCTCGTTGGCGGTCAGGTCGATGTCATCGAGTAGTTGCTCGATTACCAGTACCAGGAGCTCGACAGATGGCGACGAGTCCATCAACTGCGGGAGGGGGAAGTTGACCATCAACGTTTTGTAGCTCACGACAGGTGCTGAGATGGACAGTGTGTTTGCGATGCTACACAGCCCGAGATGGCGCATCTGTTCAATAAGAATCGAGACGGCGAGGTCGTTGTGGAGGTTGAGGTCCACAGCGAGGGTTTGGCGTATCGTACCCATTTCTACTGCCTCATACGCGACACTCGGGGGGTCATCTTGAGTCGGCTGTAGGCCGAGACCGTCAACAGTTAGGAGGGCCGCCGCTCTCGGGGGAGGGGCGTACGATGGGTCGGAGGGAGCACGCAGCAGCGCTGCGCAGTACTGGAGGTATCGTGCTTTCCAGAGAAAGTCCCCGTCTTGGGCGCTCTGACCAGTGACGTGCGCGAACTCACGCACAGCTGACGAGACCGGGAGATCGCCGGCGTCGAGCTTGTCCTTGTACTTCATCAGAACGGCAGCCATACCCGTGACGTCTTCCACCTCCTCGCCCTTCTCCTGGTGAATGCGGAGGGAACCCGACGCGATGCCGTTGTTAAGAATTTCGAGCTGGATCCAGAGGTTGCCGTACAGCAACGCGATTTCGTCATATCCCGCCCCATTAAGAGTGTCGGGGTCGCGAAAGAGCCTGTCTGCCTCGCGATCGAGTGAAGCTCGCAGGTCAGCGGCGGTGATGGTAAACGGATCTCGGGTGGCCGGGCTGTTCGGGTTGGCGACAATCTCGAAGCCAGGCCGGCATGTCCCTTCTCCCCGTTTCGCCATCGCGTTCGCACATAATACGTGGAAGAAGCGCTGACACGGGCCAGCACAGATGTAGCCCTGCGCCATGGCGCCCCAAAGGGGCTCGCGACACTCGGCACAGAGGGTTATGTTGAAGATGTTGACGAGGTGCAGGTCATGCTGCCCTATTTGCCGTGCAGTGGAGTCGACTGTTCCGCGGGTATGTCCTCCGTCCAGGACCTTCTCGTCCAGGCGGCGCATGCATTTCGAGAACTGGATGTGGACGACCTCGGTGTTGTAAGCCTTTCCCACTGATGGAACGACGACGTTATACTGGAACGTCTCGTCCTGGAACAGCTGTAGGCAGCCGGCATGCTTGACGCTGTAGCACAGCGTGCACTGCACGCAGAACCCCACACATGGCTGATGGCAACCCTCACAATTGATGAGGCTGTCCTCAGTGGTGCGCCAGGGGATGTACACATGCGCTTCTGTATCATCCTGGCCTAGCACACTTTCCTGTCCCTTCTCCCACTTTTCCCGGTGTGCTTGATATGTTGCAAGTGCAGGTCGTCGGGCAATGACATTGTGTCCCACACACTCTGGGTAGAACGTGGCCAGAATGTCAAGGCCACGATAGCGAGTCTGCAACGGGCCAAGGGCGATGATCTCCAAAAGATCAAGTGCTGCGTCCGGTTTGGCCGAAAGAATAAGAGACATGAGTCGATGTACACGGTAGATGGTCATCAGGTTGGACGTCCTCAGGTCGACGGTGGACGTTACAGCGACAAGGATGTGCGGAACGATGGCCGCGATCTGAATCGCGGCTTGGGACACATTACCCGACGCAGTGTGAGTTGAGAGCACTCCGTGGAGCTCCTTTGGGGGTGGTCTAGGTGTTGAAGGGCCACTGGGTGAGTAACGCATCCATCCTGGCTTGCGGTCGTCCTTCTGATCTGGCTCGTCACCTGGGTGAACGGAGAACGCGAAAGTTGGAACGGTTGGAGAAGGAGTTTCGGCGAAAGGGTCTTTCGGTCAGCACATCACCCAACACAAACTCACCATTCCACTCGACGTGAAGCTGCTCTCCGGAGCTCTCGCCACGCTCCCTCGCCAGTTTGTACAGCATCTCCGACAAACGTCCTTCGAGCCATTCGCATACCTTCTCTCGGAGCACATCGCCCATACTGTACAGCCCATCCACGACAGACTCCATCATAGACAGCTGGATCTTGAGATCGCCCTTGTGGTACAGCACGGCCGCGACGTCCAGGCAAACTGCTTGAAGGGCGTACGGCGGCTGCATCGGCCGAATCTTTGTAACCTTGTACAGGCAGTCAACGGTGAGGAGGCCCCGCACGATCTCCGTCATGCGCCTAAGCAGTTCTGGGCCGGAGGTCGTCACCGTCTCAAATGGATCATCAGGAGGAGTCGGAGCCTTGGCGATCGCCGAGGAGAAGCGCGATGCTTTTCGTTTATCCTTCGCAGCCGACCGCGCAGCTTCAGCTGCGGCGATCTGGGACGCGCCGAAAAGGTCTAACCCTTGTTTGTCAGCCAGGACAAGAAGGTTGCGCATCTGCTCGACCATGTCGTACGTCGCGTCGATGTCCCAGTCGCCCTCCTGTGGTATGTCCAGCTCTTCCTCCCCTTCTTCCGGCATGATAGATACGCTCGATGAAGGCTTGTGGCCCATAGCGGCCGCCGTTACAGCCTCTCCAAATGCCGCAGCGCGGTTCTTCGATTTTTGCGATACGCTGTTGGCCTGCCGCGCCGCCAGGGCAGCACGGTCGAGCAGGTCTGGCGCGGGGCGACGCGCCTCGAGCCGGTCAAGAAGGTGTGATAGGAGTTTCTGCGTCTCATACTGTCCGCGATTGGCTGTGAGACCGCCGGCTTGATACCTGCGCGAGAGAGTTGGGCGTCGCAGTCGGCGAAAGCCCTCCCCTGATGCCCCGGATGCTGCTGATGAGGTGGTGGCTGCGCTCACGTCCCGCTTAGGCTGTGGCGGCACGGCGAGCGATACACCATAGGGAGGCGATGTCGGAGGCGACTTGGGAGATGGTGGTCTGCTCTCTTCGTGCTCAAATGTTGGGCTAAAAGTGTTGTCATTGATGCGAAGCTGCTGTCAGTTCGAACTCAGACAAACTCTAGCTACCCACACGGGGTCGTGGTCGTGTGTCGGGGCGGACCCCTAAAGACCGACGAGCATCGACATTCGCCTGATGAGCTTGGTGTTCCATCAAGCGGAATGTGAGCCGTTTGTCGTGAGCGCGCCAACGATAAGAGAGAGATGGACTATCATCAAGACGCGTCGCGGCTGTGCAACGGGCCTCGACTTGAATGGGTGATGGACCTCCACCAGGCAATCAATCCGGCACTGATAATCCCTTCCACGTCTTTTAGATTTGCGGGGCCCCGTTGACTCTATCCCGTCCTCCCAATTAACAGTACGCACAGTGACGTTTAGCATGTCGCCGACATCGCTCGGTCGTCCATCATCAACATCAACGATAGAGCTGGCACCATGGCGGGGCCATCACGCGCACCCGATACTTCAGCGCCCCAATGGCGGCAGTTCACATTCTTCGACCTCGACAGCGTCAAGGATGCCGATGATCTCGCGTCGTCGCCGCGAGCAGTCAAGGAGCTGGCGCCGCCCATCGTGGTGACGCCCACGTCGCCGCACTCGCCCCTCAACCCCTCCCTCATCGTGAGCTCGGGCAACACCATCACCGTGTTCGACAGACACTTTGTTCCGGAGCGCGAGTTCCCCGCGTGGGAGGGGAGTGGACGCGCCACGGCGCTCGTCGAGGCCGGTGGCCTTCTCCTCGCAGTGGGAGACGACGAGGGCAGCAGGCAGCCTGTGCTCAAGGTGTGGGACTTGACGCGGGACGAGAAGCGGAGGAGGGGTGATCCGTTACTCATGAGGAATGTCAAGATTCAGCAGGCAGCAGGACGACCACATCCAGTGAGTATAGTGCGAGATGAGGCTGACCACAGGTATCGGCTGTCGCGCTTACGACGAACCTGTCCCACCTCGCCATCGGACTGGGCGACGGCACTGTGCTGTTGTACCGGCACCTGCTGCAGAGCCTCACCACATCTCCGACCGCACTCACGACACTGCCGAAAGCACGTATTGTTCTGGAACCCAACGACCGATCACCCGAGGCAGTGACTGGGCTGGGGTTCCGAGAGGGCCATTTGGACAAAGGAGGGGTGACGGCTACGGCGTTGTTCATCACTACGACCAACCGTGTCCTCTGTGCACCGGTATCGACTCGGGGCGGGGACGCGCGTGTGCTGGACGAGTCCGGTGCGGGGTTGGGATGCGCAGAGATGGACTCTGAGCGCCAGGAACTCGTGGTTGCGCGCGACGACGCTATCTACCGCTACTCGCCCGAGGGCCGGGGCGCGTGCTACGCATTCGAAGGGCCCAAGTCGTCCATCGCCATCTTCAAGCACAACTTGATCATCACCAGCCCTCCGGTACACAGCGGGCGCAGGATAAAGGGCAGCGACGTGGCCAAAATCACCATTTTCGACCTCGACAACAAGCTCGTAGCGTACACGGGAGTGTTCCGGAACGGCATTCGCGCGCTGTTCTCCCAGTGGGGGAGCTTTTACGTTATGGAAGGGAATGGCAGTGTCGCACGACTGGAGGAACACACCACCAGCGCCAAGCTCGACGTACTCTACCGCCGGAATCTGTATGTCATGGCTCTCAACCTTGCCCAGTCGCAGGGCGTCAACGATGCAGGTATCGCCGAGATCCACCGCCTTTATGGCGACTACCTGTATGGCAAGGGAGACTTTGACAGCGCGATGAGCCAGTTCGTCAAGACACTCGGCTTCGTCCAGCCCTCGCATGTCATACGCAAGTTCCTCGACGCACAACGAATCGACAATCTCACAACGTATCTCCAGGAGCTCCACTCGCGGGGCCTGGCCAACCCGGACCACACCACGCTCCTGCTCAACTGCTACACGAAGAGCGGGAATCGTGCAGCTCTCGACTCATTCATCAAGGCTGAGGCGGCGCGGGATGTGGACACGCTCCCCTTCGACCTCGACACGGCGATCCGAGTCTGCAGGCAAGCGGGCTTCTTTGAGCATGCGACGTACTTGGCAAAGAAGTACGGACGGCACGAAGAGTACCTGCGCATTCAGATCGAGGACGCTGAAGAGTACCAGGACGCGATCAGGTATCTACGCTCACTGGGCCCACGAGCTGTGAGTCCGCGGCTGGTACCGAGCTGATAAGTCAGTGCGAGGAGAATCTCCTACGATATGGCCGTGCCCTCCTGCAGCATGAACCCGAGGCAACAACCGAACTCCTCATTGATCTCTGCTCTGGGACATTGGGCCGCAAGAAGGCGCACGCAGACCTCCACCAGGGCTTGGAGGCGGCCAAGGCGAACGGTGCAAGTATAACAGCCTATCTCCCGACGATGCCTGGCATGCCAACTCTTGGCGTGAACAGGCTTTGGGGCGAGGGACAAGGCGCTCCTAACGGTGTAGACAACAGTTCAGCACCTCCTGCCGCTATTGTGGCAACCACTGCCTCTGCGACCGACGACGAGGCTGCAGCGTACACTCCGCCATCCCCACGGATCTTCTTCGCTCACTTCGTTGATCATCGTGATCTGTTCGTCCACTTCCTCGAAGACGTTGCGTTCGCTTTGTGGGGACAGCGCGTCGACCCGGCCATCACCCCTGGACGGATCGCGCAACAGCGCCAGCTGGAGGACACGATCGTGCTCCCCAAGGGGGAGGCAGACCAGCGCGCGGTATGGAACACCCTGCTGGAACTTTACCTCGTCTCGACGCGATCCAGCCAGAAGGAGGTCGCAGCGGCTGCGCGCGGGAAGGTGCTCGGACTGCTCGCGTCGCCCTCCATTCCGAACGATCCCATGCACGCGCTCGTCCTGTGCTCGATGGCCGAGTTCATCGACGGTCTCGTGGGTCTCTGGGAGAGCTTGGGGATGTACGAGGACGTGCTACGATTCTGGATGGAGCGGGACGCAGCAGTTGCTGAGGGCCGCGCGGAGGAACGCGACGACGGCGTCAACCCCAGCGACGAGGTAATGCGGTATCTGGACCTATACGGCCCGGGAAACCCAAGCTTGTACCCCATGGTCCTGCGGTATATCACGAGCTCCGGTGCCGTGCTCTCACGGCATAAGAGGAGCCTTCCCAGAATCCTGGAGACCATCGACGCGGAGCGCATCATGCCCCCACTTGCCGTTGTTCAGCTGCTCTCGCGCAACGGCGTCGCATCCGTCGGCACCGTCAAGGACTGGCTGCGCGCCAAAGTGGAGGAAACGAGGCAGGAGATTGACGCGGTGAGCTTACATGGCCTTTGCATAAGCTGACATCAGGACAAGGCGCTGGTCGAGTCGTACCGTGGGGAAACGGCCGCCAAGGAGAAGGAGATCGCAGACCTTACGAATACGCGCCAGCCGGAGGTCTTCCAGGTAACGCAGTGCGCGGCGTGCGGTGGCCAGCTCGACCTCCCGGCAGTGCACTTCATGTGCAAACACTCGTACCACCAGCGCTGCCTCTCCGACTCGGAGCCCGAGTGTATCCTGTGCTCGCAGCAGCACGCCATGGTCCGCGAACTGCGGAACAACCAAACGCGCCTCGCGGACAGACATGACCTTTTCCTCGGCGAGGTGCACGATGCGGATGACCCGTTCGCCGTCGTCGCGGGGGCATTCAGCCGCGGTCTGTTCCAGAAAGAAGTACGCCAGGACGCTTAGGGATAGGTCTAGATTGTACATATCGTGACATTATGGTATCTAATAATGGCTCGCTGCTGTTAGCCCAGCGCCTCTTAACCTCTGCATTTCAACCCACCGAGCTCGCGGTACCGCTCTTTCCTGTCCTCGTCGATGACCTCGAGACGCTCGAGGAGCGTCTTCGCTTCTGCGCGATGCCGGGCTGCCTCGTCTGCGGCGGTGCTTGGCAGCCGAGCGGACAGGAGGTGGTAGTGCGCCAGCGCATTCATGCACCCTGCTGTCAGCTACATCGACGTCTTCCTTTTAGCTCACACTTGGAGTCAGGCTCGGCGTCATGCAGCTCCTTGATCGACTCGAGCTCACGCTCCAGCACCTCGGAGGATGGGTCTGATATGAGCTTGGCGTTCGAATCTTACAGCTCACCTGTCCCAACGAGCCAGCGGTGGTAGAGCCACCCAGACTGGTCTCCGGGGTCAGTCCACAGAGCCTGGGTGACAAGCTCAAACTCTGCACGTCAGCCCGGTACAAGCAGAGACCAACCCTTATCCTTCTCGGCCGCGACTTGGGCTTCCGACAACCCGTCCCATATCTTCGGGAGGTTCTTGGTGCGTGAGTGCCATGCGGAGAAATTTGAAAAGTTCGACTCGATCTTCTTCGTCGTGTACTTGATCTCGTCGGCGGGTGTGCGTTTCGGCGTAAAGGACGCTGGGAGCGAGGCGTTGATGTACCGACGATACGACCACGCGTGGACTGCAGTTAGCGGCCCAGCAAACCGCCAAGAGAAGAAGAGAACACAGCGTCAAGGTGACGGAGTGACACTCACAATTGCGCGCGTCCGCATCGAGCAGCTTCTCAATGAGCATGATCTCGTTTTTCCAGAACTCGTTGCGCCACCCCTCTGACCCGCCTGGCCCGAGCGGCACGTTCTCGAGACACCACTTCCGGTGCGTCCAGATCCAGTACACCTTGGGATGGACTTTGAGGTACGCCATAGTGAGGCGCAGGTCGGCGGTCAGAAGGCCCACGATCTCCTCATCGGACCTGGAGTCAGCTGGAAATTCGAGAACGCAAGCTCACGAGGCGGGGAAGAGGCCGCCAGTGAGGATGTTGCGGCGGTAGTTCCACACAGTGTAGAACTCGGGGTTGATGTCGAGCAGTTCGTTCGTCTTCTGCAGCGCTTCGCGGGTGTATTCTTTTCTTTGTTTCTAGTATCAGGACGTGCAATCATGGCCACCTACCATGGCCAGCACATCCTCCTGCAACTCCTTGTAGGCCTGGATCTTGCCCAGCTCCTTGACGCGCTTCGCCTCCTGGGCCTCCTTAGAGATGCGGGTGCGTTTGATGCCGTGCTGCATGGTCAGTACTGGCTCGCTCCAATAGTCCCAACGTACCATTATATAGTTGAGTAGTGATAGGGTATGCGAGGAAGAAATGGAGATGAAGTTGCTGGGAGGCGTCATTCTAATCGTGGCGTGGAGACCCCACAAAACGTATCTCTCTTTATCAAAACCTCCCATTTACATCAACTATTTGCCGCCCAACTTGAAGTTCGAACCAAACCCCAACTCGCTTGCTGATCAACCGTCGTCCACAATGGCAGAGTAAGCAGCCATCATCTCGCTCAGCTGACAGCAGATACTGGGTATCGAAGAAACAGTACTGGTGCAAGTACTGCGACATCTGGGTGCGCGATGACGCGCCCAGCAAACGCCTGCACGAGTCGGGCATGAAGCACCAGGGCAGCAAGGAGCGCTTCATCCGCAACCTGTACAAGGGCGGCGAGCGCGCCAAGCGCGACAAGGAGGCCGAGGCGCGGCAGATGGAGCGCATCGAGGCCGTGAGCTGTCTGGAGTGCCGAGCTGACAGCAGGCTGCGCGCGCATCACACGTGAAGGACGGCGGATCGTATGCCGGCCGCCGAGACGATCGCCCGGTCGCGTCGTCGTCAAAACCCAGACGCGACAAGCCGGCGGGCGATAAGTGGTCCAACTACTCGACTGCGGACCAGCTGGGGCTGGCTGAAGAGGAGGCGCCAAGCAGCTACGAGATCGAGCAGATGGTGCGTGGGCGCGGGACGCAGATCGGCAAGTGGGAGGAGGTTGTCGCTACGCCGACTCCGCCACCGCAGGGGTTTGCGGAACCGTCACGAGAGGAGACGGAAGAAGAGGAGGCGGCCAACTTCAAGTTCCAACATCGGGATAAGCGGCCAGTACGAGATGTTTATGACGACGACGAGGTCGATACGGCCGCTCTGTTGGGGATGAAGCTCAAGAGCAAGGAGAGGAAAGTGGAAGCGGGAGACGTTAAGGAGGAAGAGGAGGATAAGCCGAAGAAGGGAGCAGGGTTTAGTAAAGGAGGGTGGGGCAACGCCGAGGAAGCGAAGGTTGAGGTCAAGGAGGAATCGGAGGACGGGAAGGCGAAAACGGAGTCGGAGATGGAAAATGGCAAGCACGGGGTCGATGTGAAAGTCGAGCCTGGCGAGGACAAGAAGCCGGAGGTCGATGCTGCGCCTGTTCGCCCTCCAGCTCTAGAAACAGCGTCGGCATCAGCAGGGGCGCCGATGTTCAAGAAGCGCCGTCCTCCACCGTCGTCGCGCAAGAAGTAGTAGGATTGTCCTTACATCATGCACAGTTAACCCGAATTGACTGTACGCACATGGGTACGTGTGTACGTGTATACATGTACGCATGTACACCAACGAGTAAAAATAATTAGCAGTCGTTTGTTCGTTGAGGAGACTCTTGGATGCCAGGTTGAAGCCCGTATTGCTACGAGGTTGAAGCCGGCTTTGTTTGTCGTCACACGCACCCTCCTAAGGGGCGTCCCCCAGAGGAAGCCTTTTCTCTGTTCTGCCGGAAGAAGTGGGTTTCTAGTGGGTGAGGTCACTCGCTCTCTAATACACACCGGTATTAGGAATTCCTAAGTCTCAGACTAATTGGCTTAGGATACGGCGAAATCCAAATGTTCTAAATACGTCTATTTGAGGACATACCTGGGAGTCGAACACACGGGCGACGGCTAGGACAGAACTGAGCGACCCGGATTACAGCACCCGATACAGACAGCACCGCTAATCCACAGGACTTTGTGAGCCCCCTCAACGTTTGATGCAGGTTTCCGGTGCCTCCCCTATATAAAC
The DNA here is from genome assembly GCA_023629975.1 of Cutaneotrichosporon sp. PL3408A. NCBI lineage: Eukaryota > Fungi > Basidiomycota > Tremellomycetes > Trichosporonales > Trichosporonaceae > Cutaneotrichosporon > Cutaneotrichosporon sp. PL3408A. The sequence continues at coordinate 3,516,283 of JAMAMB010000001.1, forward strand.
TGAATCCACCGTGCGTGCATGCATGCATCCAGCCACGTGGCCTCACGGCACCAATTGTTCACCGTACAGCCATCCCATGCATGCATGCATGCAACGCTCCCCCTCAGACACTTTCCAACTGTGCATGCATGCATGCCTGCCACCACCAATGCATACATACAGGTCCCCTCCTAACTCGATGATGACGGCGTAAAGATGAACCCATGATCGTCCGCCTCGAGCTCGACAATCTCCGCCCCTACGTCCAGCCGGTACTCCTCAGCAGTGGCGAACCTGAGCCTGCGCTCGATCGTGGCGATCTTCTCAGCACCCCAGCCAGCCTGCTCAAGCCTGCGGCGCACGCCAGCCCGCAACCCAGCCTCAACGCTCAGCGGGAGATGCTTCCCGTCCGACCACGAAGGCCACGACTCCACATCCACAAGAATCCACGTATGGTGCTGCTCGGCGGGGATGGCGAGCCAGAAGTCCGCCATGACCGTCGCGCAGCGGTCGACAAGGCCCGTATCCTCCTCCTCCTCCTCGTCCGAGTCTGAGTCCCACGTCGGCGCGTCGCCATTCTCTCGACCAGCGCGGGGATGTCTGATCGCGTCGAGGATGTGCCGCACCCCCTCCCCGGCAAGAGCGAAGATCTCCCTCTCCTCAGCCTTGTCTTTGCCCTTTCCGCTCCAAACCTCCTCTCGGACAAGGTTGGCACGGGAGGGCAGCCCAGGGGAGAAGATATACCACTCCGTCCCGCTCGTCCGCTGCGTGTACGCGCTGCCGAGGTGCTCGAGGCTGCGGGCGCCGCGGGGTACCCAGCACTCGTGCGGACCCCATCGTCGCACGGTCGACGAGGAGAGATCTAACCCGACAAGGGGAGCGAGATGGGGCGGTAATGGCCCGGGAGGGGGCGGCGTGGAGCGGATGTTGAAGTCGGCGAACCCAAAGGGCGTGGGAGCGCCGTCACCCGTCGTGAAGCCTGGATCCGAGGATCTCCGGGTACTCTGGAGAGGTTCGTCGATGCTCCACTCGGGCGGGGGCCGCATCGGAGAGCCACACGGACAGCTGACATCGTCCCAGTGCATGACGTCCCGCAACTCTGCCCAATCAAAGTGGGGAGCCTGGACGTCGACAACACGGATGGCAGTGCGCACGGCCTCGCTCGCATCGGCGAGCGTGATAGGAGGTGGAGAGGACGACGGCTCAGCGAGAATGGAAGAGAGAGTGTCTGTGGTTCCCGTCCACTTCGGTGCGTTCTCCTCAGAGCCAGGGGACGGAGGGAATTCGGGGGGGATAATGGGCAGTCGGCCGCGGGGCGCCATGCGCGACGCCACACGCCCGTCTGCAAAGATCAGCGTGTGCCGAGCGAGTATCGCGTCCGCGCGGGTGCGGAGGTCGTTGGACGCAGTGCGGAGAGCGAGAAGGGATGCGTAGGGGGCATGGGCGAAGACGAGGTCGAGGATGTGGGGATAGGCTGTGGCGTCGAGCATGGCGACAGAGCCGGGGTCGTCGGAGAGTGCCTTGGCGGGGCCAGTGGAGATGGCAGCTAGGCTCATTGTGCTGCCTCACTATCTAGGAGGGTGCGTCGTCGTAAAGAGTTGCGAGCTGTCGTAAAGTTTATAGAGTTCAAAGTGGTCGAAATGGAGAGCGGTATGTGGAGAATGGAGAATCGCCGGCGGCGACAGCTGGGGCTCCATGACGTCACTGATTGTGGTCATCATCACTGTGCTCACCGCTGTCCAACTGTTTGTTTGTACAGCTAAGTGAGTGTTACATGCAGCGAGCACGGCGCTTGCAGGCTCCATGCGACGTCGGTCAGACGGACACGCATGGAGTTAGCCACCAGCCGCCATTGGCCTCAAGACAGCGACACAGTGATACAACGAGTGCTTCGTCCATCCTCTACTCAAAATACAAGCCTCGCGGACATCAAGGTCCATTGCCATCTTGTCCAAGCAAGTCCTCTTCGTACGACGAGTCCAGCCACGCTGGAAGCGAGTAGTCAAACATGATGGGCACGTCCGGGATGCTCGTGAATCGCGCGGGCGGTTGCGGTGCGTCGGGGACAGCAAGCCCTAGGGTCAGCTCAACAGCCCCGCCTCTCCTGGTGATGACAACAAACTCACCAAGTAGCCCTCCCACACTCTCGAAGCTCGCTATAAGGTCCGGTATAAAGTGGAACTTGCCCAAGTGCTCTTTCAGTAACGAGAGGAAGACTGCGAAGAGCTCCTCGGCCTCGTGGCGGCCTAACTCGCGCGCCGTGTGGCACAGTACCAGCAGTTGACCGCAGGTGACAATCCGCCGGAGCTGGGCGTAACATGGATGGAAGAGAGACGTGGCGGCCAAGGAGGCGTAAGTGTGGAGGATGCGACTGAGGGAGCGGGCGACGATGGGAGTCGAGCTGGCCCCGAGCGTGGGATGTGAGAGGCACGGCGCGCGGAGGAGGAGGCGGATCCTGCCGTCAGCATGGGCGGAAGGCAAGGGAACAAACCAGTTAAACCGGATATCGGCGTAGGGGTGAATACTGGCCAGCAGTCTGTCGTTACGCTCGTCGCCGCATTCGCGCATCAAGGGCCACCAGCGGCTTTCGGTGGACAGGATGAACTCGGGCGTGGTCGTGTCGATACGCCCGGAATGGATCTGGTACAACAGCTCGCTCTCCAGCACTGCCAAGCGTGACAGGATACCCTGGGTTTGCGGCATGTCGGTCGAGACTGAGGTGTCGATGTCGTACTCGCCCCAGCGGGTGAATGGAGGGGCATCGACGAGTGTAGCGAACCACCTGCGGTTAGCCTAATGTGCTCCGCTCAGTGAGATCTCCGCGGCAATGCCGCGGTACCTAGATGGCCATGAGTGCATTCCATGCCGCACCCCATGCGGGCCGGCAAGCGGCATGTGCAACTCAAAACATACACTCACGTATCTTTGTACAGTGTGGAGAAGAATAGCTGGCCCACTCGGTCAAGTGCGGGATAGGCCGCGGACGTCTCTCGGCGGTGCAGGCCGAGCTCACGAGCATGCCAGCACATAGCCCCCAGCAGCTCACGAGTGTCCTCGGGCCCACCAATGATCTGTGCGAAAAGATGCAGGCAGTGGAGGGCGCCTACATCGATTACAGTGTTCGGGGGCCGAGGTTGCGAGGAGACGATGGTGCCGCGACACAGTCATAATTAAGGTCCCCGATCGAAATGTCGAGAGTCGTCAGCGACCCGGAAAGGCAGTTGGGAACGGGCAATTGCAGGTCGATGTCGTTGTTGAGAGAATGTAAATCAGTCCAGGGCGGAAGCAAGGTTTGAAGTGTTAAGCGAGGAATGGTGTAAAGGAACGGGTTTCCCAAACACAGTTTTGGACAAGAAGCAGATTAGCAGGCAGAGAAACGGGAGCGAGAGAATCCACCCCCAAAGATCATGCGCAAGGAGTCAATGCCGGCGGTGTGCATTGAAGCGCAGACGAGTTGGATGGTTACCCAAGCGAGATTTAGCACATCGGAGGAACAGTTTGTCGCGGAATTGAGATGCCGAGAGACGAATGGGAAACCGGTTAATTTGTGCCGGCATTGAGAAGCGAGGCGTTGTGACCAAAGACGCATAATAGTGTATGCACACATCATCACGAACGTGTGGGCAAGGAGGTTTTGCAGGTTGGCCGGGCAATTGGTTCGTTCGGGAACAGGGCCGGATGCAAAGAACATGATTAATATTGCGTGGAAGAGTGCCAAGGATGGGGTAGCGAGCGTGAGCTAAATGAAACTGAAGGCACAAACTCTGTCTGCAACTCACACAGGGCAGTGCATGATGCCGATCCGAACGAGTCAAGATGTGCAAGGGCAAGGCGGAAGTACGTGAAATCTTCGCGGGTTTCATCTCGCGGAATCGCCCGCATCCGGCTGCCCCCTTCCGGCGTCGGTTCGAAACTGAGCTCACTGAGACGTCCGAGGCAGAGCACGGCGGCGATGAGGGCACGCTGGTCGGGGACCAGCGAGTCGGGGAGGGCCCGATGCCTCGCATACAGGTCGGAAACGCGGCCCGGAGACAGAAACTCAAAGTGCTGCACTGCACGGTAGGCCAAGAGCAGACGATCTTCGAGAGCGGCTAGATCGGCCGGGTCATTTGGGAGCGATGTGCCCTGGTACGAAGCGAGGCGGCTTGGTCCTGGGAGGGAGAGGCGTGCATCGTGCCCTGGAGTCAGCGCGGCTCGTTGGAGAAAGGGGGCCGAGTTGTGGCGGGTGGGCGGTCGAGTTGGACAACGGTAACCCTGCCGAAGCAGGAATGAATACCGACCGCGGTTGACCCAACAAATGGCGTCCGAGCTTGTCTAGCCATGAGGCACACAGGTCCCGGCTGTGGATCACACTCACCAACACTCTCCAGCCATGAGTCGATGGCGAGCTCGACGTCGCGCACGAAACGCGCATGAGCCTCGCCCGCCCGGGGGCCATTTCCGTCCGGCGAGCTGCTCTTTTTCCTCCGTTTGGACGCAGCGGGCGCGCTGGGATCAGCGTTGGTTCTCTGGTCGGCGGCCGAAGGAGACGCCAATGCTCCGTCGATGGGCTTGCCATTCCCGACGCTCTGCGCGCTGGCGCCGACTCACCGTCGAGGACGAGCCTTCTCCCGCACCCAGCAGTTATCAGCCAGCCCCGCGGTGATACACGCATCGCAAGGCGATGTACCGGAACAACGCTAGCGTCAGCGCATACGTATTCACCCAGTGACTCACGGTCCGTTTCTGCCTGCACGACTCGCAGGCTTTGCTGCTCCGACGCCGAATCTCGACCGATGTGTCAGGCGACATGGTGCATGTATCGTTGTCCCTGTGGTGTTGTGTGCTCCCGGGTGCTACCGGGTGATCGAGGGACTGGTGCGCGGTAGGTAATCGGTAATCGGTGTTGATGGCGGAGCTCCGTGTATGTGGTGGTATGGGAGGGAGAGCTAGCACGTGGACGGACGACTTGGATGTCGGCGACGACGATGGCGTTGGCGAAGTGGGGGACGGGGAGGGGGTGGGGAGCGATGGAACGAGGGGGTAAGATGGGATGAGATGAGATGGATGAGATAATGAGTAGGTATCTTGTATCTATGTTTTGTATTGTAGAGTGGGATTGAGGGGGATCGATGGGGCTGTGGGGGGAAGCGTGGTGTTGTGGTGCCGGTTCCCCCGGTAAACCGGTACTACGGGCTATACCTCACATTGAATCCTTTACCGGATACCCGCTCATTCAAAACCCCCCCCTTAACTTTACAGGCGATCTCCGGAACGATTGGAACGTGGAATGCCGCTCATGCCGCGGCAACTTCAGCCTCAAGATCTCATAAGCCTCAAACGGCACGGTTCAGCGCGGTTACCGCTTCGTCGCTCCATGAAGCCTTGGTTGGTCCCTTGACAAGTTACGAGTAGTTGCATCGAGCTGCGTACACGATCTGAAGCGGCGTCGTACCCATGAGTGACATCGACAAGGTACAATTATGCTCTTACTCGTGCACCCTGGCTTTCTTGTGAAGACTGACTCGTGTAACAGCGCACGAGTGGTCTGGCGCGCACGGCATGCACGCCTCCACTGGCCACCTGATCGCAAGCGATCTCTCGACTTGCCCGACCCGACCGATCATCCGCTATCCGACCGGGAAGTTATCCCCGCGAAGCGGGGCGGTGAAGGCCGTAAACCAAGGCTCACATACATCAATAATAAGCACTGACATCCCCATTCAGCTTCGAGGCCCTACTTCACAACGCTCAATGTAATGGCACATGATTCATACTCAGAGATGCATCCAGCGCTGCCCCTCCTCCTCCACGACCTCCTCCACGCGCAATGCACCCCACTCGCTTCTCGCCTCCCTGCTCCTACTCTACGCACTCCTCTACTTTCTCTTATCCGCCTGCTCGAAGATTACCACGCCAACAACACTTGCTGGATGGGCACTACTACGCACGCGGGGTTGGCCTTGAAATAGCCTTTATACAATACGGGCGGGATGGTTTGTTTGGTTGATGTGAATTGGTGTTGTGTGGTTTTTGAAGTGGCCCGCCTACGCTGGCGGACGGAACGGGATATCAATGCCATGGATGCGGGGTGATGCAAATGGCGAAAGTCGGGAAATGTGGAAGATGGTGGACAAAGTCGGTATGCAGGATGTGTATGCACTGTCGGACAATGTTTTGCGATGTGGGGATAGGAATGTACGTGCGTGCGTGCTTGAACGACCGAACTGAACAAACCCTAGAGAAACAGGGTGTTTGGAAAATGGTGGGAGATACAGCAGCTAGGCTGTACACTCCCGGAGCCACGTAACATACGTTGCGAGGAACTGGACCTGCTCCATGCTCTCAATTGCCTTGAGACCGCGGCGCGAGCGAATCATGGCAATGACGCGTTCAACAATGGACATGACGACCTGACGCTCGTCCTCGCTGGCCGGCACAGCAGAAGCGGGGCGCGACTTGGACCTCTTGGACTTCGCCGGAGACGAGGAAGAGGTCGCAGCTTCGGATGAGCGGCTGACGGTGCTGGCGAGCGAGGGATGTGGCTGGACAAAGCCCATCTTGATCGCCCACGCGCATGCAGTGAGACCTGCACGACCAATGCCGCCTGAGGAGGAATTAGTGATGGCTCGAATGTTACTGATGACAATGGTGACTAACCGCGACAGTGGATGAGGACGTTTATGCCCTGGAGGGTGTACCTCTCAGCAATTAGCGTAACTTGGGCATCAAAGAGCTGAAGGGAGACAGGGGTGAAGCCGTCAGGCATCGGCATGCTGGAGATGTAAGCGAGAGCCGATTTGCGGGTTTGTATTTACCGAATGATGTCGAGACCGACTTCAGATGCAACCTCGCGGTAGTAGTCCCAAGGGACACCAAGGAGTGCGAGCTCGTCATCGTCGAGGCAGCTGATGTTAGTGCTTGGGCTCGCTGAGCGTACACTCACCAGACAATTGCCCCAACATTCTCGCCCTTTATGCGACGCATGTCTGCGCGCAGGTCACGACACACAGGCCCGCGCCCCTTGACGGGACCGTCCATGCGTAACCGCTTGCCAGGGCACGAGCTGAGAAGCAGGTTGCCTAGGCGCGTGTTCTGGCGGGTGCCATTACGCGGCCGGTACGGGTTGGAGATCAATGTCCTCTGCACACTACCAATAGATGAGACGGAACCGGCAAGGCCGTCCTCGGTCGGGCACTGCGGAGAAGCAGCGCACGAAAGCAGAAGCGACGGAACGTCGACATCCGAGGTAAGGACTAGAGGCTTGGAAGCATCCGTGGGAACAGTCACAAGATACTTGCCCAACGTCGACATGATCTCGGTTGGAATGAACGGCGAGATGATGATCGGGTGTGTCTCTGACGTCTTGATCATGACACCGCTGAGGGTAGCAGTGGCCATTCGGAGGTTGGGCACGGAAGCCGACATGGAGGCGGGGAGCGCTGCAGGCTCGTCCGAGAAGACTGGAGTAGAGTCATCAACAACCATGTCGTCAACCTTGCGCCGCTTGTCCTCGTCATCGGCGATCATGGTTAATGGACGCTTTGCGGGGCACGAAGAAGGTCGCATGCCGGGAGAGCGGGGAGGCGAAGGGTGCGAGCCACCAACGTGAGGGATGGAAGCCAGTACCTCGGGTTCATCAATGTCCATCTTGTCCGTCGTCGCGAGGTCCGCCATGCGGTCAAGCTCGCTAAGCGACTTGGTAGAACAAGCCAGGGACGCCCAAGCGGACGTAGTCTTGCTCTCCTCAGACACCACAGACGCGACCGAGACAGTCGACGACACTGACACAATGGATGCGTCACCTCTCCAAGCGTCCACCATAGGAGACGACATGGCAGCGTGGAGATCCGCCGCAGTCTTCTGCTCGGTAGCCTTGAGGGCTTCCTCCGTGGTCAAGGGACGCTTGCCAACCTTTGTAGTTGCGGCCCAGACCGCGGCGCACAGCTGTCGCTGCGAGTCCTTGTCCGAGCTGCGCGACACGGTGGTAGCGACCGAAGACTGCGTAGAGACAAAAGAGTAGAGACTTAGGTCGGAATCTTCGTCGGTGGTTGACGAGCTACGAGTTGATCTCGATGCGGCAGCAAAGAATGTCGACCCCTCGGTGCACATGGTCCGCTCAAGCTCGGCCTGGCGCTGCATGGTACGAACAACATTGCGCGGGTTGGCCCACGATTGCGGAATGTACTGCGTGTTCGGACACCCGTTTGGCCCCCACTTGGACAAGTTGTAGCTGCTCTGTGGCCACTGCGAGCACAGGCGAGCAAACTCGGTCACTTGCCGCCGCTGCTCCTCGGCCCACTCAAAACGACGAAGAGCCTCCACGGGGTTGTCAATGTTGGGAGACTCGGGAGTGAGCGCCGGCGGCATGTTGTGCGGGTGCGCAATCGCTGGAGGAAGGGCATGCGGCGGGAGCGGTAAGGGCTCGAGCATCTCTGCCACTTCGGGCGCCGGCGTGAGGAGGAACGCCACGGGCGACATAGGCGTATGGGCAGACATGGCAGGCGATGGAGCAGCGTACGACGACATGGAAGCGACGGGGGACATTTGGACGGGCACAGGAGACTCGACAAGACGGGGCGATTCCCCTTCACGCGGGCGGCTACGGAACGAAGACATCATACCAGTGGCAGCGCGAGCCATTTTGCCAAAGCCCGACACCCAAAGTCTGGGCGATGGAGTGGGCTGAGGCATTGCCACATTGAACGCATCACCGTTCAGCGATGGTGTCGACTCGGGAGTGGCGACTGTGGTACCATACGAGTCAGCCGAATGGTCAGTGGCGAGCGATGGCGTCGACGTCGCGATAGAGCAGGCATCGTCGTCCACAATGGAGGCCGCGGCGGATGTTGACATCGGATCTGGTTCTGCTTTGCGGGTGGCAATACCCAGAACGTCCGAAGCCGACATCGGAGCGACGGCGGACTTTTTCAGTGGTGACGACCTATCCTTGACCGGCTTTTTGAAGCGCTGTTGGAAGCCGCACGCCGCTGGTGGCGGGGCACCGCCTCCCTTGGCTCCATGACGGACAGACGGTGTCGCGTTCTTTTGCTGGAAGAGAGGTGGCGGCGGTGTTGCCGTCGCCGTTCGGGACATTGTGATGGGATCGGAAGGGGAGGGCGGCGAAGGAGTGCGCTCGTCGGTATGGCTATGATTCGAATGACGACCGTTTCCTTCGCTCCTTTCTGCAACCTACTTGGGGATGGAAGGTTGCAGGTTTGGATGTGATGTTGAATGTTGGTTAGTGGAGGAGGGGGGGGGGGGCGTGAGCGGCGGTGGGCGCTGTTGACTGCTTGCCGATCAGGTAGGGTTCGGAAGAAAATGGGGTGGCGAAAGTGCGGGGGCAAGTGAATGAGGCACAGGTGGCGATGGGAAGTGCACAGCGGGTAAATACCGAACGATGAGCGCGACCAAATAAGGACGAATGAACCTTGTTAGGTTGCGCACGACGATATCCAAAGCTTTGGAAGGGGTAATAGATGGAGTAGAGGGTAGATGGGCAAGTGGGGGATGGGTGGCAAAGGGTGATGAGGACAGGTGGTGGCGTGTTGTGGAGGTGGTAGTGGCGGTGGTGGTGTATTCGGGAGGAAGGACGCCAACGTCAACTGATTGAAAAACGAGTTTATACCGATAGCGAGAAAGCGAGAAAACCAGTAGACCAAACGACAGCGCCCAGTGGGAGATGAGAACGAGGTATCCAAAGATGGCTCGATACTTTGATGTGTCGTAGCGTAAGATTGGTAACTTCGTCCAGGTGTCCGAGAGGGGTTGAAAACGGGTGATAAGGGCCCGGCGTCGATGGTAAAAGCGGCAAAAATCAGGGTATGTTTTTACTGCTGGTGACCAAGGACGTGGGTGATCTGGAAAGCGGAGGACATTGCGAACAGAGTACAGGTAGTAATAGATGAGTGGTGTTTAGATTGACGTCGAAGTTGATTGTGGTGACAGTTTCTGGCAAGTCGGTTGGGTTGGTTGTGGTGGCGAAACCTAAAGCCGGCGGAGGCCGGGTGGTGGTGGCTCGCCGCGCAGGAGGATTTGGTGGCGAGACAAGAGTCTACCGCGCGACAGCGAGTTTTGGATTTTTGCGCCTCTTACGTTTTGAACGAGGAATGATGATTGTTAAGAGTATGTTAGATGTGTAGAGTAGAGTAGTGTTGAGTTGTTGAGAGGCGAGTGGAGAGTGGAGAGTGGAGAGGAGTGGAGAGAAGTGGAGAAGTGGAGAGAGTTGGAGAGAGTGGAGTGGTAGTGGTTGGTGGATGAGATACGGCGTGCCAGTGCCAAAGTGGTAAGAAGGGTTTGGATGGGTTGGGTGGTAGTGGATTTGGTAGAATCGGTGGATGATTGGATGATTATTGGATAGTTCTAAGGTGGATCAAGAGACACGAGGGACATCAGAGACATCAGAGACATCAGAGAGGCATCCAGAGACACGAGAGAGAGAGGCGACAGAGATCGCATTACCAGCCTGTAGCCCGAACGACCCCCGGCCCGATCCCCCTGCCTCCCCCCCTTGCCCCCCCGCGCGATTCGTGCCCTCCGGCGACACAGCTGAAGAAACTTTGCGACTGAAGACATTGTTTGGGGAGAGGGATGGCGTAATAGCAGAGGGAGCTAGACGGCCTTGGACTCAAGGGCGGACGGCGGAAGACCTCCGACTCCAGGGTACGTTGGCAATACAGCAGGCACAATGAGCCAGAGCCAACTGGCAGGTGGCCAGGTCAGTGACAAGACCGGGTTGACGTACTCGGATACTCCTCCATACAACCCACCACAGGGAGAGGGCTGTCGTATGTATTATTGGATGTATGGGTATTGCATAGCAGCCTACAGGACACGACTATGTTTTGCTGAGGACAGAGGAGATAAGGGTGTTCACGAGTGTTGACGTCGCCGCTCGAGCAACTCGAGTGGGTGGCGAAGGAGATTTTTTGGGAGCGGAGAGAATTTGGCCAGAATGTGCAGTAAGCAAAGAAGGGACCGAGTGGTGTGGGAAGGTATGCAACTTGCAATAGCGTCGGTCAGTGTGGTGGCGAAGCAAACCAAATGGGCAAAGGCCTCGGTGGGGTTTGGCCAAGAAATGTTCTTGCCATCCACAAGATCAGAGGTGGGGGACGGGTTAGAGGTGGAGTGGGGAGCAAGCTGGAGGTTGTCGGGCATTGGTTGATTGATCCCCCACACTCGCTGTTCGCTGCGGGTTAACCTAATGATCAGCGCAAGGTGGCGGCCGCAGGGCCAGATTGCAGAGCATGGCAGTCGCGAGGTCGTCGTAACTGCCCGGTGGTCCGAAACCCTCCATCCGAGGCTGCTGGACTTGTCCCATGGATCCTATGGATCCCATGCCCAGACCCTCGCAGACAACCCGGGGTATGGGCAACTACCGATGGATTACTTTGCCCGCAGGTCCGAGGACAATGCAGGGGTGTGCACAAGCATCATAGCATCCTAACCGAGCCTGGACAAGTTGGACATCTGATGCTCTTCTGAACAGCCACAGATGTGATGATGACGTTGAATTCGAATGCACGAAGCACGGGTAATCAGGGCCAAAGGGGGGGGGATTGAAGAAACGACCGAGGACGACTATGGAGTCCCACCCTCGGAGTCGTGTTGCCCACCTTGATCGACGACGAGCTCGCCACTCTCCCCACCATTAAGCACTAAACCTGGGGTCTTTCATGGGAGGATTTGTTATCAACCGCATGTAGGTGCAGATACATTAGCCGTGGCTGTGGGCGGGATGTTATCAGCAGCGGCTATCATTTTGCAGACGTAGACAGGCCGAAGTGATCGAAGTGAGTGGCCATGACCACATTGCTGGATTGCGGATCGCTGGGTGACCAGGTTTGCAGGGATCGGTGTATCGTCGGTCGGCGTCCCGTCTCGCCATTCAGTTCAGATCGGAACCCCGGATGCCCGGAAGGCCCTTTTTGCCTCTTCCCTGGTTCCTGGCCTCGTTTGCCGCCGCTTGCGGGTGAGCAATGGACAGCGCAGAGGGCATATACTACAGTACTGGCATGCTGGCGGCTGCAGGCAGACGATGCAGGCCAGCCATACAGCTAGGCATGCGAGGCAGACGATGGAGGCAGACCGAGGAGAGAAAGAAGGAATTATGATCCATCTCGCGCATCTCGGCTGATCTCCTATTGACAAATAATGAAATGAAAATACCCAATAATTGTGACCCGAGGCCTCGAACATGCCGACCAATCAATACAAACAATGCTCGATCATCGCATCATCGGTTGGAAAAAAGAATACAAACAGTAGTTAAAAGTGGTCACGTGAGAAGGTTGGACAGCGTTCCTGCGTTCCTGCTCCAACACGGAATCAAATGCCACGTGAGTTTGAGCTCAAGACTAAAGCGGCGGATTGATTAATTAAACCCGGATATATTCCACACGAAAATATCGAAAGAAAATCGAGAGATTGACAAACTCTCGACACCGATTTTGATCCCGTCAACGACACCCGTTTTCGAGGCAATGTCTTTCCTGGAAGTACGTACAGTGAATGAATTCTTCTCTAACCCAAAACTCGTGCTGGCTCGCCACGACATATTGATCTAGTCCTTGGTAAGTCTCGACAAGAGGGGAGCACGGAACAGAGATGCGCGGCACGTCGACGCGGACGCCAACGCGCGGAACCACGGAAGGGTCGGCGCGCACCCTCGAGACGGCACCTGGGAAGCGTGTCGGGGCCGAGGCGACGAGGAAGGGTTGGACAAGATGAGGAGAGCCAGAGCGGCAGCAAGAAGACGTTTGGACTGTCGGGCATTGGGCTCGCACAGAGACGCCTCTGCATGCGGAGCGTGGAGGACCGAGGTTGAACGGACTCGTGACCGGAAGTCTCGGTCCGACCGCGTCGAGTGCGGCGCCTTTGTCTTATCAGTGTGTTTTGTTGTGGCTGGTGCCGACGAACGGACGAGAGGACTCTTACATGTTCACTCGCCGCTTGTCATGTTCTGCGACAGGCCGAAACCAAACGCTCTCCCTATCCGCTTCTGGCCGCGACTCCGAAATCCGACCTTCCCTCTGTCCACGAACGACCTCGCCGACGACCAACTGCCTTCCGTGCTCCTCTTCATGCGCGATCCTTTGTCCCTAACTGACAGCCAGGTCTCTCGACTCGAGGTCTCTTTTTCAAGTTTGCAAGCCCCTCCGCCTTCCTTAAAACACCCCAACCCACCCCAATAAATCTAATCAACATGTCTGGCGACAAGCTCCCCGCGGCCCTCAACGCCACTGAGGACGACATCCAGCTCCTCCTCTCGGCTCAGGCCCACCTCGGCACCAAGAACTGCGAGAAGTCGATGGAGCCGTACGTCTGGAAGCGCCGTGCCGACGGCATCCACGTCCTCAACGTCGGCAAGACCTGGGAGAAGCTCGTCTTCGCTGCCCGTATCCTCGCCGCGATTGAGAACCCCAACGACATCTGTGTCATCTCGGCCCGCCCTTACGGCCACCGTGCCACCCTCAAGTTCGCGTCGTTCACCGGTGCCCAGGCCATCGCCGGCCGCTTCACCCCCGGTTCGTTCACCAACTACATCACCCGCTCGTTCAAGGAGCCCCGCATCATTGTCGTGACCGACCCCCGTGTCGACCACCAGGCTATCCGCGAGGCTGCCTACGTCAACATCCCCGTCATCGCCTTCTGCGACACCGACGCCCCCCTCAAGTTTGTTGACGTTGCCATCCCCTGCAACAACAAGGCCCGCCACTCGATCGGTCTCATGTGGTACCTCCTCTGCCGTGAGGTCCTCCGCCTCAAGGGCTCCGTTCCCCGCGGCCCCACCGGCCCCTCGGGCTGGGACGTCCTCCCTGACCTCTTCTTCTACCGCGACCCGGAGGAGATTGAGCGCGAGCAGACCGAGAAGGCTGAGGCCGCGGCCGAGGCCGAGGCTGCCGCCGCCGCCCCCGCTGCTGAGGAGTGGACCGCTGGCACCCAGACCGACGCTGCCTTCGCCGCCGCCCCCGCCGCTGCTGAGGGCATTGACTGGTCCGCCGAGCCCGGAGCCGGTGACTGGTCGGCTGAGCCCGCCGCCTCGGGCGAGGCCAACCCCTGGTAAGCTGTTTATTCGGCTTCCGATTCAAGTTTGCGCTGTGTGATGCGTCACCAGCACCCATCTGTACTGGTCGTAGAGATGTGATCGGTTTCTGAGTGCATTCAGCTGCAGACCTACTGACTGTGGCCTTGGGAGGAAAGAAGGTATCAAAATGTCTCTGTAGCGGACATTTCGTGAGAACAACATGCCCAGAGGCGTTCCGCAGTTGCATCCTGTGTCTCAAGTTGGAAGCCGGGGCATGCGGGGAAGTTCGCCTACGCGGCCGACGGACATACATTGAATGAGCCGAATGAGCTTCAGTTGCATTCCCCGCCCTCGGTCAGTCAAACCAGATCCCACTCAGCTCTCTGGTTCTCAGCAACGCGCTTCTCGTACAGCAGGGTCAAACACCAGCCTCCCTCTGGACCACGTCGCCCTCATCCGTGGGATCTTGCTCGTTGCTAGTTGTGTATGTTCGGCTGTGATTTCAATCGGCTTACTGAGCAGTGAGGTGGGGGAGCTAATCCAATGGTCGGGGAGCTGATCGTTTGACCTCTTATGTTGCGCTGAGGGTCCGTCGCTGACACCTGGAATCGATATCGATGCTGACGTGGCCGTTGTTCGGTATGCATTCCTGTAGTGAGTGAGGCTGATTCATGGGGGCTCGCCGTCTGTCATGTTGACTGTTCAGTGCTTGGATGGAGGTGGAGGTGCGGCCAAGTGCGGTGAAACCGGCAGGCATGGCGGGGATGACGTGATTCTCACCGAGGTGTATGATGGGTAAGCCAAGAACTGTATCGCGATAGAACGACCACACCTCTTTTGCCATGTACCATGCGTGCAATACCATGCAATCTGCGCCAGAGTCACACTATATATCGTGCTCTCCACCCAAGTCCATCTGAGATCTCTTTCTCACACCTCATGCGCCCAAGTCTGACCCTCCCACTTATTCTAACTCGTCTTATAAGCACCTCGACTCCCGCTCTCGCATCGGCCGCAGCTCTCCGTTGCCCACTTCCCAACTTTGGTCTCCTAGTCCCCCGGGCTCACTTCTCATCAACCCCAGCAACTCGCTTTCACACCGCCGACGACTTTGACGACATGTCTTTCCCGACCCCTCCTCCCCTCGGTCCCAGCCAGGCTGGCACTGTTCCAGGCCAGGGCCCTCCCAAGATCCACCTCTGGACGGCGGGCACCCCCAACGGATACAAGGCGAGCATCACCCTCGAGGAGCTGCGTGCCGCGTACCCCGAGGAGGCCAAGGGCAAGCTTTCGTACGACGTCAGCGCCATCTCGATCTGGAAGAATGAGCAGAAGGTAGGTGCAGTGAAGCGCGGGGATGTGGGCGACGAGGTGGTTTACGTCTTGGAAGGGACGGCTGGTGGCTTGTATACAGCCAGTCGGCCTTTCTTCACGCCTCTTGCGCCTTGCATGCGCCTTGCAACGCGGCTGACTCCAGCACCCGGACTTCCTGAAGATCAACCCCAATGGCCGTATCCCCGCCATCAAGGACGACAACTTCGGCGGCCACAACGTCTTCGAGTCGGCCTCCATCCAGATCTGGCTTGTGGAGAACTACGGTTAGTCCCCGCTGTCTGACTTCATCTAACGCCCCAGACCCCGAGTACAAGCTGTGGTTCAAGGACCCCGTCGAGCGCTCCCTGGCGCTCTCGTGGATCTTCTGGGCGATGGGCGGCCTCGGCCCGATGCAGGGCCAGGCCAACCACTTCTTCCGCTACGCGCCCCTCAAGATCCCCTACGGCATCAAGCGCTACACCGAGGAGACGTCCCGCCTGTACTCTGTCATTGAGGACGGCCTGACTGCGGGCAAGAACGGCTGGCTCGTCGGTGGCAAGTTCTCCATTGTCGACATCAACCTCTTCGGCTGGGTGCGAGCGCACGCCTGGGCGGGCGTCGACACCTCGCCCTACCCCAAGGTCGAGCAGTGGCTCAAGGACATCGCTGCCCGCCCCGCCACGGAGAAGGGCCTTCAGGTGCCTACGCCGCCGCGCGCCGCCGACCCCAACGAGGCCAAGGAGGCGTACGCCGAGGTCCGCGAGTGGGTCAAGAAGGCTGACAAGGAGGTCGAGGAGGCCAAGGCCAAGGCGGCCAAGCTGTCGTAGGTGAACTGGTGAATCACGCTACGATTGTGGTTGCTGAACCAACCCAGGCCCAGCTTGTAGTATATCGACGCAGACGTGTGGAGCTCATGACATGCATGGAGATCGGAAGCAACGAGCTGGAAGACGCGACCCGTGCCCATCGGCGAAACCAGATTGATATTTACACCACGCTGACCTCAAACACTCGAACACACTGACCTCCAGCGATGTGGACAGTACCGTCTGCTCAGCAACTCTCAGGACTCAATGTGCCAACGTGCCCAGAGTCGAGACCCCGCCGGACACGACCCATGATGGTCCGTGCTCGCGACTCACATCCATCTGCATCACACCGCAGCAGCGGATCCACGGTTCTCCGTGCATTCCCATCGCCTGTCCATCTGACAACAAGCACCTCCTGCACCCACTTCATTTGCCCGTGGCCGGTGCACTGGTGGCTCAAATTTACGCCATAGAAGCACCCCAGCAACGAAGCCACTGCGCCACAAACTCACCACTCTGTCAACAAACATTCTTCATCTTACCTTGCACATCAGCGGGCCGCCTGACGAACGACTCACCTAATCTTCACCGGAGAGCATGCTCGACGCCCAGGCCTACCCGGACATCTTCGAGGCGATCCTCACGGCCGCCCCGGCAGGCTCCCTGCTCGCGCTCCGCGCCGCCTCCAGCGCAGTGCGGGACCGCGTTGACGCCCGCCTAGCCTCGCACATCCTTATCTTTACCGACGGCCGCGTCGCCTCCCGCCTATGTCCGGACGGTCGCCTCCCACGGCCTCTAGCAAACCTCGGCAGCCACGTCCGCGTGCTCGACATCCAGACGCCCCCTGTTGAGGGACCGGCTCCCACCGAGTGGGACGACGACGACGGCGCGACGCGCTGCAGGTGTGGCTGGGCCGCGTCGACGCCGCCACCCCATCTCGAGCAGGTCGCCGACGAGACCCTCCTCCCCGCCCTGAGCACCGTGCGGCGCTGGGGACCACACACATGCTGGGCACCGCCAGCGCCGCACCGCCTCAACCACCTCGGGCCGGGCACGGAAGACGAGGGTACGCCGATCCCAGACGATGTGATGTGGTACCTCCACTCGCCGGCCCAGCACTCGCGGTTCAACCTCCTCCACCTGCCGGCCGGAAGAGTCGGGGGCGTGCGGCAGCGCTACGGCATGGCCGGGGCGCGGGTTGCCGCTCTCTTCGATATGATCGAGACGCTGCACGTCGAGAGCGAGGTAGACAGCGCGGACGAGGAGGACTCGAACGCGGACCTCTCCACCATCGCCGAGGGCGGGGAGGACGTGAGCGACGAGAAGGCGCCGCTCCACCGCGCAGGCCTGGCGGACGGGTTCGCGGCCCTCCTGGCCATGTTCTGGCTCGACGACCCCGAGGACGAGGACGCGTGGTGGACGCTCGTGGATGTTGCCAAGTGGCCCGTGTGGAGCGAGGGCGATGGAGACGTAGTGCAGATCATCAAGGACCGCGTGCGCCGGTGTCTCGTCAATGCGGACTGGGATGCGGACGAGCTCGCTGCCGCAGATGAGCGGTTGCGGTTCATTTCGACGGAGGACTATCTGGCGGAAGTGAGCTACGAGGTGTACGCCCTTGAGATGGACGACCATGGCTGGATGTTTGGAGCGTAGCCTTAGACCTAGAATGGATCAGTTGCCTGGACATCATGATGCCTACATCACCGGCAGTATAGCTCGCCACCTCACAGCCTGCTCTGCTCATTCCGAAAACATTAAATCGCATACTGCACAGACACACAGTGTAGTATATTACAATAAATACAGTAGTCGCGTCCCGGCCGAGAGCGCGTAGGAGTCTGTGTAGTGTTCCAAGATGGCGATAAATATAGGCCACTCGTAGTGCACGTCAGCCAGTCTACCGAGAATCGGAGCGGTAGTCGCGGCCGTCCGGATGTCCGTTGGCATTCGGGCTGATTCCGCGACGGCGGGACGGAATGCGGGTGCGCAGGCGGTCGAAGAACCGCTCGTCGGACAGCTCCCACCAGTCGCACCCCTGCTCTGCGAGCCACGCTTCCCGGACATCCTCGCTCTTGTAGTGCCGCGCAGGGCCGAACTGGACCGTCTCTTGGGCATTGCGCATGCGGACTGCCATCTTACCCAGCGAGCCGGGGTCCTTGGCGTGCGACACGAGGCGCGCCCACTGCTCGTCGGTGAGCGCGTCCGCGTCGCCGGAGCAGTGGCGTGCCACGACAAGCTGGACCTCGGGCGGCAGCTCGAGAAGCGGGAAGTACCCGCGCTGGGCCTTGCCGTCGTCCTCCGTGTCCGCCATGACGCGCTGTGCTGTTTCGGTGTCGGTGGGTTGGCGCGCATGGACGATCATGCGCAATGGTGCGATGGCGCGCGATGCGGCGGTGCGCACCCGTCGACCCAACTCGGCGTTGCGGCTCTGCAGCGCCGGCACACGGTTTGAGATCTGGTTGGACATGGAGCGGGGATCGTTGCGGGACATGGCCTCGTCACTCTCCCAGACGCCGTGGGTCTCGCGCCATACATCCTCGTTCTCGGAGTCGCTGGGGCCCGACCCGTCGGGAGACGATGAGCGTGCAGGAGCTGCATTGTTCGCAAACAGCCCAATCCGGTAGACTGAGTAGTTGGCCTGCTCGACGGCGTCGAGGATCGCGGTGACGCCCAGTCGGCCGAGGCCGTTGGCGTTGAGCTCGAGGACGCCGAGCTTCTGGCTGCGTGGAGAGCGCAGGAACTCAACGATGGCGGGCACACAGGAAGGTGGCAGGTCGCACGTGCTCAGGTGCAGTTCGCGAAGGTGGGGAGTGTTGAGCTTTGCAAAGAGCGTTTGCACGGCCGAAGGCGCGAGGGGGTTCGACGTCAGACTCAGCTGGCGCAGGTTTGACTCGTTGATCCGCTCGACGACCGTATCCGCGATTCCCTCGAGCTGCTGTCAGCTTGTGTACGTGATATGGACTGCATCGGCCGCGTGCATGCATGCGACGTGCGAGCGGCGCGAGCGGTGGAAATGGGGTGCACGTCCTTGGGGTGGATTTTTGGCGACCGGATGGAACCAAAAGTTCCGGCCGAATGACGTCGGGTGCAGCACCAGTGACGACAGTTTCACAACGTCCGTAGCAATCCGTAACCCTCACTTTCGCGGACTGCGCTTCCATCGAGGGCAGCATGGCGTGCTCGCCCTGGCCGATGGCATGAGCCCCGAACCGTTGCCATCGTCACGTTCCGCAAATACCGCCTGCGAACCGAACCAAGAGAGGACATCTACTCACAGTCACCTGGTTCGCCTGCATGAGCAGGGACCGCATTGCCTGGTCCTTGCTAACATAGTAGAGTGCGCTGGCAAAGCCGTCGTCGCCGACGTCGTTGCGGGCGAGGTTGATCTCGCTCATCCCCCACAGTTCGGCGCCGGGGAGAGAGGAGAAGCGCCTGCGGGCGGAGCCTAGGCCGTTGAAGAGCGCCGTGGCGCCCTTTGTCCCGAGGTTGTTGTGTGACGCGTCCAAGCGGTGGATGTCGGCGGTGATTTGCAGTAGGATGCGGTGGGCTGGGGTCAGTTGTGTTACTGGGAACGCGAATGGGCCGAGGTCCGAGTCCGAGGTCCGAGATGGGATCGGTATCGTGGGGATGTGCTGGCGAGGGAGGCGAGGCACCCATGGGTGTGCGATCTAGATTTGGGAGATTTGCCGACGCGACGGATGGGTGGATGCATGGACTCACCGCCTGAGACACCATCGTAGTCACCGTCGGACAGCGACACGAGGTCGCTGCTGAAAAGTGGGAAGCTCTTGAATGTCATGGTGTGTGATGCAATGCTGGATGTAATGAGACGGTGGGTGATTATCGGTGTGCGGTGCGGTGTGGGGTAGGGGATTTGTGTGTGGGGTTGATTGACGGTGTGTTGTGGTGGGTGGCGCCGAAGCGATCAGACAGCAGGGGGCTGTGGTATCCTTGTGACCATGTGCACAATTGCGGTGGGTGCGTGTTGGTTGATGTCAATGAAGTGGAATGCAGCAGCAGGAATAGAGAGGCGAAGAGGCGAAGAGGCGAAGAGAGGGGGGGGGGGGCGGTGAGAGAGACGTGTCTTGTGGTAGTTTATAAAGAGGGGCAACGGGCAACGGGCAAAACGGTCTTTGAAGCGCGCGGCTACATGATGCATGATGTTATATTTTCGAAGCATGGTGTTGGGTGGCGGCAGCGGGAAAAGAGGCACCACCTCGAGTCGCCATGAGCCATGGCAATTCAAAAGGTGCGAAAAAGGTGGGTGGGCTTGGCACTCGTCGGCAAGGTCCACTTTAGCCCTGCCGACGTCGTATGCGATCAGCCAAAGGGCCACCGCTCCCACCGCTCCCAACCGCTTCCACTGCTCGCACCCGGCTGCCGAATGGATGATGCGGAACTGGCGGAATCGCGGAATCGGCGGATCCATGGTGCCAAAACGGAAACGGAGCTGCGAACAAACCACGTGTTTGGGTAATCAAACGGCTTTTTACTCTCTTACATCCGACTTTGGGTTGATGCACGTGATCACCGGTGCTCCGCATGTAGCCCTCTCCTTACTTTCCCACGGTGGTCGAGGCGTTTCAAATGTGTCCCGACGTGCCGACCGGTAACTTGCAAGTCAACTTTGACCGAGCCAACGAGATATCACGAAACGATCGGCATCTCAAAAAAGCGCGTCATGGGTCGCATGCTCGTGATCGGGTTCGTCACTTTGTCACTTTGTCACTCGTCAGACCGACCCGGCCTCGACTTTGTCTACTCCGACGATCCAACGCTCCCGTTCCCACAAACAATTCTCTTTACAGCTTTTCCAGCTCCAAGCTGCTGGATTCCTACTCACAAGCCATCGCTCAACACGGCAACAGCGTAACGCTTATCAAACGTACCGGGTTCACCATTCACCTCAGCTGACCACTCCTTGGCATCGCGGCATCGCGACTACTCAATTCCGTTCCTTCGTTCCACTCGGCACGCGCATTCCTGACCGCCCCCTCAACACCGCGCCCCACCCCCTCCCTACCGATCCTACCCCCTCTCCCATAGCCATGCCCCTCAGACCAGACCCAGAACCCCTCCCACCAGGCGCAAGCCCGCGCGTGGAGGGAGTCTACCTCCCCCTCTGGATCCCCTTCGGCATCCTGGGGGCCCTCATCGCCGGGGTCTTCGTCTTCCTCCTCGACTGGAACGAGATAAAGGAGGACATCAGCTCCTTCCATACCTTTGACCCGCGGGCCAAGAGGGCGATTATGGTCGCCCTCATGTTACCGTTCGTCGCCATTGTGTTTTTGATGCTTCGGCGCTTCATGCTGGTCAGGCCGGGGCACAAGCACTACACCACTGCGACGAGGCGCAAGCCGCGCGAGAAGGCCAGCCTGGCTGTGTTCCTCGGGAGCGGGGGGCACACGGCCGAGATGAGGACGCTGCTCAAGGCCGTGGACCGGAAGCGGTACTCGCCCAGAGTGTATGTGTATTGCCAGGGGGACGAGATGAGCCTCCGCGCCGTCGCCGAGGTCGAGGGGGGCGAGGACATGGCGGCAGGAGCCGCAGGCAAGGCTCCGCCATACTCCCTCGTCTGCCTTCCGCGCGCGAGGAGGGTCGGTGAGGGCCGCCTGTCGACTCTCTTCTCGGGGACCAAGACGTTCCTCCACGCGCTGTACCATACCTTCCTCATCCCGCTATACAACAACCCGTACAAGCCGTGGGCGGACGTGCTTATTGTCAACGGGCCTGGCACGGCAGTTGTTCTCGTTGCCGTGGCGTACTTGCGTCGAGTGAGTCGAGAAATCCCTTTGTGCTCCGCTTGCGCCGTTGACTGACTTCAGATCGTTGGCCTCTCGTTCACCCGCGTCATCTACGTCGAATCGTTTGCCCGCGTCAACTCCCTCTCGTTGTCGGGCAAGATCTTGCGACACTTCGTGGACACATTCGTCGTGCAGTGGCCCAATGCCGGGGGAGATATGGCGACGGCACCGGTGGAAGGGGAACCGCTGCGACCCATCAAGGCGGGAGAGACTGTGTACCGGGGATGGCTTGTGTAGCTCTAGACAGCATGTACCGCATATTCTTGCTCATATTCTTGCGCACATGATCATCAGCAGATACTACAGATACTACAGACACCACAGACACCACAGACACCACAGACACCACAGACACCACAGACACCACACACACCACAGACACCACAGATACCAGACACCACAGATATCAGACACCACAGATACCACACACGTGTGCCTGTTCGGATACACTAATCTCCACAGATTCCATCTCGCTCGTCGCATCGGCTAGCCCGCGAGGCCGTACCGCTTCAGCTGCGCCCTGGAGTAAGCAACGGCCGATCGACCACGCACTGGTACCGGTTCACCATCTGGCGTCAGCTACGTAGACTCTCTCACAGCTCACCTGTTCATACTGCGCCTGGTGCCCTTCCATACGACTCGCCATCTGCAGGGCGAGCTCACACCAGTTGCGCCCACGCTCGTGGTCTCCCGCACTTCCTTCAGCAGGGCCCGGAGCTCCACGTACCCAAACTTGTAGTTGCCCTTGTTAAACGCGTGGGTCGCGAACCACCCCGCTTCGTCGGTTGGGAGCGGCTGCCCCGCTCCATCCATTGCAGTGACGAGCTTGTCGATGTAGAAGAAGGCCCTGTCGTCGTCCTGGGGTGTGTTACGGTGGAACAGGGCTGTGACAAGGTGGTGTGTCCACCGGGCGAGATTCACCATGTCCCCCGTTTCAGTTAGTTCGAAGAAGCGCTCGAGCATCTTGATCGTCACTGGTGTCAGCCACGTCAGCGTAAACTCTTACGCCGAATGGGACAGGCAGGGTATTGCGCCTGATGTCAGCTTGCAAAGCGAGAGAGGAGCCAGCTTACCAAGACAAACACCAGTGCCTCTGACGTGCGGCCCGGATCACTTGCACTGTTGATGGCAGCCTGGAGTCAGATCGATAAACAGCTCGACCTACCTCCATGGCGTTCTCCACTTCCATCCAGTTACCCTGTTCGCACAGAAGCTCTGCCTCGAGAACGGACAGCGCTCCGAGCATCTGGCTCATTTTCGTCCCGTTTGCAGTGTTCGTATCGGTGTCGCGAGCCTCGATCCCTTCGCGTACCTCACAGACATATGAAAGGAGGTTGTCCAGCATCGTGGCCTGGAGTCAGTTTCCTCATTAAGTCCGTCCCAACTGACCTTGTCCTCGTCGTCCCCCATGCCGCGGTACACCTCGACTGCTGTCAGCTAACGTTTGGGGAAGCGAGCTGACTCTTTCCGGTGAAGACCGCGAACATTGCCGTCACGCGGTGGAGAGGGAGCTCGGGATCCGTGTCGAGCGACGGAATCATCTGCACAATCTCCATAATCTGGCCATCAGCTACCCCATCGAGGCCCTTACCTGGGCCGCAATGTCGAAGATGTCGGCAACAAAGCCGGCAGACCACACCATCGCGCCTTCGACACCGGCATTATACGCTGCTGTCAGCGAAGCACACGCCGCTCTCACCAGTCTTGTAGATCCAGGCAATGGGCTTGATCTGGTCGACGGCCTTTCCTTTATTGTAAAGCTCATCGACGATGCGGTGTGCTTCGGTCAGGTTGGTCATGGAGGCCACTCGAGGCCACTCACCAATGCGGAGGAAATAGAGGAAGGTGTCTTGGATCGCTTCGCGTTCCCTGGAATCAGTTCCAACCAAAGACGAGAACTCACTCGTCGTTCGCCTTGCGCATCTCAGCGAGATTCGTGTCAATGAGGCACCGCACGAGCGTGAGCTCGTTGACGGGGACGTCTGCTCCGCCCTCGCTCTGCACCACCGTTAGAGTCGCGGCGAGAGCCGTGCTGAGGGCGGCCGGCATGCGCTTCTCCTGGGCGGCTTGTCTCCTCGTCAGCTAGGTTCGACTCAACACCCACCCCATGAGAAGAAGCATTTTACCGTCCAAGTCGGGACACTTCATGATAGCCTCAACGGCCGAGATTGCTGTTGTGAGCTGGGGACGCGGAGGGGCGGGGAGCTCACCAACGCTCTCGCGGCCCTGACGAACGGCGGCAAGAAAGCCGAGATACTGCGTGCTAGCCTCATTAGGGTCACACTTCTGCAGCTGTTCCTGTGCGCGGTCGAAGTCGCTTGAGTTGATGTAGGCGAGGGTCGCCTTGCTGGATATTAGCGTTCGTCGACGGCCAAGCTACTCACCGGCGACATTTACCAAAGTTCTCGATGCCATGGGGATGGAAGGCGCTGTGAGCCCCAAGAATGTCTGCTGTCAGATGCTCTGGTGCCCTCAGCTGTCTGCTGTACTTACACCACTGGGCCGCTTGGAGTAGATTGTTCTTCTTGAACGCTAGCTCGCCAAGGCTCCAGAGGATCTGCAGTGTGAGCAACTTTCTCGAGCCAACGCACTCACAGTCTGACACGCGATGGCCTCAGTCTTGGTGAAGAGGTCGAATTTCGCCGCTACGAGCTCTGGGTTTCAGCTAAACGTCTGTGACCTAGCTGACCATCGAGAGCCTGCGTAGCTGTGCGGTGGGCGCTCTGGAAGTCCTCGGAGTGCTTGCGGCACGTGATGAGGAGTCTCATGAGTATTCCTGCAACAAAGTCCAGACCAGAGTCGGTAGACAGCGCGAGGGAGAGGAGTTTCTGCTGTCCCACCGCCTGGAGGTCGTTGCTGAGTGTGAGTCAAGACGAGAACCGAGGGTGCATACTGCTTGACCGAGCTGATCTCGGCGAGCACACTGTTATTAGCTAGGGCTTATGGAGGTGGGGTAGCTGCACTCACCCGTTGACGCTCTCTTCATTCCACACGACGTTGTTGACGATATCTTCGAGGCCTGTTGTAAGCTACCTTGTCATTCCCTAGCTTACATTTGCGAATGGTACTCTCCTTTGCGCCCTGCAGCTGTAGCATGTGGAGTTTGATGATCTTGATTTCTTGAACCGCAATAGGATCCTGGGATCAGTTGGTGGATGCAAAGAGAGAAACTGACAGGAGTGTCAGACAACGAGTGCAGCTTTTCGAGAGCGTTCGTGGCACGATCAATAGCGGCGCGGTCAGGGTTCTTCTTCGCCAGCTCGGCTCGAGCTGTATGTCAGCTAAAAACACCCAAAAAAACAAGCTGAGCGCACCAGCGGAGCGAAGGAGGGCGACCTGATGTCAGCTTTTGAGGGATCAAATGCGGCTGACCTGGAGTTCATGCACATTAGGCGAGGGGTTCGTGGCCCCGGCCTTGCTGAGCAGCTTGAGGCCACTTTGGAGCCATAGCGAGGCCTGGGAGTCCCCAGCTTCTGGCGCGTCCTTCTCACACAGAGTGTTACCCACTACTAAGCACTTGAGTGCCACGCGTTGGAGCTGCCGTGAGCGCGTCCATCCACATACTCACGCTCTGAGAATCCGCATGATCGCCCCGAACGAGGTCTACGGTGAGCTTCATATCGTCTCGACTTACTGGCCGCCTTCTCCAGCTGGTTGAAACCAAGGGACTCGTTGCTGTGGGCCATTGCCTGGTGTCAGCTGTGGGGAGACGTGTTAGCTGCTCACAGCATCACACCGGACGAGGTAGTAGTCGAGTAAGGCTCCTTTGCGCTCTCTCGCTTCAACAGTCTCGGGGGGAGCAGGGGTATCCGTAAGTTTCTGCTCAAGCTAGGTATTAGTGAGGGTGAGTGGAGGTGCTCACTTCGGCAGCTGTGCCGCAGAGGTGGTTGGCTTTGATCAAGTCGCCTGCGTCTACAATCAGTGGGGGAGGAAGGGCGAGGAAGGTCCGCTCACCTAGGAGGGAGGTGATGGTCCTCGCAGCCAGGCTTAGCAGGCGCGTCAGGACTGACGTGAGCTTGAAACAAAGGGCAAAGAGCTCACAAGGACCAACGGCAGACGCGTCTGTTGCGGCCTCGATAAACTTGAACCCGGCGTACTTGACTAGTGTCAGCGAGGAAGGAAGGTAGCCAACGAACCATAGGATAGGTGAAGTAGGTCGCGCTTCTCTGGTACTTCGGCGACCATTTTGGCGCGTGCAGCGAGGGTGAGGTTCCACAGCTTGACCCCTGCCGTCAGACTAAGCAGGTAAAGCTTCTTCATGCAAGACACCTGCCTTCCTCGTCAAGTGAGTCAGCGCGTTTCTGCTCTTCCCCGCCACCCTTGCGTTTCTTCATGCGGCGGGGAAGGCTGTCTATTGCGGAATGGAGGTCGGCGACGGCCTTGATGATGGTCTGGCGGTCGTCAGGGGTAGTGGCGGGGGATGTAGGAAGGAGGTGAGCGTGTCTGTAAAAGGACGCAAGAGCGTCTGGGTGTCAGGAGGAAGGCAGGAAGAGTTACGCACCCTTAATGTGTTGCATATTGCCCTTTGGTGGCATCTTGTTGAGGCGTTGTAAAGTCTGTATTGTGAGAGTGATGAGGGAGTTAGGAGATGTGAGGAGATGAGGAGGATGTTAGTTTGAGGTGGCGAATACGATGAAAGTGATGAAATCGATGAAGAGAGTTAAAGAGAAAGAGAGAAATAGAAAGAGAAATGGGTGTACATGGAAAAGGAAGACGTTGGAGAGAGTAGTGAGAGAGGGGAAGGAAGGTTGCAAGTTGACTGGGTTGACTGGTACTGTTCCTCAGTACGACGGATTCAATTTGTGGGAAGTAGCCAGTGGAGGTGAGGAATGTTTCATGTTCAAAGGTTACGTACTAACCACGCGATTGCGATTCTCGATTGCCCAATTGGGTTCTGCCATATCGCCATTGCCCTAGACGGTGGGCAATGAGAGCCAGGTGCGTGCGGGTATGCGGGTCCCCACCCAGGGTTGGGGTACCGAGTCTCATGTTCGCGTCGACTGGGCGGGTGGCAAATGTGGCTGAGGTGGTGATTGCGATAAGTAGTACAGAGCTAGTAGAGGTAGTGCAGCACCAGTGCCAAAGATAAGGCGTGCTGATTCACAACCGTACAAGTGAAATGCAGTTCGTGCGCACTCGAGGCATAGGTGGTCCCGCCTGGTCCCCCGCCTGGTCGCGCTGGTCGGGAGCACTGGTCGGGAGCACCTGATCGCTTGATCGCTAGGGGAGTGTTGCTCTTGTCGGGACCAGATTCGTATCGATCCAGTCACCCATTCACTATTCCTCCCATTCCGATCCCATCCTCTCTTGTAGTCACACTCCCTCTGCACACCTGGTACACCCCTCCCCCCGAATCACCCCCCCCACTCCCCATCCTCATCCTCTTACTACTCACTTATCATTCACAGTCCTCTCCTTTACCCAATTCATCATCCTCCACTATTCTCCTTTCCAACTCCCTGTTAGTCTCTCATACCCTTCCAAGTGGTCACCACCTCCTTGCGCTTCGGACCGGGTTACCCCAATTTCCTTCTACCAGCCGCTTCATCTCCACCGGTCCATTTGCCACCCGCTATCCGATATGCCCGGCGACGCCATATCCCCCATAGACGTACCCCCTCCCGATATCACGCTCACAAAGGACAGTGAGTAGCTCTACTATGCGCTCCGAGCGCGGCCTAACCTAGAGCCAACTTCCTCGTTCTTATCGAGCAGACCGAGGATAAGATCGTCAACGTCACCCTCCGCCAACTCCTCTGCCGCGGCCCCCCCGCCAGTGAGCACTCTATCATTCCCGGCGG
This sequence comes from Cutaneotrichosporon sp. PL3408A, assembly GCA_023629975.1. Classification (NCBI taxonomy): domain Eukaryota; kingdom Fungi; phylum Basidiomycota; class Tremellomycetes; order Trichosporonales; family Trichosporonaceae; genus Cutaneotrichosporon; species Cutaneotrichosporon sp. PL3408A. Next base: position 3,543,995 of record JAMAMB010000001.1, read on the forward strand.
TGGGTTCCCCGTCGGTCGCAAGTCCAAGGTCGACCAGTCTCTTCCAGCAGTGAGTATCTCTAGCACACGCATGTGTGCATCCCACGGGGGCTGCTACCCCTTCAAAGGCGTCGCCGAGCCGCCAGCACCGAGCTCGGGCATAGCCGACACGTGATCTAGCTGACACTGCAGGCATTCTCGTCCCGTGTGCTCTCCCGCGAGCATGTCCAGCTCTTCGTCGACACCGAGGGTGCCGTCTGGGCCGTCGATCTAGACAGCCTGCACGGCACCTCGCTCCAGCGTAGCACCAGTGCGACAGACATCAAGCTCGACAAGTTTAAGCCATTCCGCTTACTTGAGAATGACATTCTGGTGTTCGGCAAGGAAATCGCTTCGCGTGAGGGCGTCACCCATGTTCCCCTCTGCGTTCGTGTCCACTACGCCTGCGCGGCTCCTAGTGCTATCTCTACCATACCCGCTCTTAGATCACCCATCTTTGCGCAGTCCGTCTTAGACATCAACATGCCCCGGTCGCCTCGTCGCGGATACGGCATTCCTATCACCTTCGAGTCGGAGAATGAGGACGACACCCCAGTCCCAGTGCCTCAGACCAACGGCCGTCCCGACTTCCGCATGACAGCCTGCGAGTACGAGGAGATCCTTCCACGCTGCGAGGATGACGACGACATTCTCTACCTTGGGAACTCCGTTCACACGACCCCGGCAGCTCGCGAGCGAGTGTCGCCCGAGCATGATCCCGACGCCTTCTTCAACGTCACTGAGAACAGTAGCTCGGCAGCTGATCTGCCCTTTATCATGAGGATTCCCCCCGAGAACCTCACTGCACTCCGCCAGGCTCTTCTGTCGTCTTTCGGTGGTACTGCCAACGACCCGCTTGTCGTCGACGAACCTAGTGACGACGACGTTGGCCATGAAAGCGACGACGACGCTGCCAGCGAGGAGCATGCTAGCGACGAAGACTCGGTAAATGAGGAGCACGCTAGCGAGAAGGGCTTCAATGCGGACGTCCTAAGTGCCTCCGAGGACGAGCTCAGCGACCACGAGCACCACCAGGAAGACGAGAGCAGCGACAACGAGGCCAGCGAGGACGAGCTGGAAGTGACAGCGTACCCTGACCACTCCTGTGGGCTCAGTGATGTGTCGGATGAGGAGGCGTCTGAGGACGAGAACTCGATGCCGTCGAGCGAGCCCGAACGCGACTCGGACATGGAAGATGAGGGTGATAGATTCCTCACGGAAGACAACGAAGACGAGGAGGAGGACATGTACCGGTGCGGCTATCGACCGGTTTCGTTCGGCATGGTTTCGCCCTCGTATACAAGTGACCGTGTTATTACCCGGACTGCGGTCTCGGTCAGTCCTGCCCCCTTCCCCACAATCATACCCAGCTCCGTTCCCGAGGAGGCAGCCAACGACTTCCTCAACCTCCATCAGGAGGTTGACGAGGTGACGGACAATGCGGACAACGCGCAGGACGCAGAGGACGCAGAGGACGCAGAGGACGCAGAAATCTCCGACGGTGCGGAAGTCTCCGAGGACGCAGAGGCGAGCCAGACGGACGAGGCTACCGAGGAAGTCATGATTCCCGATGAAATCGAGGAACCCAAGCCCGAAGGCTTCGAGCTCCGAGTCACTGAGATCGAGGAGAGCGAGCGTGTCGTCGCGTGGGAGATAGCGCCTACCGACATTGTCTTCTCACTTCCTCCTTCGCCTCCGCTCTCCGACTCGCAGATTATCGAGACGCCCCCTGCGCGTCCTGTCGAGGCGGCTGCGCCAACCGTGCCACTCACACCACCGTCGCCCTTATCCCACATCCCTGAGGTCCAGCTCAACACAATCGAGGTTGCGTCCAACACCACCCCCGTCTCCACTGCCGATGCTGGCACGAACACTACCATTGTCGAGAACCCCCGCAAGCGCAAACACGGGGCAATTGAGAACGACGATGAGCTTACGGACGTAGCTCCTGCGCCTGCGCCCACTCCCACGGCCCGCCCCATTCGCCGCCGTCGCATGGAGGGATTTAAGACTTTTGCCAAGGGTCTGGCTGTTGGCGCGGTGCTTACGTTTGGCGCTCTGTACCAGCTCGGTGCTGAGTAGGACGCTGGTTCATGTTGTATCCCAACGTCAGCGTGTGCTGTCGCTTCACAGTCGTGCATGTATGTATCTGTGTGTGAAAGAAGGGGTCTGAAAGCGGACTTGAGCGGTCGCGTAGTCATCGGCTGGGTTGATTCAATGTGGTTCCTGGCCCTGGGTTGAGAAGATGCCCAGGTTGCGTGGAGGTAGCCCAGTTGACGAGGCGGACATGCATGGTACTCTCAACAACAATACCTGTTGAGGCTTTTGTCAGCTCGCCCCTTCAGTACTGTAGATGATGACGACTCGTCAGGTCTCCGCTCAACTGACAATTGCGACCCGTCCGACACTCATCTTGTCCTGATGAGCCCATCGTGTTATTTCATTTTTATTATGATTATTATTCTTTCCGTGGTCAAGGGGGGGGAGGTGGCGTGGGTACAGGGATAAGCTCTCGCCCTCGATATAGCCTGCAATTGTGGTCGAGCCATTCCTCAATACACTCAGCCAGCCCGCGGGAGACAGGTTGGACAAGTGAAGGCTACACACGCGGGGAGAGGAAGTCCTGGATTGAAAGGGCTCACACGCGGTCGCTGGGAAGACCCAAACAACTCAGCCTGACGACATGTGAATCAGCTGGAGGGATTGGAAACCCCGTAATCGGAGGCAGCATTTCGTAGACGCTCCCTCACTCGCATCGAGACCTCATTGAGCAGGGAAGACAACGCTGTCTAGTGCTAACTTAAGTTTTGATCCTCAAAACTTATAAAGTTTGGCATATCTCTCACTCTCCTGTGATGCCATGCCTATTACCAAGCTGGGACCGCCAGGACAAACTGTTGGGTTTCCCAGCATGTGAAAGGGTGTCTGTTGTTTCGATGACCAGTGAGGACAGTCTCGCTCCGGATCGGTGCGCTATCCAACAAATGCACTCAGACTAGACACTGTATAGGTTACATGACACTGTTGAAAGGTATCGAGACAAGACTAATCATTTGTTCCAGTTGCTACACGGGCTACTCTACTCTCTCAATACCCTGAAAGTCGCTAGCCTTGACAATCCGGTGTACAAGGTTGCCCAGCTTGTTCCCATTCTCCAATAGCTTCTCGCCCAGGCCTTTGTGCTGGGTCTCAATAATCTCTGGCAGGTAGTGGTAGACAAGCCCCCACGCCAGTGGAAGCTCGGCGGCTTTATCGGCGAACGCGTGAGACTCTGAAATGGCTTGCACTGCCGTTGCCATCCGCTCACACTGCGCGAGAAGCTTCGTGGTGACAGCAGGGTTGTTGAGTTCAACGGCGAGTTCAAGAAGGCAGGACACGCGCTCCCAGGCGGCGAAGAGGTCGCCCCCTAGACTCTGCATGGAAGGGGAGAAAGGCGGAATGGGTTTTGTGTCAGCCGGGGCGCCGTGCTGAGTGTCTTGTTGAGCGCCTCGCTGAGTTCCGTGCTGAGCGCCCTGCTGAGATGGGGCCACGCCGTTCGTCTTCCAAAAGGCGAGGGCACCAGCGGGTTTCGGTGGACCGGGACGCAATCCATCGCTGAAGATTGGCCGTGCCGAAGCGCTGTTGGAGGAAGCTCCATTCGAGACCGGAGCAGACCTGCTTGGAGGGGTTGGATGGGCGCGAGCCGCCGCTTGAGCTTTGGCCAACATTTCCGAGCGGACGAGAGGAGATGCAGATGTCAGAGTACCGTCTTTGAGTTGCCCCTCAATAGTCCGCAAGACACGGGCAGGATCATTCGGAAAGACGCGCTTTTCGGTGGTAGGGGAGCCAGCTTGCGATGCTGCCTTCGCGCGTGTGGCCGGGGAGGTCACATTGTCAGGGTCGCTGGTGCCAGCACTGCCCTGCATTATGTTTCCCCCGCTAGGCGTTCCCTCCTCGCTCTCTAGCGACATACGCATTTTCTTGCGGGCGTCGAGACTCGCCAACGAGTTGCGCTTCGCGCTTCTTGCTGCCGTTTTGTGGTCACTGAAACTGCAACCTCCGTGTTCCGTGTTGTGCATGCATGCCGAGCAACGAACGCCGTCGTCAGCACTCCAGCATCCGAGCCACGACGAATCATGGTGTCCGGCGGCACAGTTACTACAACGATCTTCACCCGTCTTGAGTTCGGCGTTAGGCTTGAGGCGGTTCATGATTGCCTTGACGTAAAGAGAGTTGCGGTGGCCCTCGGGGCGTTCAAGGCTGTATGTCTTGCGAAGGGTCTCAATTGCACAGACATACGCGAGGTGGTACGTGTTATCCCGGTCGCGGGTACCAATTGCTTCCCCGTCGAGCTTTGACGTAACCCATCCGTCGCGACCGGGTGTGAGGACTGTGTGTTCCAGCTTGGCAGCGAGGGCTGGAACGTCGGCCGTGGTCATTTCGCCTGCTATCAGTCATTCACGCCCTTGAGGTGCGGAGTGAAAGAAGAAGTGAAGAGGGACGATTGACCTACGGTTGAATGAGAGCGCTCTCGAGGATTTGCGCTTGGGACGCATGTTGGGTTGGGTTTCGCTGTGAAGGGGATGCCAGTGGGTTGGGTAGATGGATGGATGGATATGTGGATGGATGGATAAGATGAATGATATAACGATGTGAGAATGTGGAACGCGAGTGGAACGCGGTTTGAGTCAGGACTTGAGGAGTGAAGAGACTCAGATTAGGTGGCAAACCGTGGCTTGGGCAATTCACTCCGACCACGTGCTTTTCAGATAGACCAGTAGGCTCCGGTATCAATCCCTTTACTAATTAGGCATTGAAAGTCCACAACCGCATGCGGCATGCTTTCTCATTTACTTGACTCTGCAATCCCACCTTGCCAGAGTCAACATGCATGCCAAACGAGTGCACATTACTCGAAGACCAGATTCTTCACTTCCTTCGCCAGGAACTACCCTTACGTAACCGAAAAGTGCCACTTTCAGTTTTCACGGCGATAAAATAAGGTAGGTAGTGCCTTCGACGTCTCGCTTCTATTCGGGCAGATGGCATCTGAACAGGACTCCGACAGTGTTCTTGGTTCGTCCTTACACTCCTCTCGTTCCCTGTTGTCGTGGAGAGCGACTTCCATCTTGCTGCCATGCTCTCCTTCCTTCACCCGGGTGCTTCGCCGAAAGTATTTCCTGGTCGAGTTGGGCAACAACTGCACCGAAGTCTGACCTTTTGAGGCGGGTGTTTTGATGAAGTTTTTTTCGTATCGGAGCTGTACATCCGACTAGTAGATGCTCATGGTTGCACCGTCAAACTAGAACAGATGGCGCTATCCAGAGTGCAATGCCAATGACTTTGGGCCGCCTATATGCTCGCTTTCTTGAACTAGGATCGAGTCCATCTCTCAAAGTCAGGAACATCTTGTTAGGATCGAAGCTGTGGGAGAGGTTACCTCCTCAAAATTGTTATTAAAAGGCCCTGGTTAACCTCCACCCGATATCCGGCCGTACTTTCCTACCACTTGCTGAGCCAGAGAAAAGTCAGCTTCTGTGGTCATCCTACACTACCGTCCCTTCCTACCTCTTTCTTGGAGTTTTCTGAGCTGCTGGGCCTGTACTGGTGTTCTTCGAAGCTCTTATTCACTTTGGACGACTCAGGATGTCATCGTCGCCGCTTTCATCACGTCGGTATTCTTGCTCCTCAGGCACAACTGTTGGCGTCCATCCAACTACCTTTATTCTGGGATACCTTCTGGCACTCTTGCTGCCAGAGATGCAGTGTTCTTGGAATGACACTGTTCGTCTCAGAATGTCTTCGAGACAACTGCGTTGGACGGACATAGAAATATAATCTCGTCCAAAGCCTGTCGGATAGTTTCATTGTGACTCAGAGTACTGAAATGTTCACTGTTAGGCTGGGGGAATGTCCAAAGGGCGTGCCCCTCGAAGAACATCGCTTTCTTCACCCACGCTCCTTCGCACCATGTCCTCCACCTAGTTGCTCAGCTTGCGACTCGGTTGGCTAGTAAAACTAGAAGTTCGTTCTCCGTCGATCCGTGGGTTGCGTCGCGGAAGGGTTGATTCTGGTATCCCCCTTCTCGCCCAGGCAGCGCAGATGTTACCCGAGGCACCTTTCGAGCCTTTCCGCCGAGGGTGAGCTGCCTTTTCTGGGTTGAGGCTCAACGAAGACACTCACTTTACGTCCAGCTGAGGAACTGCCGGCACAAGAACGACTCGCTTTATGTGTTTGAGTCTGCATTCACCCAGGACCTGTGAGATTGCCACACCGGTGATTTTACGGCACATTTCGCAGCTCGCTCCCTGGGCCATTTTCGACTCGTCTGCAAGTACCCAAACCTAACCCCTCGAGACGAAGGTGTGCGGTGCCCAGGTGGCACCGTAAACTTGTGTTATCGTCTCCACGCGTCAGTCATTTATAGGCAACCAGGTGCGAAACGAAACGTCAACGAGCCCTGCCATGTAGACCGCATGTAAAAACTGTACCGTGTAGTTTGGTGGGAGGAACTATAGTAATTGCGTCTCCAAAGCATAGGTGTTTTGCTTGTTCAGGTCCAACAAGCGGATGTTTAGTAAAACGCATGCTAGCGGTGGGCTGATTGATTAGGATTAACGAAGCTTCCATTTAACGTTGCTTGACGTGATGAACTGGAAAGAAATATTAAATGAACCCCTTCAATAGCGTTTGGAATTTGCCGCACTTTTTCATCTACCCCCTGTTGTTTCAGTGTTTGTACCTCTATTGTTTCGCGTTGGTCAATTCAGAGCTACCCAAATTCTTGGATCCAGGCAACAGGGGTAGCGCACGCATCTGGTCTGTCGCCGACTTTCCAGGCCTCAACGGGGCGAGGTAGCTGGTCAACTCCACAATGCATTCGCGACCTCAGCGATGCCGATGACCCTTCCACACCTCAATCAGTCCAAGCATACCACGCCCAAATTCGGAAAGAGGTAACGTCGCTTGCATTTCGTGACCTGACCAGGCGAAACCCGGAAGGTTGCAGTCGCCTTCGCATGGAATGTCATCGATATACCGCCCTTCTCTAGCGCCATATTCTCCCGGTTCGGTAGGAGAGTTGCAGCAGAGTCATTGGATATGACGCGGGATCTCGATGGTGTTAGCCCGGGGAATCGCACGGAGGCCTTCCACGTGGAGCCCCTCTAAACCCTCCAGGCAAGTCTGTGAACTGCTCCACGATCAGTTTGAAGAGTCTCTCCAAGTGGCACCAGTTCCCGAAGACCTACATCGCGTTGGCACATTGGTGTTTTTTTACGAATTCTTCCTGGAGCGGAGAGGAACGTGTAGTATTTTCCATCCACTGTTGACGCCCACGCATGAAGTCGAGAAAATAACCACAGATGATGATTGCTCTATGTTCTGCGTCCCACGACCGCCAACAATTCAGCGCTTCCGAAGGGGTTTGTGCGGGCATCGTATACGAGTAGTTGCTACGGTTGCAATGCCAACAGAATTCATCAACTTCATAAGGCCATTCCGTACACAGATTAGAACTAGAAAAAGCTCTGCTACTTAACGACGACCTGTCAGAATACATGGTCCTTGCGTCGCACAAGACCTCTCAGAGAGGACCAGGGCTGCCCGCCGGTAATCTGCTGACCGTTATAGACATGGGAAGTATTGAGGGTAGGTAATGCTCCGAGCGAGTTCTTGAGCTTTGCGCATATGTGGATGGGGAGATTGTTAACACCACAGCCGTCACGACGTGCCTTGTTCCAACTACCCGTGGTTGCCGCCTTTCTGTTGTTCAATTTCCTCGCTCTCAATCCTTCAGCCATTTCCTTCGCCACCGCTGTTGTTTTCACGGCCCAGTCTTTGCCGCTGCCTTCACGGAACCCCTCATCACGGACCGTCTTAGTAAGCAGGTGTGAGAGGTGAGTGCGATGCCCAGGGACAGCCATTGTCTCGCACAGGAAGTTGAGAGGGTGTTTTCCAATGCCAATAGCTGCTTCAACACCATTTCGGAAGTACTCGACGTGGCTCCCGGAAGACCCGGAACGTGTCCTGTCTGTTTTCGCCTCGCATTGGTAAAGCCCGTGCACGGAAGCGGCATATTGTGAAAAGTAAACGATTCCCACCTCCGAGGAAGCGCGAGAAGGCAGAGATGTCCTGTAAGGGATTAAGGCCCGGTACCATCATTGCAGCACCAGGAACCACCCCAGGTCCAGACGGTGTAGACGATGCATGCGGCGATGTTGCGGGCGTTGCGGTCGTTGAGGGTGTTGATCATGAGTCATAGAGTGCCCGAACACCGAAGGCCGGTAATCTTGGGCAGATATGATTGGTGTCGGGGTTGCGGAATTCGGTGATCAAAGCTGATAGTCGGGGACCCCGACAGGAACCTCCACGTGATGCCATTTCTCATCGATGGCAGTCCACAACACGTACCTTAATTGGCTTCCGTTCACAAGCAGTGAATTTGAACTTTGCTTTCAACTGCTCGTCCGATTCGTCGCGCCGCTCCAACGGGATGATGAGCGGATGATGGCCGGAGAGGGCGGAGAGGGTGACGGGGGGTTATGCGCTAGCGGCGAGGCCCCGCGAGCAATTCGCTCCGCTGTACATCCTTACTCATCGTCCTTAAGAGTAGACTGACCTGCAATCCCTTCTCCGCAGATTGACATACTTACAATGGCCACTACCCGCACCTCTGGTTCGCTGGACGAGAAGCCCCAGATCGAGCATGCCGAGCATCGGCCAATTCCTGACACATTGGTCGGGCTCGACGATGGGGAGATGAGACGCATCGAGCGTCGCCTGGTGCGCAAGGTTGACATCGTGCTTCTGTGAGCGCGCTGAATATCCGGGCCTAACAGCAGCCCGATTATCAGCATCTTGTACATCACCAACTACATCGACCGGCAGAACCTCGCCATCGCCAAGCTCCAGGGGATCATGGAGGACCTCAACCTGTCCACGCAGCAGTTCGCCACGGCAATTTCAATCCTGTTTGGTGCGTGGGGTGCGGTGCCTTGGCTGACGGACAGTCGGTTACATCCCGTTCCAGATCCCCTCGAATCTGATTATCACGCGCATTTCGCGTCCAGGGCTCTGTGCGTGCAAGATGCCGGTGCGGTGCTGATCCAGACATCTGTTCCGCTGTCGTCCTGTGGGGAAGTGTCAGCGCGGCCACGGCCGCAGTGCAAAATTATGCGTCTCTCCTTGCCGTACGCGTCCTGCTCGGGATAACTGAGGCCGTTTTCTTCTCGGGGGGTGAGTGTTCTCATTCGGCCGCGCTGACTCGCAGTCGTCTACTTCCTCAGCGCATGGTACACCAAGGTGGAGCTGGGCAAGCGCCTGTCGATTCTCTTTGTGGCACAACAGCTGGGAAACGCATTTGGCGGTCTCATTGCCGCCGGTGTCCTCACATTGGACGGTGTACATGGCATCAGGGGCTGGCGCTGGCTGTTCATTGTGTAAGCACTCTCCGCCAAGAACGATCTGACATTAGCGAAGGAGTTGCTACAGTGGGATGCGGAGTCATCAGCGCCTTCATTATGGTATGTCCCTTCGGTGTCATTAGCTCACAGCAGCCCGAGTACCCGCACAACGCCCGTATTCTGAGCCAGGTTGAGCGCGACTTGGCGGTCTGGAGGCTGGAGCAGGAGGCTGGCGCCGCCGAGGCCCACGACGAAACCGGCACCTGGGCTGGCTTCCTCATGGCGCTCAAGGATCCCAAAATCTACACGTGCATCTTCATGCAGATGCTCGCCCAGGCCGCAGGCACTGTGACGAACTATTTCCCGTCGCTGGTCCAGACTCTCGGATACAACAAGACCATCACTCTTCTCCTCACCGCCCCTCCGTACAGTGCGTCCCCTCTCTGGCCCCGCTGACACACGCAGTCTTCGCGGGCTTCTTCTTCATGACCATCACCTACTTCAGCGACGTACGTTCACCCCTTTGTCAAGCTGACCCCAGCGTACAGGCAAAATCTACGTTTTTGTTATGGGGTGCATCGCCGTCTCCCTGATCATGTACATCGTCCCCATGGTTACGCTCAACACCGGAGGCCGCTACTTCGCCATGATGCTGATGCCCGCAACGGCCGTCACGCCCCAGATCCTTCTCTTCAAACTGCTCAACCTGCACTGCCCGCGACCCATTGTCAAGCGTGCCGCCGGTGTAGCGTTGATGAACTCGATCGGAAACACGAGCAACATCTGGGCGAGTTACCTGTACTATGCGCCGCCCAAGTACTACGCGGCGTTTGGAACTAGTGAGTCGCCGTTGGAAACACTGCAACCTTGGGTTTGTACTCACGCAAGTGTGTGCTGTGGTGGCGACATTCGCAGTAGTGATCTCACTGTATGGTGTTTATGTGCGGCGGCAGAACAAACTGCTCGATGCTGGCGGCGAGGCAGCACAGAAGGCCACGAAGCATGGTATCACTCAGGAGCAGCTCGATCTCAACTGGCGTTATGTGGGGTTCTAGGAGCGAGGGACTCGGGTCGTGGACTGTTAGCAAGGTCCATTGGTAGAAGTAATGCATCGCTCGGAAGACTCCTCTCACTGGTTGCCTCTGCGACCTTCAACGAGATCACCAGTTTCCCAAACCCAAAACTACAACTGTTCCGCATCCTGCGTATTCCTTGTGTACCGTTCCCGCAGAAGGCCGTTGCGCTGCAGCAGAATCTGCATGACAATGTTCTTCGAGAAGGTGCGCGAGCTTGCCAAGTTGCCCACATTGAACATGACGTTGGGAACACCGCAGTCACGCGCAATACCTTGGATTTCGCCCTCGGCGTCCGTTCCAAACACGGGGCCGAGTTTCTGAGCGGCCTCCTCACCGAGAGCACCAGCCATCGTGTCCTTGTAACCAGAATAGCCTGTTGCAAAGATGACCTCGTCGTACTCGCCCGTGCTGCCGTCCCGGAAAGTCACGCTTTTACCAGGGCCGAAGGAGGCAATCTCACCAGGGCGGACCTTGATGTCTCCTTGGATAATCATTTGCGATGCCCCTGTGTCAAAGTAGTAGCCACCCGCCTTTTCTTGAGCGAGCGGGGCGAATCCTGCACCGTCGGGACCTGGGTAGGTGCGGAAACCGGCTTTCTTGAGGCCGGCAAGCAGTTCTGCGTCGACCTGGGACAGCCAGGCCGTAGCGCGTTGCTGGAACAGACGGCCCACTTTGGTGGGCATGCTGCGCGCAATCATGTCTGCCAACTCGATATCCTTGGTCTGGTCATTGAACAGGCCACCCTCTTCTCGTCAGCTACATCATCTCGGGACTCACGGAGAACGTGTGTGCCGTTTTTAATGGACATGATGAATGTCGGGGAACGCTGCAGCATCGTGGTCTCGGCGCCATTCTGCACAAGGTCCATGGCGATGTCGTGGCCGGATGTCGCTGCACCAACGACAAGCACGCGCTTCCCCCTCGACGCCGCGCCACCGGGGTGCTGGGACGAGTGGACGATATGCCCTTCCCACGTATCCTGCCCCGCCACTGGCGCAGGCATCCTCATTTTCCCGCCCGAGAGGCCGGTGGCCATGACAATGTGCTGAACGTGCATGAGGCGCTCACGTACACTTCCGTCTGGCATCGTGCGGAGGACCATTACCTCCCACTGCCTAGTGTCGGGGTTGAATTTGGTTCGTGAGGGGTCCGTCGATGCCTGCGTCCACACGTCGAGGTCGAGGGCGTCAGTGTAGTTCTCAAGCCAGTTTGCCAGCTTCCCCGCAGGGGTGAACTGGGGCCAAGTAGACGGGAACGGCATAAACGGCAAGTGGTTGGTGTGCACCGGGTCGTGAAGCGACAGAGACGAGTACCGCAGCCGCCAGTTATCGCCGATCCGCTTCTCCTTGTCGATCACAAGCGCGTCGAGGCCAAATGCCTTGCACTGCGCCGCAACAGCAAGACCGTTGTGGCCCGCTCCGACTGTCGTTAGCTGCGCGGGCGGTCGAACCCACTGATCAGGACATCGGGGTCGCCACCCTCGTGTGCCCGCTCACGGGCGCGGCGAGCGTCAAACGGCTCCTTGTCGTTGTGCGTGCCGCGGGGACGCGCCGCGCCGACCATCTGCGGGTGGCCGTGCACACCGTTGAGCGCAGTGTAGAGGGTGTACAGCCTCCAATGGCCGTCCTTGTACGTCAATCGCCCGACTGCGTACCCGGGCCCCAGGTCTGAGGCGAACTGGATGTGAACTGTGATGAACGTGAGGTCCGGGAACGGCTTATCGACCTTTGGCTCTGTTGGTGCGAGGGCAAAGTCCGTCGCGTTGGCCAGCGGGAACGTAGCCTGGGGTCAATGGCTGAGTTCCTGGCCAAGAACCACCTACTTTGGCAGCTTGGGCAATGCGCCGCGTCCCAGAGTTGGTGCGGAAGTCACAGGTGAAGGCAAGGGAGTCTCGCCAAAATCCATCGGGGTGGAACAGGGCCGCAAATCCGTCACCATCACCTAAGGAGGCGGTCCGGGCGAGCGATGAGACAAGCTTTGCTGCCTCGCCCGTGGCGTCGATGTCCGCTGGCGGAGCATAGCCAGCCTGATGGGTAGGCAGAGCGCCCAGAGTGGACGTTGTCGCAGACTGATTAGTTTCACCCATATCGCAGATGATTCAATAATGAGATGAGGAGGGCGTTGATCACACACCAGGTTGTGGGCATTAAGTACAAACACCTCAAAGAACGCCAAGGTATGCAGAACCATTCGGGCGCCGGTGAAGGTGCAGTTGCGGCTGGTTGATAGCCGACGACCGAGATTGGCAGATGTCGGCGTTTTCCGTCGAGCTGGGTCGATGCTCCTTGTCCCATCCTGAGAAGTGGGCATTAACCAGGTATTAACGAGGCATTAACGAGGCATTAACGAGGCATTAACCAGGCATTAACCAGGCATTAACCAGACTAACCCTCCTTGCACATCTCACCATGCGCCTCCCAGTGCGCCTGAGCAATGCAATCAATGCAACAATAATCATGCTATAGTCCTACTATTCTAACGAGCCAACAATGCAGTGTTCAGGGCAAACCAGGAGCGAATCGGGAAATTGACGGGGGAGTGGATGGGTTGTCGTGAATATATCATGCTAGATCATCGGCCCGTCTGATCACTTGTGCCACCCAGCGGGCGGGCCAGCCGACGTCGGGCTCATGGGGGTCGTGGAGGTTGTTGGGGCCGTGGTCGAGGGCGGAGCGGCCGCGGCTGTGTGTGGAGCCCCGGCGAACCCAGCAGGAGGGCCAGCGACTGCGGAGGAGTGGGGTGTCGAGCTGAAGAAGCCCGAGGGAGGGCCGGCAGCGGTGGGCGAGTGAGGCGTCCGGTCAAGCAGGGACGAGCCGGAAAGCAGGGCTCCAGCTCCTCCAGCAGTTGCGGCGGCAGCGGGAATGGAGCCAGTTGGTGCACCTAGGTTCGGGGCGTTGGCGCCGACACCATCAAGGTGAGCCCGACCCGCAGCGGCTGCTTGGTCGACATGCGACCTCGCATCACCGGCCAAACCGTTAAACTGGCCTTGGGCACCAGCGAGCGGGTTGCCCGGTTGGCCGGAGACGAATCCTCCCTGTGTGCGGTTCTGAGTGTTGCTGGTACCCGAGGCAACAGCGTCCTGGGCTCCAGGAATGCCTGGAATGGACGTGCCAACGTCCGCTGGCGCGCCGGTAGCTGCAGAGTTGAGGTTCTGAGCGGCAGCCTGAGGCACGCCGGTCACATTACCCGGGACCCCAGCGGCAGGCGCAGCAGGCTGGTCAACGGCGAAGTCTCGCACCTGAGGTGCGTGCACATCCGCCGGCTTCGAGTCCGACGCAGCGTGGGCAGCCAGGCCAGCACCGGCGGCACCGGCCAGTCCAGCGCCCATGCCAGCAGCGACCTTGGATCCAGTCGAGAACCCAGAGCCAGCTTCGGGTGCTGAGGGGACAGCGGGAGCCTGAACAGACGGATGAGAAACCGCAGGAGCGTTGGGAACCTGTCCAGAAGCGAGAGTTTGGCCAATAGGCGCCATCTGGGGAGCGCCAGGCGACGTGGGAAGACCACGGGCAGGCGCACCCGGCGACGTTGGGAGACCGCGAGTTGGCACGACGCGGCCCTGAGGCTGAGCGCCGGCGAGGTCGATGCTCGTTGGCGCGTTAGCGCGCTTAATGCTGGATTGAGACGGGGTGCGGAAGACTTGACCTGGAGCAGTTGGAGTGACAGCAGCGGCGGGAGCCTGGGGAATGTTGGCAGCGCCAGTTGGGTCCACTTCACGGACGGTCGACTTCTGCGAGGGCTGAACGTAGAGCGCGTCGTCGGCGTTGTCGGCACGCTTATGGTGGGCGTAAGCACCAGCGCCGAGCGCACCAGCCGCAGCACCTGCTACTCCAGCAGCGGCGGCGGGCATGAAACTCGAGTGACCGCCAGCGGCGGCAGCTGGGACGGAAGGCATTGCGCCGCCCGGGACAGCACCGTGTTCAGGAATGGCAGCGTTCCCCAGCTGGCCCACACTCGGGGCTGGGGCTGTCACGGGTGTTTGGATGCCAGCAGCTGTCAAGTTCTGCGCACCGGGAACATTGGCGGGCAGACCTGACAAGTTCGCTCCACCAGGGATGTTGGCAGCCATACCCTTCACGTTCGCCACGCCTGGAACGTTACCGGCCATTCCTTGCAAGTTGGAAGCACCTGGGATGTTTCCGGCCATGCCTTGGAGGTTTGACGCGCCTGGAATCTTGCCGGCCATGCCCTGCAAGTTCGCGGCACCGGGGATGTTGCCAGCCATGCCCTGGAGATTGGAAACGCCCGGGATGTTGGAGGCGAAGCCTGACACGTTGGGCATGCCTGCGAAACCTGTGGCCCCACCCTGTGCGTTTGAAGCGGCGGGAAGACCAGATGCCATACCCTGGATGTTGGATGCCCCGGGAATCTTGCCTGCCATGCCCGCAAAGTTCTGTCCACCGGGGATGTTGCCTGCCATGCCCGCAAAGTTCTGTCCACCGGGGATGTTGCCTGCCATGCCCTGCAAGTTGGTTCCAGAGAGATTCTTTGGTGTGAAGGAGCCACCAAACTTGGAACCAAGGAAACCGCCCGCCAGGCCAAGAAGACCGCCGCCGGCAGCAGCAGCGCCAATGCCAGGGCCACTGTTGCCACTGGCCCCTGCGGCGGCGGGGGCACCGCTACCAGGCATCTGCGGTCCATCTGCGTACTTGTTAAGCGATCCGAATGAGGCGAACCCGTGTTTGGACGTAGACGGGGAAGGAGTGCCATCGGACATGTGGTCGAAACTGTGGTCGTTCTTGAGAGGAGTGTACTGGACACTGTTAGGGTTGCGGCCAAGGTTGTACGACGGCGCCGGCGTAACAGCGCGCGAGTCGTACTGTGGTACCGCTGAGCCCGATCCATCGCTGTGCTTGTGCGAGTGAGTGTTACCAGCTTGGGTAGAATCGCCGGAGAGGTTGCGCGACAGTCCCTTCTCATCGTCCCCATCGAGATCGCGATTGCGGAGGTCTTGTGACTCGCGCAGTTCATGGGTAACGACTTGGGCCAATGCAGCACCGGGGGCGGCCGCAGCGACGACGGGGTTGGCACCAAGATGCTTCCCGGTCAGTTTGGAGACGATCATCATGACAACGCCGAAGACGACACCAAAGAGAGCGAAGGCCAAACCAAGGACTGAGATTGCAAAATCAGCTGGAGGCTTCATCTTGCTGACAATGCAAAGGTAGCTTGTGCGGACGCGGCTGATCTTGGGTGCGTCGAAGTCTCCGCCCTGGAGGAACGACGTCGCGCCCGTGAGGAGGTTCATGGCGCCCAGAGTGTTGTTCAGCAATGGGTCCTCCGCATCAACGATAGTTGCCTGCCTCGCCGTGCTGTTGACGAAGATGTTGTTGGTCATGTTGGCCGAGAAGTCGTACCGTGCAGCAGCAACAAGCGACTGGATAAAGTTGTTGGTGACAATCCTGTAGGCCTCTGGACGGTACTGCACCTGGGAGACAGTGAGGTTCTGGAACATGTAGAAGCCGATTGAATCGTTGCTGTATGTCACAGGCGATTCAAAGCATGCCTTGCGGTCGTCGGTCGCGAAACCGCAGTTGTTATTGTTCGTGACACGCACACCGCGGATGACGGGGAGTTGCGAGGTTGTGGTTTGGAAGAGCGCGCGCTGCCTGTACCAGAGATCTGCGGCCAGTTGGTTCAAAGGGGCCTGGAGGTCGTTGTTGGCAGTGCTTTCAGGCTTCATCACGAGGTCGTTCGTGAACCAGAGCGATTCGTCGAGCATGCTGGCTGGGTCGACCGAGTACGTGTTCTCCGAGAGAAGGAGAGCTGGCCATTCAGGGTCGATGCAGGTGGCGTACAGCTTGACGTCCACCTTGGCTCCCATCAGGTCCATGTCGACAGCCACTGTCGCGTCAGCGAAGCACGAGGTAGGCGGTCTACCAGCTGCCCGATCTACTTACCGCCAGACACATCGCAGTGCTCGAGCTTGTTGTCGGCGTACTGCTGCCCGGTGCCGTTGAAGTTGACCATGGTGCTGTTATTGCCAACCTCGGACATGGTCACGTTGAACTGCTTGCCCATCTGCCATAGGAAAACGCCGTTCGTGGTCCGGAAATATTCACCAGTGTTGATGCTGCATTAGAGTCAGCACGGCGTGCATTGACTTTCAACGGAGACGTACTAGGCAGGTTGGCATAGGTTGCCTGTTCTTCCGGGAATGAACTTGGAGAACCAGTGGTCATTGTCTGTGAGGTTGTAATTTGGAGAGAATCGACTGGTGGCTTCATAACCCGCGGTGGCAGCTGTTCACGTCAGTCAGTCACTCCGTGTGTGTGGTATTCGAAAGTCGATGGCGATCAGCGGCCAGGTCGGTATGCGCGGAGCATGGTCGCGTGACACCGTCACTGTCCAAGATCCAAGATCCACCCAGCCTTCAAGTCCCGTGCTCGAATCGACGGCAACTCACCTGCCCAGACGCCGACGAGAGCCAGCACGCCCAGCGCGAGCAGAGCGCTACCCAAGATTTCTGCCCATTTCTTGCCTCGGAGCTGTCAGAGTGTCAGTGGCCATGTCCTTGACACCGCAGACTTGGACTTACGTGGTGGCCGACGGGGTGGTCGCCCAACCTGTCTGCGACCTTGTCGGTGAACTTGGGCATCGTGGAATGAAGATGGGGTTGGAATCAATGCTGGTGCTACAGTGTGAGAATGATGTCGATGGCGCTTGTGTTGCGCAGTGAAGGGCGGCGCGCTGGCCTTGACGAAGATGTAGGTCGCGTGGGTGATGAGGTGTTGTACAGGTGCGACTAGGGAGTGTATTGGCGACGAGAGAAATGCAAGAAGAAGCAAGAATGAGATCGATGGAAGTGGGTACGACAATGTCCAGCAGCAGATCTGTAGAGAGCGACTGACTCGCAACACATGGCCGCCTCAGTTGCTGCGCAAGTCTATCATCTGTGGGCAGCATGGGCAGCATGGGCTGTGGGCGGCCCTCGGCATGGAGCTTGGGCTTGCTATCGCTTGCAAGCAATGCCGCGTACAGGCCGCGTCTAGGCCGCCTTCAGTTTGCTTGCTCTCTCATCATGCAGCACCTCACATCATCAAT
Organism: Cutaneotrichosporon sp. PL3408A; assembly: GCA_023629975.1. Taxonomy (NCBI): domain Eukaryota; kingdom Fungi; phylum Basidiomycota; class Tremellomycetes; order Trichosporonales; family Trichosporonaceae; genus Cutaneotrichosporon; species Cutaneotrichosporon sp. PL3408A. The sequence continues at coordinate 3,561,513 of JAMAMB010000001.1, forward strand.
TGACCCGTTCGTTCGTTTCTCAACGCTTTCACAGGCAGGTGAATGAACCCTGGCGCCTAGCCAGGATTGATATTTTTTTCCTCGCTCAACGTCCTTTCCGCTGATCTAGATTTCAGGATTTTGGAGCCTTTGGATTGTTCTTGGCTAGCCTGGCTGGAGCCAAAAGGCGCAAAAGGCCTCGGTCGACCTCTCGGAGCAAAAGCATGCCGCAAATTGTGCACACCGGGGGATTGCTCCGTAGGGGCCGTACCGCTGTTCTCCGCTGTTCTACATGCTTTTGCATCATGGCTTGGTCCCGCGTAACACCCCTCGGCCTCCCCCGGTCTGCACGGCTGAACCCCACCCTGGGCGGAAAGGTAGTTTGCCCTTTAAACTATTTAGGGTCGGGCAGGGCGGGTGTTGCCCTATTCCGCCCCCACCATGCTCCACCCCCCTCCAACCCCCTCCTACCTCCTCCTGTGACCGTCTCTTGCCGTCCTTTTCTCATCGTAACTCTAACATTTGCCTAAAATGTTCTCCGAGCACGACTCGGGACAGAATGGAACCTGGCTGGTCATGTCAGTAAGGCAAGCCTGATCCTATGAGCATGAGTAATGTTGTTGTGTTGATGTAGGACGACTGCTTACCAGATTGGAGGCCACACTCTGTGCCAAGTCAGCTCCCCTGACCATTCCCATCGCCTTGATCATATCTCAGCCATGGTTTCACTTTGAGCACATTTGGCGTTCAGCAACACCCACTATCTTGATACAAACCAACTCAACTGCCTAGGCCGGAGAAATTTCAAGACCGGAATGCCGTTTCTGTGCCCTGCGCCGTGGCGGGTGCCGTGGGCGTAGCTGTTAGTGCCGTCTTTCACACCGTACAAGAATTCTTACTCTTGCATCATACCTTGACCACCTTGACCCACCTGGTATCACGAGAGGAGAGGGTCGATTGCTCTGCCGTGTGTTCCTTGAAAGTCTGTTTGGCCCTGGATGATGTCCGACGAGCCTGCCATGGTGGGGCTCGCTAAGCAACCAACGGGGGTTTCTGTGACCCGCACAGTTGAAATCCTGAACTCTGTGGGACTCGGGAGGTAGCAATTGTAATAGTGCAGTTTGTCCTGGCTGAACCAAACATTCGGCCCCTGCCTGACAGGGGGCCCCCGTACATGTGGATTCGCCTAGAGTCGTCTCCATTCCGGCAGCCCTCTCGGTCTTGTACGATATTGTCTCGACTGCTGTGTCTGATCGGATGCGCTTGTCTCGGCCATTCACCATAAACTACTCTCCGCTGCCTGTGCATCAACGATCAACACAGGTGGCATCGCATTTGGTCAACACCAGCGCCGTGCAACTCGGACAATTTTTTTAATCAACCGGCAATGGAGTGTGACATTGCGAGGCACTTGGCACGTCGTCCCTCCCTCGGCTGTATTTAGAGGTGTCGTAGCGTCCTTCCTGTTTCTGCATCAGCATATTCATCATGCCGTATTCTGAATGACTATTCTGAAGGACTAGGCGAAACTCAAAAGCCGCTCTGGCAGTTAGCGCCCGAGCTTCCGTCGCCGTGAATCAAGCTAGGCACGGCAGCATGGGAAACGATGGGATCGATACTTTCCGATTCCGAATGCACCTCATCACCACCACTAACTCCGGACTGACTCACTGGCCGCCTACCTCGGATTTGGACCAGTAAGACAACAACTTGATATCAGCTACTAAGGATGGAGGAAGACGTGCAGCAGCTCACGTTAGATAACCGTCAAGGCTGGCATGGTGACATCAAACGACTAATGGGTGTAACCTATGTGCGGAAGCCGGCGCAGTCACGGTCTTCTTGGAGACCGGCACCAACAACATGTTTGGCTCCATGGCTCCGCGACAATAGCTTACCCCTCCTACTTGTTGGAGGACCGAGCACGGGCGGGGGCCATCGCGCGTGTGAGTTATAACGCTTGCGCGCGACGTATCCAACTATGCAGCATGCACACTACGCTCATTCGACACTCATTCGACACTGATTCAACACCACTGATTGCTATTCCGACGCCACGACTTGCTCCATCCGTGTCGTCCTCAAAGGCTCATGACGTTCGCCAGACTGCCTCTTGTTCTCCAGCTAAACGTCTTCCTACTCTTTGCCTATGGGCACATCATCCTTTTCTACAACATCTGTCCGAGGTTTAACGAGGCGACGGCGCCATTCTACTTTGCGCTGTCAGCGACGATCAGAGAGGCAGTCTCGTTTGCTGCACGCTGCACTCCCGCCCGAGAGGCATCTCCCCCCTACTACGCTTACGACTATGATCGTGAAACGCTTGGGCTCAGCGCCATGTGGTCCTCGCCGCCACCGTAAGCACACAGACGAAGGCAGCTGCAATCCGCCTCCTGCCCCTACCCCCGTGGGTTGCGGTCCTGTCGGATGTTTTTGTAAGTACTGTATGGTTTCCTGTCCCCTGAGGCCTAGGCATCTCGAAACCAACTGACTCGAGGTGCTTGCGGAGCTCAGAGCACACACCGCCGCAGCTGGTGGATTCTTGTTAGCAGTCGGGCAGGGCTGGAGAGTCCGCGTGACGTCCCGAGTCTGCGCATTCTTTGGTATTTTGAGCCTTGGGGCCACCCGGTTCTGGTATGACGTTGACAGGCGCTACGCTAAGCTCGAGTCTGAGGATGAGAGCGTCGAAGATTGGATAATCGATGCCCCTTGTGCGTCGGGTGGCTTAGCCTGGTCTGGTACTCCGTCTGGATACTTGAAAGAGGGATTGCGGCTGCGTTGCTGAGAGAGTGGGCGAACCCTTTCATTGCAGTGCCAGTGTTCAGCAGTGTGTGGATCATGGGACCATGGGCGCGGATATTGAGCAAGGATAATAAGGTGAAGCCATCGAAACCAGCAGGATGACACTATTGCTACATGCATGATGAAGAGTTCTCTATGTGTGTTGTGAGTTTTGATAGGTTGAAGCCCAGGAGTCCATGTCCACTCCCTTGCGATCAGGACCGCCGACGCCCGCGCTCCTGCTCCTGCTCCTTGCGGCCATTCGCCACGGGCGGATCGTCCGGTGCGTTTCCGGCATCCTCCAGGTCCACCGCGCCCATACGCTGCTCCAGCTCCTGCAGACTGAGGCCACACGCGCAATCGGCCCACTTGTTTTTCACGTCGTCCGTGATGAAGCGCTGCTCGCAATCGGGACAGATACCGTTCGCGTTACCAACAAGTTCTGCGGGGTGGTCGTGCCGGACGTGGAGGACGGAGCTGAGGCATGAGTGGCAGAGTTGGTCACCGGATTCTGTGCCACATCGAGGGCATGGCTCCGAGCAAAACTTGTGCGATTCATCTGCTGTCAGCGGGACCGGCCTACTACGCGAGAATTCAAGGGATGCAGAGCAATCGTTGTCACAAGCACACAAGGTACACTCACAAGATGGAAGCTCCACAACCTCGGGGATAAATGCGCAGGACGGAATCGTAACGGGCTTGTCGACCTTAAGGAGACGTAGCTGGCCGTGTCCTCCGTCGGCGACCGGATTTCCTGCCACATCTTCGCCGTACACCGAGTAGAACACCTCCAGTACGAGCGAATGGGACACGACAATCGGAGTGATCACGCTGGTTGTCAGAGATGATATCACGGCCAAACTCACCCGTCGACCGTCGACGGACGGCCCGTCTCGTCATTGGGCAGCCTCGTGCTCCCCACGACTGTGAACCCGCTGGCATCCTTCCCTCCAGCCTGAGTACCGCGCCAGATGGCCGGGGTATCCTTGGTCGGGCGCTGTGGGGGAGGCTTCACACCTTTCTCCCACAACGGAAAGGTCGTCACAGCGACGCGAGGTTGGGTAATATCTGGGTTGTCTCGCGGTGACCTCATGGACATGCGCTGGATCATGGACACCCGCGCGTAGTAGATTGTCGTCTTTGGGCACGGGTCGGTGAAGTTCAGCATGATGTTCATGATCGCGCACACTGTCCACTACGAATTAGCGTTTAGGCTGAAATCACAAAGCTTAAAACTCACCACTTGGGATAGGTATCGCACATCAAAGGCACCGATGCCCTCTACATCTCCGCGTCGGCGCTCATCCAGGGTGGACACACCGTTCGAGGGCTCGGGGTTGTACAGGAGTGTGATTGAGCGCTGGGTCCTGACCGTGCCGTGCAGCCACTTCACTTCGCTCTCATTGGCGCCTGGGGTCTGCGTCGTCGATACGGGGTCGGACCACGATACGAGCATCTGCGCGGCGATTCCGTCCTTTGACGGCGCACCAAACCCGTCTGCATCTAGCTCCTCTGGTGTGTTCGAGCCCGACCGGCTGTCTTCCGTCAAGGTTGATTGCTGGCGACGCACAGGCGAGCGGCCGCGCCGTGGTGTGCCGACTGGTGTTCCGGCAAGGGAGCTCTGCGGTGATGGCGACTTGTTGCGCATGTTCTTTGATCCCAACCCTTCCACCTCGGCAATGATATCGGTGTTGATGCGGCCCGTCGGGTGCACATCATACGGTGCCAAGGAGAACGGCACGATGATGGTGAAGTTGAACCTGGTGTAAGCGGCTGCCAGACTTGAAATCACCACACCACATGCGCCCCGCGAGCTGGAGCACAGGATGGGGAGAATAACACACGACTCACCTCGAAACGCCCTCCTCGAGAATAATCGCCCCTTTGACCTCCAGCGCCCGCTCGAACAACACGGTCTCCTCCCATCCCCGGTCCTTCCCCATGTACAGTTTGGCCACGTTACGGAGTGTAACCCGCACTGCCCGGCATCGGCGACGTCCAGATCCTCGAGGCAGATCAATCTCGATTTCCCCTGAAAGCTCGCGGCCTAAGTGTTCAGCCTGTCGTCGGCTTGCCTCGTCGGCATGGGCTTCCCCATCTGGTGGCGGGCGGGTCATGAACACTCCTCCATAGCTCGGGACGTTGATGTAGATGCGAGGCCCGCTGCGCCGCGACGGACTCGCCGTACGGGACCCTGCTCGCGACTGGTTGCGGAGAAAACCGAACATGTGTCGTCTGGTGGTTGCGGAATGCGATGGGCGGGGCAATCCAAACGCTGACTTGGAATGCGATGAGCGGGGCTACCAAGACACTGACTTATATCAGATCTGGTTCGGCAGGTTGACGCGGGTTGAATAGTGTTTCTGACGACGAGGATTGCTGAGTAAGGCTATAACGCAGGTCGTCAGGTCGTCAGGTGGTCGATGCTGATGGGAACAGTGCGATTGAGATTCGACTCAAAATAGCGATCAGCGTGGACGAGTTGCCCGTGACAGAAGCCGAGGCACGACTTATTCGGCATCAGTGACGGCAACTCGGTGAGGACCCACTGTGCCCAGGAACAACCTGCCATGCTGGACATCGGACATCGGACCACGCGGCGCGGGAGGCATCATCAAGGCGACGTTCCGCATAATACGGCTTGTCGGCCGAGAAGAGGGTTTCCAAATAACCTTGTTGTTTTTTGCTGGGTTCAATCTTTATCCCTCAAGGCAAAAATTCGAGAACCTTTGACGTCCTATCACAACGTCTTTCGACGTCTTCCGGTTCAACTGTTGAAGAGTGGTGAGTAAGAGTCGAGCTTTGTGGAGGTCAGAGCGTCCTGAGGCTGACTCGAAATGTGGTGCTCGAAGGGTTTCATGCCGAGGGTGGGAGCGATGGAAGCCGAGGTGGCTGTAAGGGATGGGGTGGCTACAAGACAGGTGAGCTTGCGGCGGAGCCGGCTGAGGCGTCACTCTATCGTGACCGGGAACGGAGGCTACGTTTTGTCATGCTATATGAAACTGCTGCATGCCACACAATGCAATGCACCTGGAAGCCGAATACACAGCAAACTCACGTATCCAGTGCTCGTGACTGTCGTTGCGTTTGCAGCGCGCAGTGCATGCGCCGGAGATGAGGACGCCGACGCAGTGATTAAGCCGAGCCGAGCGGATCAGGCGGAGATCTGATTGGGTTCGGCCAACTGGGGAATGGGGTTTGGCGGCTCCTTTGTTTGAACTCTCGAATTCTCTTGCTTCTTTGCTTCCACGGCCTTATCGACATCACCTCGCTCCAATTGCTCGAACTGCAGCGCACCGCTGTGTCGTTGGCGTCCTGTTCACCGTCCGGACGCCATCAGCATCAGCAGTTTTTGACGGACACCAACTGATACCCCTCACACACAACCTTGTTGTCGTTCAGCCATGTTGACTTTGCTCCGCGACGACCTGTCCGCGCGCGTGGTCAGCGCCCTCACGGCGCTCCGTGCGGCGCTCCCAGAGCCGCGAAAGATGAACAACATCGACCCGAACATTGGCATCCTCCTCATCGCTGTGCATATCCTCGCCCTCGTCGGGCCGCCTACGCCGCGCTGGCGCCTCGTCCGCGCGGCACTGGCGCCTGTGATTGCCGTGACTTGGCTCTGGCTCGGGTACGTGCCAATTCTGCGCACACCGCAAGAACGCTGGGGCTCGAACCTCCTGTTCTGTGAGTGAACGCGAGTGATGTTGCCCGGTTGGGCCGCTCGGCGACCGATGCTGATCTCAGGCCACTTTGCATTCCGTGCGTTCGAACATCTCGTATTCTTCCCACCCGAGTTTGAAGTGTATCGCCTGCGGCCTGTCGGACCGCTTGCTAATGGCCACGGGACGAACGGGACAGTGCACAAGGAGCACGCCCACCGCGACGGACATGTCGCGCTTGTCCCGGAACCCATACCGGAACCGTGGACGTGGGCCAAGCTCGAGTGGGCAGCAAGCCTGTTCTGGTCGTGGCGTGGCATCGGGTGGAACTATGCCCCACCTCTCACCGAGTCGCAGACGGGCGAGCCCTATACACGCACAACGTCCCGGCGAAAGCATCTGATCTACCGTGCGCTGCACCTCCTGGCAGTGTACGCCGTCGACGACGCCGCTGCAAGCTTTATGCGCGTCGGCATGCCCGAGTTCTTCGTCACGCACACCGTCAAGTACGCCGACCTCACCACTTTTCAGCGGGCGATCGTTAGCGTGGCGACCGTAACGCGCATTCTGGCGTCGCTCGAGTACTCCCACCTCCAGGTTGGCATCATGGCCGTGGCGCTGGGCGGGGTGTTTGGCCTCAAGGGAGAGCTGTGGGAGCCGTGGGGATGGCCAGCGATGTTCGGCTCGCTGGGATCTATCTGGCGCAATCCGGGGCTGAATTACATGTGGGCAAAGGTAGGGCACTCGATTCACTGGGGTCGCGCTGACAGCAGGCTTGGAACCAGTACTACCGGAGGATGTACCACATCTGGGCGTGGGTGGGCCTTGGGGAGATTGTCCTCGGCCTGCCAACAAGTGGGAAGCAGCTTCATCGACCTCCGAAGCATTCTGTACAGGCTGCGTCGAGGTCCTCGTCGGCCTTGGCCTCCAAGAGAACCAACGGGCATAAGGCCAGACCGACGCCCATGACGTTCCAGCGTACACCGTATTCGGCCAGTGGTGAGCCAACACCCCCTGGAACCGGCACAACCACGCCCACCGTGGAGCTTGAGCTCAAGACCGTGTCGGCGCCTTCGTCTCAGCTCGTCCCACCCACACCGCCGGCCACACCGCCATTGGCCCCGCTGAGGCGCGCAAGCATGTGGTCGAACCTCATGAAATCCGTGCTTGTGTTCGTCTTCTCCGGTGTGTTCCACGACTACTCGTCCCTGCTGCTCCTCTTGGACGCCATAGGGCGTGGGGAGCAGATTGACCCCTCCCACCTCATTTCTCTTGCGCCGTTCTTCGTCCTCCAGCCCGTGGCGATTGCCCTCGAAGCGCTCCTGGTCCCAAAGTACCGCGCGATGAAGCGTGCAAAGGGGATCAAACGACACGGCGAAGGTCCGCTGCTCACGCTGGTAGAGCGCGCGGTCGGCTTTGCCTACGTTTGGGTGTGGCTGGGCTGGACGGCTGGATGGTTTGTCGAGGGAATGGCTCGGATAGGTGTCTGGCCAGTTTGGGGACCGTGGCCGTTGTCATTTCACATTTCCTTGTTCGCGCCGCTGTGGCAGGCTATAATATAGGCAGGATAGAATGGGCCTTGAGGGGTTTGTGCTTCATCGTAGATACGGATAAGAATAGCAGTAGAGACTTTTGGTTTGTACTCGGCATTCCAAGTCGAGGATCATGCATGAGATGGAGCAAGGTTGCAACAACAAGTGAACAAGAACAGTCGCGCTACTCGCCTTGGAGACGTGCCACCGCCCGCGAAACGCCGATTTTCCGCATGAGCCAGGCACGGAGGGTCGATCTCAGGTCCAGTCTTTGGACATTTCTCGGAAACAGTTCCAACTTTCTGAACAGCGAGCACCCACATTGCGGTCGTGAGCTCACTCCCTTACACATACACTAAAAACGAACCCGGCATACTCGGCATTGAGGGCGAATCATTTTGACGTTGGAGACGCCTGGACGAACTACGACTACCTGCACGACTTCCTCACCTTTCTTCCTCCCTTCCGACGCCCCTCGTCTACGGTCCACCATGTCGACCTCGTGCTTGCGCGGACTGTATGTTGCGCCCCGCGCTGCTCTCAGGTCCTGCAGGAGGCAAAGAGCTGGTAAGCTAGCACCTAGTCGTGGTATACAGTTGCTGACACTGAATTATTGTCGCCGAAATTTCCCGCCCTCCTGATCTTGCTGCTCTGCGATCTCATGCCGGTCCATTTGATGGCCACCTCACTCGTTCACGACACATTTGTGCTCTCTCGAATTCAGTCCGCACGCTCGCTACCGAAGCTGCGCCTTCCGCATCGGCTGCGCCAGCCGACATCCCACCACCGCCTGCACCAAAGCCAAAATCGCCAACGACAACCTACAGCCCCGTCCTCCCCTCTGGCGAGCTCACAGGCGCCGATGCGTCCGCGTACCTCTCCTCCATCCTCGGCCTCCCGGCAGGGACGTTTCCCCCAGAGCTCGCCCTCCAGATCCTCACGCACAAGAGCTACCGCTTCGTTCACCGTCTCGCGCACCCCCCGCCTTATACCGAGGCCGAGATTGCCCAGTCGCAGGTGTCGCACAATGCCCGGCTGGGATTCGTGGGCCGCCGCGCGCTCGCAGCGTACACAGCCATGTTTGTCCACTCGTCCTTGTCCACCACGAACGAGGTGTACGCCGCCGACTTCCTGCGCGGGAAGAACATTGAGGGGAAACTCGACGCATTGCGGCATCAGAACAACCTCGGCCGAATTGTTGGCGATAGCTGGAGGGTGGGAGAAGTTATGCGGTGGGACAACAACGAGGTGAGTGAGGAACTGGCTAGAGCAAGAGTGAAGGGAGACTGCGAGGTGCAGTGTCGGTGACGATTTTCCGCCCAGCGCGACTGCCTTTGCGCTCGTGCAGCAGTTCAAAGCGGCGAAATTGGGCTCGCCTCATGTCGTCTCTTGGGCGAACCTTTGCGCAGTCGGGTCTGCTATGCCTGAAGCTTCGCCCAGCTATGCTGACGCCAGACCGGTCGCGACGGCGGGTACGCCAAGGTCAAGGGCTTGACGGTTGAGGCGGTCCTCGGGGGTGTGTTCACGCACCTCGGTTCCCCTGCTGCCCAGCGCGCATACCACCTGCATGTTCTGCCGCTGATGGCGTCGCAGCTACGCGACCCCGCACTGATTGAGGCAGCTGAGCGTGTGCGCGACAGCGCGCAGAGTCTCGGCGGAGTTCTTCCGTAGATCATACCAGCATTGCATGTACGCCATTCTGCAGATCGTAGTGGACTTGACGAGACGTATCGAGACTAGCTTCCTGTTAGCCCAGCTTAGCACAGCGCAGCACGGGCTGGGACCTGCCTCTGGACAGGCTGGGCTCGTATCTACTTGCAAGCTTGCTGCTCCGAACTCTTGCGCTGCACAAGGCTACTTGCATGCTTGTCAACATTCATGCACGACCACGTGGCCAAGTGCCACTGATACGGTGATTTCGGGGAAAAGGAGAAACTTGAAGTGGTTGGGATTCGTTCCGACCTTGCCCGGGTGGGTGAGTGGGTGTAAAGCTACGGTGGGGCAACTGGGCCAAAAGGGCCAACTTGGGCCCTACGGTGAGGACGGCTACGGTGAAGCCCCTTTTGCTACGGTGAACCCGTTCCTGGCAGAGACCCAATGAGCGAAGGTGGATTCGGCGGACAACTGAACCTGGCAGGCTGCTCGCTCGCTGCCCTCGCTGCCGAGCCCCCCGACACCCCCTCTCCTCACCACCACATCTCACTCTCTCTTCGACCTCCTCACCCTCCTCACCTCTCATCCTCCCTCCGGCCTCTCCCCCGCGGCGCCGATAAAATGGCCTCCCTCACCCGCATCAACCTCGCCCCCACCGTGCGCACCCTCGCCTCCGGCGTCCCTGCCGCCCGTGGCATCTCCAACGCCCTCCCCCCCCAACCGGACCACCACCACGGCCCCCGTGCTGACCGCCCGGAGAAGTTCGCTGGCTACGCTCGCAACGGTGTTTCCAACCTGCGCCTTAACGGTGGGTATCTCCCTGCTCTAGCCGCTGTCGACGTTGTGCGCGTTGGCGCTCTGCGTCGATTTTCCAAGACCCCGGAGGGAGAGGCGGACAGGGCAGGAGAGTCTCGGAGCACGCTTCGACACTGCGCGCACGCTAGAGGTCGTGACCCAGTCCTGCTTAGCTCTTCCCAGAGCTCCAGCCTGTCCTGCCGCCGTCTTCTCGTTCCTCGACGCCGACGCTGCGCCCTTCAAAGATTAGGGAACACCGCTGACCCCAGCCAACCCAACAGGCGTCTTCCAGCAGCGCTTCCTCCACAGCTCGTCGCGCGCGCTCGCCGGCCGCGACCAGAATGGCGTCCCCGAGATGAACGCGTACAAGACTCGCGACGAGTCGGCCAACCGCCTCGTGTCCTACTTCATGGTCGGCGCCCTCGGTGCCCTCTCGGCCTCGGGTGCCAAGTCCACCGTCTCGGACATCCTCTCCAACATGGCCGCTTCGGCCGACGTTCTTGCCCTCGCCAAGATCGAGGTTGAGATGGCCTCCATCCCCGAGGGTGAGTGCTTGTGTCAAGGAGGAGGAAGTGTGCTCTGTGCCGGGGATGAAATGTCGCCGGAGATGATTCGGGCAATCGCGCGACCACCCGAACCTCCCGTGTTTAACTGGGCACATCGCCGGTAGTCACCTACCAGCTGGGAGGGGACGAGGGATGGGCCAGTGCGAGGGTTTGAGGAGTTGCGACAGCTTGCTGAGCTATGCGTGGTCCGCATTAGCATTGCATGTCCCCGACATTCAGTTGTCGCTTCTCTTGTCACCCACACCGATTACCCCAGCCATAATAGTTGTGCACTGCTAACCCACAGGCAAGAACCTCATTGTCAAGTGGCGTGGAAAGCCCGTGTTCATCCGCCACCGCACCCCGGACGAGATTGAGGAGGCTCGGTCCGTCGACGTCAAGGTGCTCCGCGACCCCGAGACCGACGAGCAGCGCACCCAGCGCCCCGAGTGGCTTGTCATGCTGGGCGTCTGCACCCACCTGGGCTGTGTCCCCATCGGCGAGGCCGGTGACTACGGAGGCTGGTTCTGCCCCTGCCACGGCTCGCACTACGACATCTCGGGCCGTATCCGCAAGGGCCCTGCTCCCCTCAACCTTGAGGTCCCTGAGTACAGCTTCAACGACGGTGAGGAGAAGATTGTCGTCGGTTAGACACAGATCAACATGCACAACAGTATAGCCCATAGGGTCGATGCAAAATGCCCAGCAGGGCTTGGATAGACGGGGTGGCAGCGGGCGCAGCGCCTTGGCTTCCGTTGCGAGGCGATGGCCGAGAGCCGGCGAGTAGAGTATACTGGCGGACTGACGACATTGTGTATGAAAATGCAAACCAAATCCCTCTGACGCCGTATTCCTCTAACGCAGCTTATGACATCTAGATGGCATACAACTATCCAAACCTCCAGACACGCATCATATCTCCAGCTGGCCCATCGACAAGCCCCACAATCTTCTCCTCATCGAAGGCGAGCTGCCGAATTGCTGGCGCCGGTGAGTCCATGTCGTCGTCGCTCTTCATCTCGACACGCACAGGAGCTGGAGGCAGCGTCGCAGGCGGCGTTGCGAGGAAGAGGCTGCGAGCCACACGCGAGATGGCCGTGGGGTTCGAATGCAATGCACGGGTGTGTGCCTGATCCTCATCCTCGGCGTTCTCCCCTCCCTCTCCGTCGCCCGACTCGATGGTGCCGAACCAGGGCTCCTCCTCCGTGGGCCGCAGCCTGCGACCACCGCGCTTCACCTCCACGGCCGCGACACGACCTACACGCGCCTCGCCATCGAGACCGTCCTCGGCCTCGTCGAGATCCCAGACCAGTACGCGCCCATCACGCCCGCCACTCACAAACTTGCCTGCCTGGAGCGCGAGGGACGTCACGCCGCTACTGGGCGCCAGGAGAGTCTGGGCATGTGTGATCACGCCCTGTCCCTCCAGAGGCGACGGCAGTGCGTAGACATAGATCACGGCGTCGTCCCCGGCAAGGACGCACCACCTGCCATCGCTCCCCACGCCCACGGCATGCCCCCGCACTCCCGCAAGCGGCTCAATTCGGTGTGGCCACACGCTGTCATCGTACCCTGCATTCACGGTGTACGCCTCGGTCCGTTGGACGTCGTTCGCGTCAGTGTCAACCATCAGCTCCTGCACTGCAACCGTCCACGAGGCGGGATACACTGGCGCACTGTATGTCAACGCTGCGCGGAAGTGCGCCTTGTCCGCTTCTGGAGGGAAGAGCGACAGCGCGGCTGGATGGAAGCTGACGTCGGAGCTCAGCGTGCGGAGCAAGACGGGATCGGGCCCCGAGAGGGAATACACCGACAGCACAAAGCTGCGGGTACACGTAACAAGCACTGGGTGATATAACGACGCGAGGACGACCGGATCCCCGTCCTTCGGCGTATGGGCGTGTCGCCGAGGCCGTGTGCGAGTGTTCCACACACTATCGCGGGACCAGTGCAGCCGCGTCCCCGTGATTCGGAGGCGCACAACTGCAAACCCGCCCGACGCGTACATGATCGCCAGCCTCGCCGGGATAGCGGGGTTGGCTGGGTCTCGAGCAACCACGCTCTGGTCCGCCGCGATCGCTGTTACGTTGTCGGGCCGGTGTGGGGATGACCAGCCTGGCGGAGGCGGCACAATACCGAGGGGCGGCGTCGCGGTGTCGGACGATGGCAGTGAGTTGTAGACATGGACGAGAGGCGACGCGGGGTTGCAAGTGCAGATGAAACTTGGGAACAGCGCTAGCCTGTGTTCTCTATATGTCGGGCTGCTGGGCCTGACGCTGTCGTCGCCGTCCCCGTCCCGGTCTGATTGCCTAGATTGAGGCGATGGTGGGAGAGGTACGCGCGCCTCGGCGAGCACAGCACCGTTCGACCTAATGTCAGCTTTCCCATCGCATCCAGCTGGCTTACCAGTTCGTGCCCAGCCGCATCATGAGTTTCCAATCGACGCCATCATGTCGCACACTGCTTCCGGGCACATCTTCCCGCCATATCCTTCTCCCCTCGTCCTCTGGCGCCGGTGTCGGACTGGGACTCGGCGGCGGGAACGCGCGGCTGGGCAGCCGCGCAATCGGCCGCAAGGGCGTGCGTTCCTTCCCACGCCTGAGGTGGTGACGGTGCGGATGCGGGTATCGGGCAAGATAGAGCCGCTTCCAGAGCTGCGGATCGACGGCCAGCCTGCTCCACCGCTTGGATACCAGCTGGACATGGGCTAGGTCTGTCGGACCGAGGTAGCCGAGGACGCGGAGGAAGAGCTCGTCCAGCTCGAAGAGGGGTTGAAGGCCTCGGGGTTGGGGCTCGGGAGTCAGGCGAGCGCGTTTCCCGAGATGAACGGGCGACGGCGAGCGCTGCCTTTTGGACATCGCGGGATGCGTTGTGCGTGGCGTTGTGTTATGGAATGAGAAGAAGTGAGTACATTTCGATGACTGCCGCTGATGTGAAGTTCGGTGGCAAGGAATGAGTGCTTACGTACATGAGTCTTCCATATGCCGGAGCGATAACAACAAGGGAACAGACCTGCCTTGACAACCATCCGACATCTCGACCTCACCATTCTCGCTCTGCTCTGCGCTACCGTTCTCTGCTGCTCCGAAAGAGAGCGTACTGATCGTAACACTCGTCCGGAGAGCCCTCCTTCGCACCGCTTACCGCTACTGATAGGATGTCGAAGCATGGGCTCATGGCGTTACTCCGCATGCTCTGCACGCCCATCAGCGCCACCCCGTCATATCGATGTGTGAGAAGCACAAAGCAAATGGGACAGAGAATACACGCGGCACTGCGATCTCGTGCGACACCTTTATAGCTGTCTTGGCATGCCATCTTCACAATCCAGCAGTCAGCCACTGACTCCATAATCTCTCACAACTCACACCCTCACTTCCCACCCCACGAACGCAACATGTCCACCCGCCACGAGCTCGAAGCGCACTCGTCCTCTTCTGACATGGCCCAATCTGGCGAACTCATCAACTTTGACTCAATCGACGACGACATGGACGCTGTTCACGCCGCTAACAAGGCCGCGCTCGACGAGCTCCATTTGGCTTCCGCTCCTGCCGCGCTCGTGGCGGCTGCGGCACTCCCGGCCGAGAAGGGCCCCTTGGGCGAGTACGACCTCAAGCACGGCATCGCCGGGCACAGTTCGGCTGGCCACCGCGACCTTGCCCTCCCCCCCGGCGCCGCGCCTGCACAGCCCGCACTACTTGCGGAACCGCTCGCCCCAGCTCCGGCTCCGGGTGTCCTCTCTAGCAGCGCCGTTGGCGCCGACTCTCTCATCAGCCTGGACAAGATTGATCCCCAGACCAAGGCGTACATTCTTGAGCACGGCACACACACCCCCCTCGACCACGAGCACGAACACCGCACCCTCAGACCTATGGTCCCCGGCTCCGTCCCCTCCCCCGCCGTTGCGGTTGCCGGCGCCGAGTGGAACTTCCCGAACGACTCGGAGGCGGTGTCACAGATTCCGACGGCTCCGGGTGTCATCTCGTGCAACGCCACTGGCGTCGATTCTCTCAGTCTCTTGGACAAGATTGACCCCCAGACCAAGGCCTACATTCTCGAGCACGGCACACACACGCCCCTCGACCACGAGCACGAACACCGCCTCCACAGACCTATCGTCCCCGACTCCGTCTCCTCGCCGGCCGTTGCTGTTGCCGGCGCCGAGTGGAACTTCCCGAACGACTCGGAAGCGGTGTCGAAGGTTCCGACTGATGGGGCTGTGGATCGCGCCCCTGACGTAGAGACAGTCGATGTGCGTGCCCATTTCGCGGGGGCTGCGAGTGCCCATACCCAGACGAAGACCAACGCAGGTGACGTCGCCAATGGCTCCTTGATCCACCCGCCCCAAGGCATCGATTCTCAGGTCACCTCGAAGCCCGATATCGATGTTACCTCTGACACGATCTCTGTCGCCGGTGGTCCCAAGGTGGCGACCGTCGTGAAAGGAGAGGCGATTGTCCCCGTCACGCCGGTGGACGATCTCGCGTCGGACAAGACTACCTCCCTCAACCCGTCTTGGTCACCGACCCTCAAGCCCGACTCCCTCATGACTCCTGCATCTCGTACCGCTCCTGGCGCCCCCAACTCGTCCCCGACTAGGGGCACGCGGAGCGCAGGCTGGGTTCCCATCCAGCAGACCGACAGAACCCCGTCCGAGGTGAAGGAGCACAAGCAGACTCATCATGTCAAGCCTGTCACCGAGCACCTGGGGCCCTACTACGATACTCCCTCAAACCGCAATGTTCAGCAGGTCCACTCACGCCCCGCGTCGTATGAAGTGGACATCGACAAGGGTGTCGCGACGGTCGGCGGCGCGTTCGGCAAGGTCATTGACAAGTCTGCGAAGGGCTTTAAGCCCAAGCACTCCAGCGTTTGGTGGGATGGTAATCTGCCCGGCCGTGTCGGTGAGTAAACCTTGGAAAGCTATCTGACGCCAGCGATCGCGAGCGTGAGCGCCACCCTAGCTGTTGCACTGTACAAGGCTTCCTGCAAAACGTAAGTCGACCAATCTACCTGCAAAGGCCAAGTCGGAAGCGCTTACCGTAGTACCTCACCCCACTCCAAGACCGCCCTCATGTATGCCTGCGCTTGGTTCGCCGTCGCCAGCATCAACGCGTGTCAGCCTGGGCCCCGCCTGCTGAACGCGAAGGACTGGACCGACCTCGCCCTCGACACGACGACCAAGGTGCTGGCTGTGGCCATTATCACAACGCTCATGAAGTAGTAAGACGCACGCTGGGGAGCGTAGGGGATGTCCCTTTCATTGTAAACATCGAAAATCATTGGTAGTGAAGTGGAGGAAGTATGGTACGCCGTATGATTGTTGGACGAGGATGAAATTTCATGAAGTGCGGAGGTCGGCGACGAGCTGATGGATGTGAAGGGCAGATGTGAAGGGCAGATGTGAAGGGCAGATGTGAAGGGCAGATGTGAAGGGCAGATGTGAAGGGCAGACTCTCAGTTCCCCCGTAGCGATGAGCGCTAAGTTTGGTCTCTCTAGCTCTTTAGCCTGCCCCTCAGCATTACCCTTCCACTGAATCACTTTGGCTTCCTCATCCTAACCACTACAGTACAAGGCTGAGTGACATACCCCGGTGGGGCAGAAGACATTCACCGAAGAGAGTCAGGAACAGGTCCCCAGCTTGGTCGTCTCCACTTCACGTGCAAGTCAAGGCTGGGGGTGAACAGATCGGGTCGCCGGGGTTGCATGCAGGTTGCGTGCAGGTTGCGGTGCCTATCATACATCTCAGTACATACAAACATGGTCTATCGTCGGTCGGTCAGCCCGCCGGCGCTTTTGTCTACAAGCCCCAGTGGGGCAATCGTCCGATGCCAAGAGGTGATGGTGGGGGGTAGGGGTGAATTGTCCGTAACGCTCCGGCGATCTCCCGACCCTCATGGTACGCCGGCTCGTCTAGCTCGTCTACTCGCGGGTGCCTACTCGTCGTCTTCGTCCACGTCCATCAACTCATCGTCGCGGTAGCAGTACCACTTGACGATATCGTCGTCCGTTACGTTCTCAAAGTCTTCTTGTGTCTGGACGTTAGCGGGGTCGCCAGCTAAATGTGAAGGGGCAAGACGCGACTCACGCCGAGGACGAAGGCGGGCAGCGGACTTGATGGTGATGATTGGGATGGGCTCGACGGTTGGCTTGAGCACTGCTGCGGTGATGGTGTTGACTGCAGTGGTGTCGAGGGGGCTGAGATGGACGACATGGCTGGCGGTCGTCGGGGGGTGTACGGTGTGGCTAAGGGCTTTGTCGATCGCGGTGGAACAACTTGTAACGCTCGGGTGCAATGGGATGCGGACTGTTCTGCAGCAGCAGAAGGGATGGAGTGATGCGAGGGATTGAAGGGATGGTAGAGGGAATGGAAGAGCTGGAAACCTATCGCTCACGTCTTCAAGTACTTGGAGCTCTATCCGACTCGTCTTCGCCACTTCTTGGACAGGTCTGCATGCGCTCATGAGCTCATGCGCTCATGTGCTCTCGCGCTCGACGCTGCCGCAAAATGCTTCGACCCTGTGCAGGACAGGAGTACAATAGAAAGCGAAGGCGCGCAGAACACCCAAGCCCTGGGAGGCGCGGTTCAAGCGGCGTGGCGACCAGCATGGCAGGAGAGGGTACGTCCGCACCGCAAACCAGGACGTACGCACGCACGTACGTACCCCCCAACCCCCCGGGCTGTCTCCCGTATCCTGACCTCTCCGTTTCGATCCTGGATTATGGAACATGGTAGCCGGGATACATGTATGCTTGTACGTGATCTTCAAGTCGACAACGCAATCGGGCCTGTTCCAGAGTTACACCGCTAAGACAGCAACGTAACCGTGGTGACCGTGCACCTTTGCTTCATTTTGGAAGCAATGTATTATCCTGTACACTGTGGGAACGAGAGAGCAGCGCGCTGTGGAGTCAAACTGAGTCTGGAGAACGCGTCATGGAAAGTTCATGTATCGTTCGATGAACGGCGAAGAGAGCAAGGGAGACGGAAGATGAAGGTTGAAGGTTTGAATCCAGACTGCTCCTTGGAATCCAGATGGCTCCAGACTCTCCGGACTTGTTGGCGGGCCACCAGAGAAAAAAGCAACATGTCCTTCTAGCATCCGGGACGAACGGGCATTCATTGCGCAGGTCTCCGACCCCAGCCCCCCCCCATGTTCCAGCAACATGCCGGCATACCAAGACCATTGTCAGAGGAAAAGGCCCTGAGGTATTATGTTTGCCTGGATGCTACTCCGAGGCCAACAGCCACCCTGCATTGCCAAGGTCAACAGTAGTTGAGCGCTCACTCAGTGTCTCACATACGACTGGAGTAAGCTTGTCTCCGGTCTCATCTGGTGTCTCGTCTGTGTCTCGTCTGGCGCCCACAGCGCCCGTCCATTCGTCTTACCGAGTGTTAGAGTTTACGCACGCAGGCTCAAACGCCACCCAAGCCAGAGTACTGGTTTGCTCACCAGTTCCTTGTGTCACACACCTGATTCCCACTGCATCGGACCGCAACTCTCCTAGAGCACGTACGTCGGAACACGCATCCTGGCAAGCTGGCAAGCTCTCAGACAACGCCATGCCGTTTGGCGCGGTCATTTCGGATACGATAACCACTCCTAGTGGTGGAAACTCAGTGCAGTGTGTCGCTTCTGCACTCGTCGCATCCAAGTCCAACGCCACAGTGGCTTGTGGCGATGGTATTGATCGGCGTGGTACGCACACTTCGGGGCTCCCTCATAATCGGAATCAGTGGCGTTGACGCGGAGAGCCCTGGTGATGGCGGTGTCCATACCAGCGAGGCATTTTCATGCGGTGGCTGTCCGCGGCGTCTTTCGTCCTCAGACATCCGTCACATTGCAGTAAATTTCCTGGAGAAACCAAACCGAATCTCCAGTTTGGCTCAATTCCCCGCACACCATGCTCTGCATCCGACAGTTGTAGCATTGGCAAATCGACGTAGGCACGTAGGTGAGACATTTGATGAGGGCTTGGGCGGTTCATAGGCGCTGCCGCGAGGCGGGGGAATGAGGCGCGGTGTGAGACAAGGTGACGACTGACCGCCCTGCATACGAATCCATTACCATCCTCATGACCATCCGTTTCCCTGCCCAATGTTGCGCTCGTCGAATGCTGGGCACCCCGCGGGTCTCTGGGGACCCCTCTACCACGAATCCTGGGACCCACTTACCTCGCGCTGCAGGGTGCGGCCAATTCCCGCTTCCCGTCTGAGACCAAGTGTAAGGCTTACGCAGAGCTTGAAGTCTCCGCTCACTTGAAACACTGCCACTTTGTCCTCACAGCAGCACGTGTTTGCCTGCGTAGCTGAACTTCACGTCCTTACCCGATGCGTCAGTATACGAATCCCCTCATTATGAACCCTACCAGTCCTATGCAATTTGGCGTCTTTTCCGCTCTCACAGCCACACACAGCCACAGTGGAGCTCGTGACGTGCTGCAAGTGCGGCATGTTGCATGTCAGCATGTTGGCATGTTGACATGTCAGCATTTGGAGATGCGGAATGGGACCGAGCACGCAAGCCGCTGCCTTGATACCGCCAGACTGGAGATACGACGACGACAACAACGAGGCTGATTATCTATTTTCCTGTTACTCCCAGCCCAAGAGCTAGGAAGTGGAGACACAATCCTGCAAGACCTAGCAAGGGTAACTGCCAGACTGTGTTCGCATGGCTCTTCGGGGCGAAACAACATAGCATGAGGTCACAGATTGAGGGAGTGATGGAGACTTCAGAGTTTGCGACTCCAGCGGAAAGTTGTGTCAGGCAGTCGTTTCACACTGCAAGCCGGGTATTGTGCAGTGATGAAGGGCCAGCGACACCGGCGACCAGGACAGTGGGTCAGGAGACCTTAAGACACCGTAATTGCAGAGACCTCAGCCTAACTCCGCCTCGCTCATTGGCACAGTCCCAGAGGGTGCGTTTGAACGACCCGCGCGGTCAGGAGCCCTTGAGCAACCCCGAGAGGAGGGAAGGGAGAGACAGGGCAGAAAGTACGTAGTAGGTATCGGAAAGGCCATATAACAGGGGACATTGAAAACGTTTGCGACAAGGGCAAATCAGTCCTAATGCCGTTGTTCCCTTTGGAGAACTCGTGACGTTTGAGACCTTCACGTGTGGATGCGGATGACTCAATGCGGAGGTCCAAGACATATGAGGTATGCCCAGGAGGCTGGGAAGGGTGACGCCGAGGTGGAACAATCCCTTGCCTCCGAGGATGCTTTTCGGCACTCGAAGACGTCGGGAACCGTGGCGCGAGGTCGTTGCTGCCGCTCCGATGGCCTGTGTTCAGGTGGCTATGCTGTGCACCAGCATCAGTGATAGTGACTTACCGCCTCTCAAGGACAGAGGGATGCCGAGATGCCGAGTGACGCGACTGACACAATTGGTGAAACCAAGGTGAATTGGTGGGTCGGATCGCCCTTCCTCATGGCGCACAGCGCCAAGCTATTGTGTTCAGTTTCTGCGATGCAGTGTGGACGCGACAGTAG
The DNA here is from genome assembly GCA_023629975.1 of Cutaneotrichosporon sp. PL3408A. Taxonomy (NCBI): domain Eukaryota; kingdom Fungi; phylum Basidiomycota; class Tremellomycetes; order Trichosporonales; family Trichosporonaceae; genus Cutaneotrichosporon; species Cutaneotrichosporon sp. PL3408A. The sequence continues at coordinate 3,581,960 of JAMAMB010000001.1, forward strand.
AGCATTGAGCAGAAGCGACAACCATCGCGCCATTCTAGCTCTTGTACATGTTGTACACTCAACGGTTACTTGGTAAGAAAATATGCCAACACGATGCCGAGGAGGAAAACAGTGCTTCGCCGCCCTCCTACAGGGGTTTGGGGCTGAGTACGTGACCCGTCGTTGCCATCCGACCTGCCGTCCCCATACGCACGGGCAATGGCATCATCGCCACATGTTCTCTCCTGCAATCCCAAGGTTCCTTCAACGCCTGCCTCAAACTTCTGTTCACCTACACCTCGAGGCGCCTGATCTTCTCGTCCAGCGTGTTGCCAGCTTCCTCCTCCTGTTTCTCCTTGCTTTGCACCGTGGTGGGGCTTGCTTCCGCTTCCCCCTTCTCTTCAGCCTGCTTCCCCTCCCCGTGCTTACCGTCCAGCGACTTCTTCTCCCATCCCCCCTCCCCATCTACGCGCCTGTGCTCAAAGCTTTTCCGGCCATCGAAACTCCTCCTGCCGCCGTCGAAGCTGCTTCGGCTAGCATCCATGCTCTTCCGCCGCGAGTCTTCGAGCGACTTGCGCTGCTCAGCAGTCCGACCGCCCTCGTTCCTGAGTCTCTCCAGGGCGTTTGCCTCCCCACTCTTTCGCCGCTCCTTCTTGTCGCGTTTGACCGCCTCCTCATCCGGCTGTTGTCAGCACTGCCTCCCAACTTAGACTCACCCCCTCGGCGAGATGGGCCCAGAGCGCCACAGCCTTGCTCTCGCGATGCGTGGGCGCGTCAACACTTTTGCCGACTTTACGAGCGAGGTCGGGGTTTGCCAAACCTGTGAGAGAAGCCAACGGAGGGTGCTCGCCGTGCAGACGGCGTGTGAGGAAGCCCTGCTTTTCTGCCAGCTCGCGGTCTGCTTTCCGCATGTCGCGGAAATGCTTCAGGTCCTTTGCGTACCTCTTGTCCCAATCAGCCCGCTTCGCCAGCCATGTGCGGATCGGGCCATGTCCGCGGATTCTGCCAATGCTGGGACGCAGTGCTGGGTCAAGCGCCGGGATCTCCGCCGCAGGCTCCATCGGAGAAATACGCCCGTGAGTGCTGACGCGCTCCGCGACCATATAGCCCGCGCCCCAGTCCGGTCGGGAACCCTTGACGAGGATGCAGTCGGCGAGTGTAGGCTTAGTGTTGATATGCTTGTGGGCTTTTGTGTTTGGGGTGGCGGCGCCTGAGACGGGAGTAGCCGCGCCTGTGGTCGCGCCGTCGGTCGCAACATCGTCGTCGCTGGAGGTGGGTGGCTCCTCTCCATCGGACATGATGCCGGAGCCGACTCCAGAACCAGAAGCATTGCGCACCATGGCCATGGCGGCCAAGTTGGTAGACGAGGGACCTGGTGTGGTGGCGGACATGGGACCAGGCGATTGAACGACTGGTTTTGGCGAATCCTTTAGCACCTTGCTGTCCGTGTTTAGCTTCAGGATACCTGCGGGGGCCGACGCCGAGGTTTGCTGCTTGACAGGTTCGGGAGGAGTACCAGGAGCACTGGCGGATACCATTCCGTTTGCGGCGCGGGCAAGGTGCGAGACCCCCAGTGTCTCTGGTGCTGGGGCACTGTTGGCGCGTGATGGGAAGCCGTATGAACCACGGCTTTTGGGTCCGTCGTTAAACGCCCAAATGTTGAAACTGGTGTTAGATATGCTGGATAGCGGTGGACTCGACTTACTTGGCTGCGCCGCGGAACACATGCTTCGCACTGCGCGTCCACGCCAGCGTCGTGGCGACATGGCAGGCACCTTCGAACACCTGGAGCTCGACATGGGTTGGAGAGTACTTGTCAATCAAGGGCCTCTGGTCGGGATACTCCTCGAGCGTTGCTTCCGATGGGGGGTACATCGGAGGATTGGCAGCCTTGTGCGCGACGTAGATGATCTCGTCGCGAAGCAGCTCTGCGCCACCTGCAGAGATGTACAGCGGACACAGCCCGCCCAGAGACCCCTGGTTGATTGGCGAGACCAAAGGGTGTGTCAGAAGAGTGTTGGGGCTATACGAATCAGCTCATGGCAATCGAGTTGGGCTCACCAGTACAGCTGGATCTGGTCATCGACGATGACTTCCTTGCCATCTAGGTCAACCTTGATCCCGTCGCCAGGTAGAGGAGGCCAGACAGCGCTGGGCTTGTAGTGGAAGCAAGAAGTCAGTGACGCCCTTCGTTGCACACCTACCCAACACTAGGGATGTAATCACCGCCGTCCCACTGCACGATGCTCGGCATTGAGTGCGTGAGGTCGACCCACGGCGACATCAGACTCGCGGCCGCCGGCATTGGCAGGCCCATCTCGCGAATGACAACCAGAAGAGAGAGGCTCATTCCTCCGCCTGCAGAGTCGCCCATCAGGACAATGTTCTCCGGAGCGATCGGGGAGTGATTCCCGGCGGGCGGGTCAATGAGATAGAGATATGCTGCGAGCGCGTCTTGCAGTCCGCAGGGCTGCGCAAGTCAGCCTTCAGCCTGATCTCAAACGCTTACGAAGGGATATTGCGGACTCAGCCGGTAGTTTGGGACGAAAGCCCGCGCGCCGGCTTTCCTCGCATGCCGCTGGATTTGATATCGGTGCATGTCGAGCGACGAGAAGAAGAACGCCCCACCTTGCATTAGACGCGCCCCGGTGATCACACCAATATGCTTACCGTGAATATACAGAATAACGCGATCGCCAGTGACCTCAGCCCCACTGCCATCCTTGACGTGCGGGCTGTGGCCTGCGGCGTGGCGCAATGCCCCTATCCAGCTCTTCCGCTTCGCGCGCTTAGCCTCCACGCGCTTCTCGTAGTCCTTGCGCATCTATGATAAGCCTCTGTTCGCTTGCTGTACGCTCACCTCGATCCACTCTCCTTCCAGCTCACGCCCGCGGACCTGCCACCACTTGGCACCACCGACGAGTTTCAGCCCGTCGTGGTCCTTGCCGTACGACTCGAGATGCTCGGATAGGATTTCGGCCGCGCTGTCGATGAGCGACTCGGATATCGTGACGACGTCGCGGCGGACCCATCCTGTGTGTCAGCGGGCGTGCCCAATGTACGATCCGCATGGCCACACCGGCGCCCGGAGGGGGCCGGCATGCTCGTGTGACTCACGCGGCACGGGAACTGGCTGCGCCGTGAACCCCTGCACTTCTTCAACGCCATGTTTACTGGAGAAGTCGAGGAAGCTGCGAACAACGTTCAGGCCCTCTTCGTAGCGCAGCTGGTTGCCTGGAAGGGTATCGAGACTCGTTGGCGCCTCAGACGTGGACTGGGCACTCCGAGGCCTACTGTGGCGACTTGGCCAGGTGACACAGTGGGATAGGAACGTCGAGACGATCGTTGGCCCTGCAGCAAAGGCGACGCTTGTTGTTCCGTAAGCTGGGGCCATTTCCAAGGTATATGAGCAAGTGTGAATAACGAGTAATGTACAAAAGTCAAGAGACGATGCAACTGCCAAGGTCAACTTGTAGATGGACGTGAATGGATTCCGGAATCGGACAGACGACGTCGTTCTCCAGGCACGAATTAAGATGTCCACACAGATGCACGTCCCTGGCACCTGGTTGGCACACTGATTGACGTGTCATTTGTTGCCACGTGACTTGAGGTGACTACCCCGCGGGGTACGAGTCGAAATTGATAACAAGGCGAGTCGCACCTTTCCGACTCGTCTGACGTTTCGAGTGGACGTGCTCGCATCGATAAAATCATTCAACCTGATAGCTCAACAACTCGCAACAAACACCAACACACTAATAATACAATGGCTTCGCCACTTCCCACTCTTTACGTGGACGAAAAGAAGGGCTCAGACGCTACCGGCAACGGCACCCAAGAACGTCCCTTCGCCACGCCCCTCGCCGCCTATCTCTCTCTCAAAGTTCAGGCAGACAAGGACCCCTTGAGCGCCTGCAGCATCCTCACAGCAAAGACCGGCGAAGACGGAAAGATTGAATGGGTTGAGCTCTCGGGTTCTGGAAAGAAGAAGCTCGTCAAGGGTATCGACGTGCAGCGCAAGAAGGATGCAAAGGCTGCCGCAGACGGTGAGCGGTTAGCCAAGGAGGCGGCCGACAACGAGGAGCGCCAGAAGGCTCTTCGTGCGGAGGCTGCGAAGGTCAAGCTTGTCGAGGACCCCGGCAAGCCTGAAGCTATCAAGGTGGGTTTGGGTTTCTTTTTGGAGCGCTGGCATCGCAACGCGGCATGCACGTGCTGGGCCGGACCTTCGCCGAAGAGGCTCAAGCGCTGAAGATGTGCATTGTTGCGTGGGGTACTCGGGGAGGGCAGCGAGCTGGCACTGCCACTGTTCTCTCTGTCGGAACCCGAATGGGCGGCGAGATAAGCGTCCTTCTTATCGGACCTGATGTTGAGATCGAGGGTAGCATCGCACATTCCCGATTCAGCGTCTGTTTGTCTCATGAAACACGCCTCATAATATCTGAAAGAACACCGCTCACAGCCAGGCCAAGGCCAAGGGTCTCCCAGAACATGCCAGCCACCGCGTCCGTCTCAGTGGTTGGGTGCACCGTCTGCGCACCCAGAAGACCAACTACTTCGTTGTCCTGCGTGACGCCTCCGGCCCTCTGGTGCAGCTGGTGATGACTGGCGACTGCATCAAGACGCTCGATGCGCTCGATCTCACAGTCGAGTCCACCATCGAGGTGACCGGCACGGTGCAGAAGGTCAAGGAGGGCAAGAGCGCGCCGCAGGGCATCGAGGTGATTGTGGACTGGTGGAAGATCATCGGACGCGCACCAGCCGGCGACGACGCATTCGAAGGCCGCATCTCTGCCGACGCGGACCCGTCGACCCGTGCCGATCTGCGCCACCTCGAGCTCCGTGGCGAGACTGCCACTGCTGTCATGCGTTTCCGCGCGTGCCTGCTCCGCGCGTTCCGCGAGGTCTTCTACGCCCGCCAGTTCACCGAGGTCACCCCGCCCTGCATGGTCCAGACGTCCGTCGAGGGCGGATCGACCCTCTTCTCCTTCGACTACTACGGCGCCCCGGCCTACCTCACCCAGTCGTCGCAGCTGTACCTCGAGACCGTCCTTCCCTCCCTTGGCAACGTTTACTGCATTGCCGAGTCCTTCCGTGCTGAGAAGTCCTTGACTCGTCGGTAAGTCTGTCGAGGCCGCTCTCTGCGTGTCAAAGTGCCTCTCAAGCATCCTCCCTGCAGCGCTCACCCCAGCCACCTTTCCGAGTACACCCACTTTGAGGCTGAGCTCGCGTTCATCGACTTCAACGACCTCCTCAACCACCTCGAGGACGCGATCACCGCAGTGGTCGACATGCTCCTCGCCGACCCTATCGCGTCTGAGATCCTCAAGACGCTCAACCCCAACTTTGTGGCCCCGCAGAAGCCCTTCATGCGCCTCGACTACCGCGACGCAATCAAGTACCTCAACGAGCACGGGATCAAGAAGGAGGACGGCAGCGACCACGTCGTCGGCGACGACATTGCCGAGGCGGCCGAGCGCAAAATGACCGACCAGATCAACCGCCCCATCATGCTCATCAACTTCCCCAAGCACCTCAAGAGCTTCTACATGAAGCAGATCGAGGGCGACGAGGAGTACACCGAGTCCGTCGATGTACTCATGCCGAACGTGGGCGAGGTCGTCGGTGGCTCGATGCGTATCTCCGACTACGATGAGCTCATGGCCGGATACAAGCGCGAGGGCATCCCCCACGAGCCGTACTACTGGTTCACTGACCAGCGCAAGTACGGCACGTGTGAGCACGGCGGCTACGGGCTCGGCGTCGAGCGTCTGCTGGCCTGGCTGCTCGACCGCTACACTGTCCGCGAGTGCTGCCTGTACCCCCGTTACATGGGCCGCGCCAGGCCTTGAGCGCACTGAGGGAAGCGAGTTGAGTCCCATTCATCTCCCAGCAGCTGGGCATAGGTTATTAGATTCCCGCATGCAGTCATGTCAGTAGATCTGATAAAACCGAGGTGTACAGTTCTATCATCCTCTATCCAACAGCCTACTCGTCCTTCTGTGCCACAACAACCTCGAGCACCGGCGAAATGGAAAAGTCAAAGTCCTCACCCATCCCGGTGAGTCTAAGCCTCTCAATGCGGTGTACCCCGTCGCGGAGGGCGAGGAAGCGGATCCGCGCAGCGAGCGATGCGCCAGGAAGAAGGGGCCCACACCGCACGTCTGTCTCGAGGGGCACCAACGCCGGTGCCGCAGCTTCGTACTGGGCGAGCAAGGCGCCAAGGACTGGAATTAGACCTCCCGCTTCAAAGCTGGACTCACCCGCATCGTCAACCCCGTAATCCGCCTCCTCGGGGCCATGTCTCCTCCGTCGATTCCACAAATCCTTGATGCGTACATCGAGCGGGTCGCGCGCAGGCACGCCGAGGCGGAACCGCCGAACCTGGTCAGTACGGTTATGCACAAACACCTCGATGGAGAACGTGTCGAGGGGATATATTGTGCCCGCGGCGTCCGAAGCTGGCGCCGCGGGCGCTACCGTACTGCCCACTCCTGGGGGAAGGAGCCTTACGCTAACCAGCAGCCCGTGCCCGTCGCCCACTGGCGGTGGAAGTGGCCCGCCACGGTTGCTCACAGCGCGCGCTTGCAGCTGCGAAGGGAGGTGGACGTTGGGACGGGGCGGGTTTGTCACGACTCTGCGGCTCGGCGCGTCCGAGCCCAGGAGGTTGGCCATGGCGTACCGCTTATCTCCTGCGATTGCGTTCCGCGGGGCGATGGTGGGCTTATTTTGCCGGTTCTGTCGTGCTGTTTGCGCAGGCGCTGTTGGGGACGGCGGTGCTGGCGGAAGTGTAGAGTAGAATGGGGCCAGGTCGAGGTTACAGTTCCACCGACTCTGGAAGGAGGCAGTGGGGAAGGAAATGGTCCCGTTGCGGCGGAACGGGCGGCCAGTGAGGATGATCGAGACTGGCCGGTTCTCCTCACTCTTCGTCCGTGGGGCCTCGGCCGCTCCTCCAGGGGAACTGGCGATGGTAACCCCGTACAGAAGGTTGTACTGCTCCAGAGCGGCAAGGTGGAGAGGGAACACTGTCTCCGCCGGACGTGAGCCCGGCGTCGGCGGCGTACGAGGCGATGTGTCCATGCCGGGCTGGCACACGAGGTCCACAGTCGCCTTGGCACCTTTTCCGCCCACGTCTACGGCCACGCGCTCAACTTCGAACGAGTACTCGCCTGAATCGGCGCCATTTTCGATCTCGACACAGAGGACGACCTTGCGTTCGGGCGTGTCTTCCGAGTCGGGGTTCGCGTCGCCGCCGGGAGGTAGGAGCTGAGGAAGGAAGAGTGTGCGCATGCGGACCCGGAGACCTGGGCAGAGGCCCAGAACACGGCGGAACGACTTGCGCATTGCCGTTGCAGAGCTCATTGGCAGCTGTGAGGTTGGTGCGGTCGCCGATAGTGGGGTGGAGATGGACAGTTCGTCGAAGGCAGGACCGAGTCGTGAGGATGCGACAAGATCTGTCTGTCAGATATGGAGAATGCACTACTTACTAGTCGCGAGTCCGCCGAGGAGGTCGATCTCCTCCATGTGCGCGAGATCGATATCCTCTTCATCGTCCACCTCCACATCATCCGTCTGCACCGTCGCCGTAGAGGCGACAGACCGGATGCTCGCATTATCCGATGCGCCTGCCTTGCGGGCCTTGGTCGCCCGCAGTGTAGCCGACGCCGTGAGCCCCAGTACGGGATTACTGATCTGGGTGCGGACATACACTGTCGTCAGCTTGATCGTCGCCCTTTCGCCAACTCGGGTACTCACCAACAGTCATCTCCCCCCGCCACACCGCAATCCATCCGTCCTTTGTATGCACGAGCGTCGCCCTGCTCTCCCCATCGACCTCCACAGCCCCCTCCCACACCGTGACCCCTTCGATATCCGCATACTCCTCAGCGCCGGGCGATGTCGCGGGCACAGGTCTGGGCGTGAGTGGGGGCCCTCCCTCCCCGCGCTCTGGCACCGGCGGGCGCCCCTGTACGAGGCTCGCCGCCGTTGTGGGCGTCGGGGCCGCCAGTCCCGTAGGGTAGTTTACGGACTGGGCGTTCGGCGGCGAAAGCGGCTCAGGGCGGTGTTTTGCCGGCGATGACGGTGGTTCTGGAGCAGGGTCTTTGGCGATGGGCGGGGGCGGAAGTATGCTGTGCCTGTCCTCGGAGAAGGAGAAGCCATGCGATGCCGGCGGTGGGAGGAAGGAGGCGTTAGCGGTCAGCTGGAGGTGTTTGGCCAACGCTGCAAGCTCGGGCGGCGGAATGGGAGCTGAGGTTGGAGACGCCCTACCCGGCGCTGGCGAGGGTGACGGCGACGAAGGCGGGAGCGCATGATCAGGAATACGGAGCGACACGGCATATGCTACCTTCTCGTCTGGGGTCAGTTACTGCCTCCCCGATGAACAGCGAGGACGTCCACGCACCGAGGAATGCCGTGTCCCGCCGGGGGAGGGAACACAATTCCGACCACCATGCCTCCCGTTCCCGCGCATCACTTGGCGGAGATGGAAAGCTTCCCGTCGCGGGCACGACGATGTCGAGCTGCGCGGCGTGGAAGTAAGGCTCGAGGGCTGCGAGCATCGATAGTTGTGATGAGCACAACGTCTCAAGATGAAGGAGTACACCATGACTTTGGATGCAACGACGGACGTGCGGTGGAGGCCACGTGGTCGACATATCGTTGTTGGCTCAATACCTTCCCTCTCAGTGATCAATATGTTGCTAGCACCCAAACAATGTAGAAACAGTAATGCCAAACCCGTATGCTCTATGAATGATATGTCCCTACTCATCGTCCTCGTCCTCGTCCTCACTATCATCCCTCTCATCTAGGCTCTCCTCCTTCTCATCTAAGCTCTCCTCGTCCTCCTCACTTTCGCTCTCAGCCTTGGCGTTGGCCTGGACCCATTCCCTCGCCTTGGCCTTGGCCTTCTCCATGCCAGCCTTGTCTCCGATCCTGCTCTCGAGCGCAAGCCACTTCTTGAAGACAAACTTGGCCCGCTTGGGAGTCATCTTGGTCTGCAGCACTCGTTCCACGAGGCTTCGCACGGCGGCGATGTCCGCGCTCTTGCCCGCCTGGTCGACGTACACGTTCCACACGTCCAGACGCTTCGGGTGCCGCTCGAGGATACCCTCAAAGAGGGTCTTGCCCCTCTCGGCACTACCGAAGCGGTACTCGAGCAGCGCGAAGCGCTGGGTCATTTCGATGTGCTGCGCCTTGTCCAATGCCTGCAGGGCGCGGGGGAGGAGTGCGCGGGCCTTCTCCTCGTCCCCAGCCTTGAAGTAGTACTCTGCGAAACGGGCCCAGGTGTCGGGGTACGCGGAGAACTTCTTCAGTGCGCGGGTATACACGTCCTCAATGGTGCTGGCCTCCTTGCCGGCCGCGACGAGGGCGTCGGCATAGCGGGTGTACACGGAGCGTGCGTCGTTGTACTGAGCCGCCTCGCGGAAGACCTTGTCGGCGCTCTCGGGAGTGCCGAACCCGAGCTCGAGGTTCACGAGGGCCATCCACACGTTGAGCTTCTCGTCTTCCTCGCGGAATGCGATGCGCTCAAGTGCGCGCCGGCCGATCGCGCGGGCGCGGTCGACCTCGTGCAGCTGGAGCAGGAAGGACATGTACTGGATCCAGAGGAAGGAGGAGTTGGGCGATGCGAGAAGCGCTCGCTCAAACTCGGACTCGGACTCAGGACGGGCATCGGCTGCAGAGGCGGCGAGGTCGGTGGCCGACTTCTTCGACTTCTTTGACTTTGCGGGAGCCTCATCCTCGTCATCTGAGGAAGAGTCGTCGTCGTCGCCCACGGTGGCGCCACCCCAGTTGAAACCTCCGAGCGTGAGCGGTCCGGCAGTTGATACCCGCTTCTGGATCTGAGAGGAGCCAGCTGGTGCGGTGTCGATCTTATGTGAGCGAAGAGTCGGGTTGGGAGTATTACTCACCTCCTCTTCTTCCTCATCCTCATCATCCTCCTCCTCCTCAGACTCCTCCAGTCGGACAACATCCTCGTCGTCACTGCCCATGAGCCCGAGGTTGACGTCTTCGTCGTCGTCGTCGTCGTCTTCATCCTCATCCTCATCCTCATCGTCCTCGTCTTCTTCATCCTCCATTTCGTCCTCTTCCTCCTCTTCCTCATCCTCACTCATCTCAATGTCTTCCTTCTCCAACTTGGCGTCCACTTCCTTCGTCTTGTCCCCAAAGTCGTCGGCAAAATGGCTCGCCTTGATGCTAAAGTTGACGCGGCCCTTGTCCTTGTCAACAGCGATGACCACCGCTCGCACCTTGTCGCCTTCGCGGAAGCCCTTCAGCGCAGCGCTCACGTCCTGCTTCTTGTTGTCGGAAATCTCAGACTTGTGGCACAGTCCAGAAACATCGCTGCCCTCAATACGGAGGAACAGACCATACGTCTCGACCTTCTTGACCGCGGCGGTCACCTTCTGTCCCTCTGTAAAGTCGGTAATGCCGAGCCTCGCCACCTTGGCCGGGCGGGCCTTGGTGCGGAGCGTCATCTCGACGCGCTCGGCCTTGGGATCGACGCTGAGGACTTTGCCCGCGACAAGCTGGTTGACAGCGAAGCGGGGCTTCCAGTCCTTGACGAACTCGTCGAAGAGCTCCTTGATCATGACACGCGCAACGACGTTGCGGCCCAGCGACACGAAGAGGCCGTTAGGCGTGACAGAGCGTACGAGACCCCGGACCGCGGCGCCAGGCTTCAGCTGCGCGATCGAGGTCACCTCGGGGTCGACGACCTTGGCTTTGGAGTCCGGGGCGACGCGAGATTTGCGGGTGGATAGGTCGACGGTGCGGGCAGTGCCATCGACCGCAAGGATGCAGCAGAGCACATTGTCGTCAACGCGCAGGCCGCCCTCGCCGGACGCCTTGGCAAGGTCGTCGGCCTGGTCGCACGGGTGTACGCGGCCACGGATGTGCTTGCCGATACGGAGCATCGCGCCAGTCGGCGTCTTGTTAATGACGCGTCCGGGGAGAATATCGCCGACATGAAGGTCGTCGAACGTCCTGGCCGCCTGTGACACGCCGGACGGAATCTTCTCCTTCTTCTCGCGCTTGTTCGCAACAATAAGAAGGCCAGAGGTTGGGTTCTTTGACACAACAACCAGGTCGTCGAGCCTCTCTCCGACCTTCAGTGACGAGCGCAGGTCTTCGATTCCCATGCCCCGGTGGTTGGATAGGTTAGACAGGGAAAGCAACGCCGTAAGCTGAGACGGCACGAGAGTGACCACGACTTGCTCGGCGTGTACCTGTGCCACTACGCCCTTTACGTCGGCGCCCACCTCAAGCTTCTCGGCAGCCACGGCAGTCGGGAGGGCCTGGCGAACGGAGGCAACGATCTTGCCCCGGTCGGAATCGACGTCAGTGATGCGGACGTTGACCGGCTTGCCGACGTAGAAGATGTCGGAGAGGTTGGCAACATAGCTCTGACTCGCTTCGGACTGGGGCACAAACGCGCGAACACCGCCGAAAAGGTCAACAATGCAGCCCTTGTCGAGAAGTTTGGACACGACGGCCGGGGTGATCTCGCCTGCGGTTACATCCTCGAATGACGTGGGCACGGGGAGGTCAGAGTCGACGAGGCTCTTCTTGAGCGTGAGGACGACACGGTTGCGCTCAGGCTCAAGAGCAAACACGCGCGCCTTGACGGTTGAGCCGACCTTGAAGCGCTTCTCGGGGTGCTTGAGACGAATGTCAGCGTAGTGGAGGGGCCAGACGACGCCGTCGACGCTTCCCTGGACGTTGACGAAGAGACCCTTGTCGCTCAGTCGCTTGACCGTGCCCTTGAGGACCTGCCCAACTTCTAGCTCGCCGACCTGCATGAACACCTGGTCAAGGACCTTCTGCTCAAACGACAACAGAAGCATGCCGTCCAACGGCGAGTGCCCAATGACTCGGGCGCGGTGGTATGTGCCTGCCTTGAACTGAATAGTCGAGTGTGAAAGTGTCGGCAGGCGCTCGTCGGTGAGGTGAGAGATGTGGCAGAAGCCTTCGACGCCATCGTCGGTGCGGCACACAACGCCCCAGTCGGGGAGGACACGAATAATCTTGACGCTGGGGAGAGTCTTGCCGATCGGAACAGCCACCTCTTGCGGCGTGGTCTTGTCCGCAGCGAGGGGCGAGCCAAGGTTAAAGATGTGTGGAAGGACAGAGAGGGCGAAGCGGCGCTCTGATGACACAACCGTATCGTACAGAATACGCGCCTTGAGCTTCTTGCCGATTTTGAAACGGCTCTCGATGTCGTCCTCGCCCAATCCGAGATGTGCGAGGTCGATGGTGCCGTCGTAGAAGCCGCAGATTTTGACGTTGAGGCCTGACGGCACCACGGCGGTGATAAGCGCCGAGACCAAGGTTCCTGGGAGCAGAGAGCCGATGTTGGACACTTCGGTGAGGCACGAGTGAATGAGGGTTTGGGGGTCGACGGAGAGCTGGACTACGCGGCCGCCGGCCGTCACCTTCCTCACGACGGAGGTGACGAGCTGGCCAGGAATAAGAGATTGCGCTATAATCAGTGACTGTTCTAAGATAGCTCGACTCACAAGGAACGTTCTCCTGCACCTCTGCGTTGGACAGGAAACCCTCGACCCCGGCCAGACCAGAGTCGGCACTGAGTCCCAGCCCAACGCGGTACCCCTTGTCCTCCTTGCTGAGCACCTCGCCCGTGATGCGGAAGCCGTCGGCCAAGTCAGCCTTGGCAACGTCGCTGTTGATCTTCGCCGGGATGAGTGAGAGTTCGATACGTGCCGCCAACCGTGTTGTCTCGGAGACAGGATACTGGGCGATGAACTCCTGGCTGGCGGTCGGAAACGCATTCACGACCTTGGCAGACACGTACTGGCCCGGCACAAACAGCTCAGGCAGTTCTGGGGCACCCTCGCTGTCCTCATCGTCCTCCATCTCCACATCCTCCTCGTCATCCTCATTCATCTCCTTGTTCAAGGCAGCTGTGAGGGTGTCCGACACTTCTGTGATCGGAACGTGGCCAAGCAGGTTGTTGGGAAGCGATAGAACGAGATGCAGTGGCAAAACGGTGTGAACCCGCCCCAGAACGAGCGTACCGGGCACAAGGCGCTTGTAGCTCAGCTCCTCGACACGGATTGTGTCTTTGTCCCGCTCGGCACGGGCAGCGTCGGTCTTCCCGCTTGCCTTCTTGAGCCGCTTCGCATGCCGTTCTGAAATCTTGCGCGTCTTCTTGACGGGTCGCTCTGAGTCTGCCTCAGCCCGTCCCTCTGCTCGCGTCTGCTTGACCTCGAGAGCTGTCAGCGATGTGCCGCCGCCACGAGGGAAGTCGACTTCTTCGGACTGGAGGGCGGACTTGAATGCGGGTGCCGCACGAGGCTCGTCAGTGCGGGGCTTCTTAGCCTTGCCCGCTGGCGAGTCTGTCGGTTTTGAGCGTTTTTTAGTTGATGGTGGGCCCATAGTGGCTCCTATTGGGAAATGTAGTGAAGTTGGTACCAAGATTTAAGTTGTGTTCAGCGAGATCAGAAATTCTTGACTGAAACCCGTCATTGACTTTTGGTCCCACGTGGCGTTCACGTGACTTACCCCGCAATTCACCGGACGGAGATGAACGATGGAAAGCTGTATCAAAGTGATGGCGAACAACGACGCCGCGCGCGACATCCATCAACAAACAACGTTTTGTACATAAACCCAGCATTACCTTGAGGAGGAGCATCCCATCTCTCCTCCTCACATTCTCTCATTTCACTGACCATGCCGGGCGATCCCGAGATCCGGGCAATTGTAAGTCACTTCATTCTTCCGAATGGCACTCACACCAGGCCGAGGCGGTCTTCGCCGACCTCCTCGCCGACAGCGTTCTCGCCACAACCATCGCAGCACACCGCGAGGTCAAGCGAGGTCTCGCAGTATGCGCGACGTGCGGGACACGGTTAGTCCTGCCTGTTCTCAGCTGAGGTGTGACGATGGGCTGACCCACAGCTGCCGCGCTCATGTCCCGATCGCGCCGCTTGCGTCTGGCTCGTCCTCGGCTATTGGGTCCAGAGAAAGTTCTCCGGCCAAGGGCATCACGATCCGGGCTGGAGGATACGCTGTTGGTCCGGAGAAAGGGACTGGGGGAGGGTCAGGTGTCGGGTCGGGCAGCGGGCGTATGGACGGCGCCGGGAACGCGTTCTTCGACTGTCTCGTGTGTGGCAGAAGTGTAAGTAAGCTCAAATGACCCAGACTGTTAGGAGTGGCTCGGTGATCTGCGTAGTGATCGCTATGCGGGGCGCTATCACCAAGCGAAACAACGAGTCAAGACCGTACTGCAGACCGTACTGCAGCCCTCGCCGGACTGCTTCCCACGTTGTTGATGCTCGTCCCCTACCCCGCGCGAGGAGTTTTTTTATCCCCGCTGACGGCAGATAACGTCGTCGCGCTACGCACCGCACCTCGCCTCCTGCCTCGGGTTCTCGGGCAGCACACGCCGCGGCGCCAGCCGCATTGCCGCTGCCAAGGCAAGACTGGGCGCCAACGACCGTGCCTCCCCGTCGCCATATCTCACAGGCGACGACTCCGATACAGAGAGCTTGTCCGGCAAGAAGAAGAGTGAGTTTTTGAGGTCCGCTCGTGACGGCACTTCTTTATTTGGCTTGTGGCTTGTGGCGTGATGTGGTCAACATCTTTCCATCACTCTCTCCGCACTGTGCACCCCGCTGACCACAGAACTTCTCAATGGGAACGGCAAACGCGCCTCATCGCCATCCAAAGCTGCTTTGGCGAAGAAAGCTCGGCTCTCCCAGCCGCACAGCGGGAGTGCACCGCCCTCATCACGGCCGCCGCACCCCCCTAGTCGACTTGGCCGACCCCCTACCTCTGCCAAGTCCGCGTCGCCGTTCGGCACCTCGCCAGAGAAGAGCGGCGCCGCGAGTGTACCTACCTGGCGCGAGGGTAGCGCGGCGAGCGTGGCTAGCGGGGGCGGAAAAAAGGCACTTCCTGAGCCGGTGCCGCCTCCTGCGCCGCCCGTGCAACAAGGATCCGGGACGGGTGATGCTGGGGAGGAGTCGAGCGAGGCCGATGACGATTACTAGTGTTGACGCTGTATGTGGGGCGAGCGTGTTAGTAGGGTCGTGTGTGAAGAGACCGAGTGTAGGACGACGCCGTTACTCTCATCAGTTGTCTGCATGTATCTCCTAATCGCAGAGTTGCGTTTGCACGTGACTACATCATGCATGGTACTAATACTACAAGGAACAGTCGCGCAGAGAGTCTACTCCCCCAGCTCGCGCCGGATGGACTCGCGGACTTGACGCAGGCCCCCCGGTCGGCGCACGCGTCCAGGACTGGCAGGTCCACTGATAGACTTCCCCCGCGGTGAGGCAGTGGGGCTGGACAGAAGTGTGCTGGGTGATGCTGGGGGCTCGGCCTTGAGCTCCAGCCAGTCGTTGCGGCCGATCCGCTTCGACGCGAGGAAGAAGGGGCATAGATTAATGAGCATCTGAATCGATGTTTCAGCCTCGGCTGGATGTCAGCTGGATACCGCTGTAGCTCAGCTATCGTGAGTGGACTTACCTGCAGAAATGGGCGTGTTGGAGCTCTGGACAACCTTGTCCACGACCTCGGATGTAAGGAGAGCACGACGGCGTGCTCGTGGGGTACCGGTTGATGAGCCGGAGCCCGGGGCGGGAGCGGAGAACATCCTGCTGGGTCAGTGCAGTCGAAATGTGGTGACTTACATCCACACGGCCTCTGCGACATTCTCCAGCCGACTCAAGGTCGCTCGGCGCTTCAGTTCCTCCTGGTCCGTTGCGCGGTGGATGACACTCGATCCCGCTTTGAGGGACTCGCCAAGTGTCGGATGGTGCGGCTTTGTATCTGACCGCGCCTTCAGCTAATTGTCAGTTCCTTCTTGCACGCAAGTAGCCAAGACTTACCCGTGCGAACAGTGCTTGCTTCCGCTCCTTGGCCGTGCCTTGAGGAGTCACCTTCTTCTCTTTAATCTCGAAGGGATCAGAGAGACCAGTGAAAGCAGGGGGTTTCTTCGGTGTAGATGACACGCCTGGCTCAGATGAGAGCGAGAAGAGATTACCGGGAGAAACGGCGGTTGGCAGCTTGGGTAGAGGGAGCAGGGGAATGGGCGGGATGGACGAACGGCCTGAGGTTCGTGTAGACGGTGTAGGCAGGTGCGACGGCTCAACAGTCTTTTCCTATCATCAGCGTTCGTCGCAACCTCCCAAAGCTCACCTCTCCATGAAGTTCCACCCAGCGCCTCAGCTTCTGCCAAACTTCATCCTCGCGCATCTCTGCTCCAGCATTCCAGCGGCCCACCACTCGCACACCACCTCCTTGTCCCTGTGTACCGAACCCGCCGATCGCTCCGTCCATGAGCAGTTGGCGCGTCTCGCCTGCTTGCAACTCGAGCTCAATACCGATACCGTGTGCATGGACACGACGCCCAGATTGGGGATCCAGAGTGCGCGTAGTGGTGATAAGATAGCTCAGTCCGCATACGGATTCTGGGCGCGGGTTCGATGAGACGAGGAAGGGGTTGTCGTCGTGCTTGTCTTTGGAGGACTCGGCAGGAAGCGTCTCGCCATCCCATGTCCAGAGCCATGCCAGCCTGGCGAACTCGTCTTTTCCGAACCGGCGACGCGCGGTACTCTCGACTACAGGCTTGAGCGCGAGGTAAGTGGTCAGATTGGGCAGTCGGAGGCGCGTAGTCTTCGCCGAATGCGGAGGTAGCACTGGTGGTTCGGTTGCGAGGTGAAGCGAGAGGGCGATATTGAATGCGTGGTGTAGAGTGAGAAGAGTCTGAAGGTGATCCGGGAGGCTCGTGCGAGGCTGTAGTTGTTGTCGCTTTGGCTGATGTTCTAGGACAGACTCGTCTTCTGAAGGTTCATCCTCGACAGGTAGGCGACGTTGGCGTGATCGAGGAGGAGTAGGAAAGGGGGAAAGAGGAGGATTGGGAGCTGGAGCACTGGTAATATCGTCAGCTGTGGATGCGTACGATGCCATGCGAGCTACTTACTTGCGAGTCCGCTTCAAGCCACCGTTCACGCCGCGCTTGTTTGGGGTGACCTGCACGCCCGACATTTTGTGATATGGGATCGGGGACAGGTGACCGCCGGGCCAGCCGGAGTGAGAGACAGTGAGAGGAGAGCCGGGGTGAACAAGAGACTGATGCTAGTTGTTGTTTTGTTGCAAGAGAGTGAGTGAGAGATTGAAAGAAAGAGCAAGATAAGGAGGACAATGCGTCGAGGACATTAGCATTACATTAGACGGTCAGGGTAATCAAGATGGCTGGGTGCAGGACATCCAGGGCCGGCAGGCGCAGCCCAATCAACGCGACAAAGTGCCACCAAAGCCACGCGACAGACTTTGTGCCTGGAACGCGATCTTGGTTTTGTATTATTCTTATTGTATTTCTTTTAATTAATCCCTTGTCGGACCTTGCATCTCCGCTTTGGCCTTGACCGAGGAATTCCAAACGTGAATAAAGGGGTGGTCTAAATAAAGCCTTTCAAATGGTGGTGTCACCAGGCTCATTAGCGATTGCGTAAGAGCAAGTCAACATCGGCATCATGACGCCGCCCTCTTGGCCCTTTTCGCCGCTAGCGCCGCTCTTTCCGCTTCGGCCCGCAAGTGCCGGGGACTGCAGGGGACTGCCGGCGGCAAGTGCCAGTCTAGGCGGCGTATCCAGCCATTGTCGTCGGGTCGGTCGGCGGCATCGGTGAGGTCTTGTCGTCTACCAGGTATGAGGTAGAACACGACTGCGGTACCGTGTGGTTCCCACCAACTCTACGCCCAGGCGCTGAGCACTTGAGCACACCCCCCATATGGCCCAACTGCCACAGCACACCCTCAAGCATGATGCATCACTACTGGTACTACTAATGATGCGGTTACGGTAGCGCTCGTTGCACGCTGCAACGTCGAAACTGCCGCTGCTGCTGTTGCTCTCCTTTCTCTTTCACCTTTGCCTTACTACTTTGTGCATAACATTCCAAAAAAGCGGCAGTCGCTCGTCAATCTTGAATGGTCACTACTCGTCAAAAGCGTGTGAGTCATAAGAGGGGGGAGGAGGAGGAGGAGGGGAGGAGATAGCAGTGAGAGTCAGTGCTGACGTTGATTGATTGGTCACCGCACCCACCGCTTCCACCGCTTCCATCGCGCACCCGCCCATTCTGTCTCTCATACCTGGCCTGCATGGGCTGGCCCCGGCCCCGAACCCCGATCCAACTTGACTCTTGCAATCTCAATCCCAATCCCAATCTCATAACGAGACATCATCATCTCTACTACTTGTCTCTCTGTCTCAATTCCCATCCACCTTTTTAACCCTTCTACTGTTCATCACCTGCTCCATTATCGCCACTCTTCCTGTCATCACCAACACCACTTGCTTACTGCTTGCTATTTCGTCAACATTCTCACTGCGACTTTGGTCTAATCCCTAGGTACGTCACTGCGTGGAAATTGGGCAACCCCCTACTAGAATTTAATCCTTCCACCCCCCAAAGGGACTGGTGACTTGGGTGGGGTGGCAAGTGGTCGGCCACCTGCGGTCCAGCGGTCCAGCGGGGCCATCAATACGGGTTACGGGCAGCCGCACCGTACCGTGAGGGCCGCCCGAGCTCGGCTACATACCATACCCACCGAACAACTCCCCCTCCCCATGACATGCATCCAACGCTCTCCCACCAGCCTCCCTCTGTCAATGCCACCGTTCCATTTATTCCAGTTACTGACTTCATTTGCAGAAATCATCCAACATCATGTCGACCTCTCCCAGGCCTACCCGCGCTAAGCGCGGCTCCATTCCGTCTCTCGAGGCAATGGGTGACACCTTCGCCGGCGACACTACCGTTGTCGTCCTGGGAGCTTCAGGTGACCTGGCCAAGAAGAAAACATTCCCAGCTCTCTTCACCCTCTGGCGCCAGGGCCACCTTCCCAAGGATGTTCACATCGTCGGTTACGCCCGTACCAAGATGGACGATGCCGAGTTCCGGAAGCGCGCAACAAGCGAGATCAAGAAGCCCGACGGTGACAGCAAGTTTGACACCCAAATTGAGGACTTTAAGAAGATCCTCACCTACGTACACGGTCCTTACGACAAGGATGAGGGCTACCAGGAGCTGGAGAAGCACCTCCAGGAGATTGAGAGCAAGCGGGGCTCTGGCGAGAAGGCCAACCGCATCTTCTACATGGCGCTGCCTCCCTCGGTATTCACTGACGTGGCCGCCGGTCTCCGGAAGAACAACTACTCGAAGAACGGTGGAAACCGCATCATCATCGAGAAGCCCTTCGGCAAGGACCTCGAGTCATGCCGCGAGATGATGTCCAAACTCAAGGCCGAGTGGTCTGAGGACGAGACGTACCGTATCGACCACTATCTAGGCAAGGAAATGGTCAAGAACATCCTTGTGCTCCGCTTCGGAAACATTGTCCTTGACGCCGTTCTCAACAAGTACTCCGTCTCCAACGTCCAGATCACTTTCAAGGAGAAGATTGGCACGCACGGCCGTGGTGGCTACTTTGACGAGTTCGGAATCATCCGTGACGTCTGCCAGAACCGTAAGTCGAACAACAGGAGCGTGCCGCACGCACTCTCGTCTGGTTTAGCCGAGTTGCGAGTGACTAACCGCCGTGTCCAGATCTCATGCAGGTCCTGTCGATCCTGACCATGGAGCGCCCCGTCTCATTCGCTGCCGAGGACATCCGTGACGAGAAGGTCAAGGTGCTGCGTTCCATCCCCCCCATCAAGAAGGAGGACGTTTTGCTTGGCCAGTACGTCGCTGCCAATGGCGAGCCCGGGTACCTCGACGACGACACCGTGCCCAAGGGTTCGACGTGCCCCACCTTCGCTGCTCTCGCCTTCTACATCAACAACCCTCGTTGGGAGGGTGTGCCGTTCATCATGAAGGCAGGAAAGGCCCTCAACGAGAGCAAGGTGGAGATTCGTGTCCAGTTCAAGGACGTCACCTCGGGTATCTTCACCGACATTGCTCGCAACGAGCTCGTCCTCCGTATCCAGCCCGACGAGGCAGTCTACATCAAGCTCAACTCCAAGCTGCCCGGTCTCATCACCAAAGCAATCCCCACCGAACTTGACCTGACCTACAAGGACCGCTTCACCGATGTTGAGATTCCCCAGGCATACGAGGCACTTATTCTGGACGCGTTCAAGGGTGACCGCTCTAACTTCGTCCGTGACGACGAGCTCGAACTGTCGTGGAAGATCTTCACCCCCATCCTGCACTGGATTGACGAGACCCACCCCAAGCCCGAGCCCTACCCCTTCGGAGCACGTGGACCCGCTGGCTCCGCTGAATTCTCTGCAAAGCACGGCTACAAGCGCAGCGACGAGGGCACTTAGTAAGAGCTGCCCCTGCTTCCGATTGCCGGAGCACTGAGAGACATGTTACTGACCATCACAGCACGTGGCCTGTCACCAGCGTTTCGGCTAACCTCTAAGCAAGGTCTACGTCTAGAACGAAGGGCAGGAAGATCAGCATGAAGTAGTCAACGACGCGTGATATGGCAACGCAGTCGCCTGTAGAGGTCGCATGGAGATAACTGTTTTGACGAGAACTGGGGAGGAGGGTATTCCTGTCAAGCAGGCGCCCTCGGGCTAACAAATGACAACGTTGTGCTCGTGACCTCATGACTGTCCAGCGGTGGAGACAACCACACTTACACCCAGATTTGATTACGCCCTATCACATGATGCTATGTACAATACATCGATTACCCCCCGCCGCTCACACCTACACGAACTCGAAGCGCCCCTCGCCGCTCGCAAGCATCTTCCGCGCATCAGCATGTCCCACAACCCGCTCAAGCCGAAGGACGTCGAAGCGCGAGAACAAGGTGTGGGCGCGCACGTCAACCGGGTCAACGGCCTCGTCGACATCGGACCCGGCTCCGCGGGACGCCACGAACGGCATGGCGAGGAATTCGGCGTAGAACGCCGCATGTTCTGGCAGAGAGTAGAACACGAGGGTGCGCGCCCCACGGAGGCGGTAGCTGGAGTCAGTAATGTCGGTGGGAGACGACGCACCGACGGTAGAAGTGGAAACGCTCGGTCACGATGAGGAAGGCCTTCTTCTGCTTGAAGAACTGGGTACGTGCGCGCGAGATCTCGGCGTTGGAGGAGTACTCGGACAGCGCGGCGTAGGAGACCTGTCCGTTCTTCCGCAGGTGGTTCGTGACGCGGACAAAGTCGAAATATGAGGGGATTACCACGATGGTCTGGGTTCGCGACCCAGCGGCACGCAGGAGCGAGGGGATGGTCTGTCATGAGCTCGGACGTGGAGTGGAGTTGAGAACGCTAAAACTTACCTTCTTGGTGAACCACTCCAAGCGCTTGTCGACCTCCTCGACACCCGCCTCCGCACCCATTGCCTTGTCCTCCACGTCGAAGCGCTCAAACACCTGTCGCACACCGGGCCGCACGCGGTCCAGCACGCCCTTGAGCCCCTGCGCCGCGTCCACGCGCAGCTTGCCCGCGACGTTGAAGCACTGGTGGTGAAACACGCCACGCGCCTCGGGCATGTCGTACCGCGAGAGCAAAAGCGTCTGGCGCAGGAACCGCGCCCGCTGCTCGACGTACCATGGCTTGAGGCGCGAGAAGTCGCACCCGTGCGGCGAGTCTGGCAGCTTGTTCAGGTGCTTGAACACAAACTAGAGTCAGCGTGTGGATAGCAAGAGATATATGTACCTGTACATGGTCCCAGTTCTGCATGGCCATGACGTCGGCTCCGTCCACAATGGCGACCTCGATGGAGGCGAAGACGTCTGTCGACCTCTCGCGCTCCGCGGCCATCTTGACCGCCAGGGGCGAGGCGACGATGATATCGCAGTCGAGAAGTTTGGCCTCGTTCGCAGGTGGCATGACAACACGCCACGCCTTGCGCGTAATCTTGACCCCGAAGCGGAAGTTGTCGTCGCTGTTCCCCTGGAAGTTCTCGATGTGATCTGCAGGAAAATCAGCCCCCTCTTTCAAGGGGTCCTCCACGCCGGGGGGCAGCCCGAACGACTCGATGAAGGGCCGGCGGTTCTCGATCTGTGTGCCCTCCCCTGCAAGCGGGAAGACATGGTCTCGCAGCCACCGCAGAGCGGACGAGCGGGTTGGCAAGAGAAGGAGCACCTTGGGGCGGGTGAAGGACTGGTCGCGGGGCGGGTCGATTTCGCGCCCCTCGGCGGCTGCGTGCGCCAGCTTCTCGTTTCCCCGCACGATCCTGCGGCGCGTCTTGAGAACGTGGTTGAGCGCATGCGCTGCCGCTGCGGAGCGGAGCGCGTCATGCGTCCCGCCCGCGAAGGGGGCAGCCTCGGAGCCGTCCGCCTCGCCGTCCAGGCTGTGCGCGTACAGGTCGGTATATGTCCCAAGCTGGGTGAGGAGCGCAGACGCAAGCGGTGTGGAGGACTTCATGGCCGCGGAAATGGTCGGGACAAGCTGAATGTCAGATTACCTCTCTCCAAAGAACTCACCCTCGCTTTGCCGCCTGCTCGAGCACCCCCCTGTGGTCGCTGCTCCACCACCCGCCCCAGGTCGCTCACGACCGCTCGGCTGGTCTCCCATTCCCCCTCCTCGGCTGCCTTCACCGCCGTATCGCTCAGTACAGACGGCTCCGGGCCAAAGTGGGTCACGAACGTGTCCTCGTCCTCGTCCTCGTCGTCGCTGTCCTCGGCCTCGTCCACAGCCTCAACGACCAGCTCCGCCTCGGCATCGGAGCCCTTGTCATCGCCCGCCTCGGCCACAGAAACGACCTTGACAGCCTTCCCCTTCCGACCATACGTGCTCCCGCTGGGCCCGACCTCGCCGCCGAAGACGACGCTCCGCCGCCGCTTGGGGGTTGGCTCGCCGCTGCCGTTCGCGACGGCGGGACTTTGTGGCCTGCTCCCTGCGGGCGAGAGCGCTGCGGGCGACCGGAAGCCGCCGGGGAGGTCGAGTTCACGTGGGCGCTTGATTGCGCTCACGTTGAGAAGTGTGAGCAGTTTGACTTCTGCTGCTGTTGTCATTGTTGTTATGGATGTCGATGCAAGGGACAACAGCTCACCCAAATCCTGCTCTTGTCCAGTTGAGCCGGAGCCCAAACATTTTGTTTCCGCAACGGGTGGTCACGTGCACAGAAGTGGAGGTCATCCACTGGGTCATTCGAATGATCTGCGAGAGCTACTGAATACATACATGAGATTGTATCTCAGTGACGCTGATGGACGACACGACGACTACGACATGAAGGTATTACTGCAAGATATCGCTCTGTTAAATTAGAGGCAAATAAGAGGCTTGACGGACACTTGGGTGACGAGATCCACCAGTTCTGCCCACCAAACGAACGCGAAACTCATCTGAGGGCTGCTGTCAGCTGCCAATCAAACCGAAGCTCACAGAACGCGCAGCTCGTCGGCCAGAGCATCCTCAGGCGAGGCAGTGCCCCATACAGCCTTGTTGACGTTCTCGTCCCAATCGTGGACGAGGGAATGCTCAAACGAGAGCATGTACGCATGCCACGCGACAAACTGCTCACGGGTGAAGCCGGGTGGGATGCTGACGGCGGGGATCTTGCTGAATGCCT
This sequence comes from Cutaneotrichosporon sp. PL3408A, assembly GCA_023629975.1. NCBI lineage: Eukaryota > Fungi > Basidiomycota > Tremellomycetes > Trichosporonales > Trichosporonaceae > Cutaneotrichosporon > Cutaneotrichosporon sp. PL3408A. The sequence goes on from JAMAMB010000001.1 coordinate 3,605,443, forward strand.
CCATGGCTCCCTGGCGCGCAGTCTGGACGTGGGCTTGGTACACTACATCGAGATTCTCCTGCTGTCAGCTTGCGACTCCTCCGGCAGCTTACGTGGAGGTGCGCCTGCTCGCGTGATCGACGGCGCTCGATGTTGTGTGCTGACACGCCAGTCACAATCTCCGTCTCCTGGACGTTGAAACGGCGCTTGGTGTACTGCATGTCGTACTCGTACCGCGACTTGACTGCGCGGAGATAGTAGAAGAACGGTATGTTGCCCCCGTCAAACAGCCCTGTCAGGCGCGGGTCGAGGTGGTACTTGGACCGCAGGAGGTCGGTGGGGACGAAGTAGGGGTCCGGGTCAACCTAGCGTAAGCTCATAAGCAAAATAAAAAAAAAAAAAAAACAGCTCACCATGCGGAAGAGGATACCTAAGATCTTGCCACTGAGGTACGTCTTACTCTCTTCCTGATGTTAGCTGGACAGAAACGAGTCACCAGCTCACCTTGCCCATGAAGTCAGGCCACTTCTTCGGGACGTACTGCGGGTCCAGCTCCGCTGGCTGTCCCGCTGGAGTCAGCTTACGCTCGCAGCCCAGCGGACATACTCTTGGCAAAGTCTACACTTTGGGTCAGCAAGTCAGCGTTCTCAGGAGGTCACTCACGCAGTCTGATGTCAGCTGTGTACCGAGGCTACTAACTCACACTGTGGATGTGGGACAGCTTGAGGCACGTCTTGTGGAAGGGCGTGTGCATGTCCGAGTTGGCGAGGTGCGCATTGTCGACTTGACCCAGGATGTCGTTCTGTTTGTCAGCATATGGCGGTGCTGCATCCAAACCATGATGTAGTTGACAAAGTTCTGGCGTCAGTTGAGATACAGACAAACGTTCACCTCGTTGACATGCGCCTGGGTCACCTCCTTGACACGGATCTGTGGCGGAGGAGTGTAGTTCATCGGCTCGAACACCTTGAGAGGCTGCACGAAGCGCTGGTCCCAGATCAGCGTGTAGTCTGGTGTCAGCTCGGGGGAGGTTTGAGAGCTGACCATCGCCGTCCAGATCTCCGCCGCCAAGCATGTTCGGCAGCGGCCGCTTGCCCTTGGTGCTGAACACAATGACGTTCTTGAGATGCCTCAGTTGAGGGTAGTCGATAGCCTGGGCGCGGCGCACATCGCCAGGGTGCAACGCGGGGGCGCGGCACACCAACACCTCGCCAGTCACGATGACGGGCGGGCTGTCATCATCCTTCTGGTACTGGCAAAACACCTCGCCTTCGCGGAGGCAGCTGACCTCGTCCGAGATGCCTGAGGTAAGCTTTCGTTCGGCTAGTTCAGCTTACCTATGAGGAAAACGCCGCCGTCGATCTGGAGACGGTTACGCCACTTCAGGTCCTGCAGTGCGCGACCCTTGATGAGCCGGCATACGTCGAGGACGAAGGGGTTGTCGTTGAACCCGTTCTTGATAAGCGTGGCAAGTGGGAATGTCGTGAACGCCGACATCCACTGCTCGTCCTGAATCGTGAGTGCCCCCCTCCTTACCCGGCCTTCAAGCTCCCGCATGTGTGCCAGAGCCCGTTGAAAGAGCCCAATGAACAGGCTCTCGGGAACGCCGCTGGCCTCCATAATCATGATGAACTGGCGGTTGAGGAAGGCCGCTTGGTAGTGTGTCACCTGGGGTTAGTCGGTGAACGACAACGAGAGAGGCTTACCCGAATGACATTGAGGCCCCGCTGGTCGCTGGGGAACTTAATCTGTGACTTGCGGAGCAGCACGTCGTTCGGGCCTGCGAGATGGGGCCAGCATGCAAGCATGCCCTTTGCGCCACTGTCGTAAGCTCAACTGCAGGCATCATAGCTTACCCTAGACGGAACTGAATAGCAGACGGAGCTGAGACTGAGACGTTCCCAGTCTTGGAGTTGAGGGCCTGAGCCGCCTTCAACATGACCTCTGTGCCGGCGATGGAGCAGCCGTCGGTGAAGCAGTGGCCACCGCGTTCGATGTCTTCTCGCTTTCCGAGGCGCACCGCTAGATCTACGGCGCGGCTCGTGCTGAAGGGCTGATGTTAGTTGCTGACACTTGTTTCCTTGATCGAGCAACCTACCAAGCCCATGCGGGCAGCATATTTTGCCACAACTGTCTCCTTAACGGTGCCGATCCAACGGAACAGCTCGGGGCGGGAAATGGCGGCTGGGTTGAAGAACCACATGGCGTGGTCTCTGTAATGTCAGCAGAGACTAAGAAGGTTCACTCACTTCTGCTGCGAGCCTGATGAGGCGATGGGGAAGAAGTGCTTCCCACCGACCATGATACCCTTGTTGAGCGCGCGGCGGACGCGCGCCATCAACCCCACCTGTGGCATGAGCTCATCTGCCTGTTTCGCATATGACAGAATCTAGCGTTAGCTCGGCACGGTCTCAACGGAGCTACCCACGTGAAGCCGGCCGCCTTCGTCTACGAACTGCACGCGGATAATGTCGTCCAGGTGCTGGCAGTACTTCCGGGTGACAGTGTTGCTGGCCTCCTGCTGCGGTGGGCCGATGAGCAGCCGCGTGGGCGTGACCTGCACTGTGCGGATCATGACGAGATGCTCGATGCTCGCCGGTAGACTCGGAACGTGCTTGAGCGTCTTGGCTCGCTGGCGCAGCGCCTTGTTCACATCGTGTATGCGTTCAGCGGTGAAGAGGCTCTCGAGGATGCGGAGCTTGGTGTCGTGCATACTGGCGAACTTGTTTCCAGCGAGCGCGTCGCGCAGCTCTGGCCAGTCGCAGGGTCGCAGTATGCCGTTGGCCAGCAGCCCCTCGACGACGGTCCGGGTCTCGAAGTCGAGATCTCCGAGGTGGGGCATGTCCCATGAGAGAGTCTTCTGGGAAATCACCGGGTAGGGCACCCTGGCGACGATGTGAGTGCCCACGACGCTGTTGATCATGTGCTGGCATACCTTGAGGCGGTTGAGGTCTGTCTCGTTCAGTCGAAGAACCCAGTGAAAGGCATTCCAATGAATAGGCTGGGGTCAGTTTCCAAGTGTGCTTTCGGTCTAACTGACAATTGCTCGTGTGGCCTCTGGGGTGGGCGAGATAGGGGCGAACTCAGCCTCGCGCTGCCGTCAGCTTCCTCTTTCGCCATACTCACATAGTGACCTGAGATCGAAAAGTCCAGCTCTGTTCCACGGCGACGATACGGCGTGCCGGAATTGGACTTGATCCCCTTCTCGAACTTGACAAAGTAGCGCGGAGGGCGACGGAACGAGACTGCCAGGTGAACGTCTGTCATGTCACCCTTCTTCTCTGTGCGGATATGAAGGCCCTGCGCGGTGATGTCGCCCAGAGGGAGCTCGATGTCCAGTGGCTTGAGCACTGGGGGTAGTGTGCCCTCGTCCATTATGAACGTGGCCTTTGCGACTAGCAGCTTGCGCTTGAAGTCGAAGCTGAGGAAGGTGTATAGGTTGTCCTTCTTCGGCTTGGCATTGTGCCGCCCCGGAGCAGGCTCGCTGCCAAGTCGGCATGAGCCGCCAAAGATCTGCAGTCAGCAGGGAAGGAAGGTCGCTGGGTTGACTCACCTTGGTGAACTCTGAACCGCTGAGGGATCCCAGCACCAGGTGGTGTGGCTTGAGCAGCCAGATATCCACGTCCCGCCCCTTTTTGCGATCCTCTGCGCTCAACAGCTTCTCGATCACGTCGGCGTCTGGTGTCATGGTGGAAGGAGAATGCGAGTGGTGTAGATGTGAAGAGTTGCGTAAGTTAGGCGGAAGGATCTTGGCTACGCTCATGCTGGGTGGCGGGGAGGTAAGGGAGGGTGTGTAGAGTGTTCAATGACAATGAGTGACTTGTGGGTGACTGGACCTGGACAAGAATGTGTGGTGCTGGGTGGCGCTGAGGAACGGCCAATGAGTGATTGGGGGGTGACTGGACTGGGTGTGAGTGCACCGAGTGACACACAAAGTGCAAGGTGTCAAAGGAGTGAGGAGAGATTCAGTATATAAAGGAGGGGAATGGTGAGGTGACTAGGTGACTGGACTCGGCCACTAATGCGTGGTGTGAGTGGCCAGAGTGACACACAAGGTCCAAGGTGTTAAAGAGTGACACACAAGGTCCAAGGTGTTAAAGGAAGGAGAGGAGGTGAGGTTGAGGGTGGATGGGACGACGGGACAGAGGATGTGAGGAGTGTGCAGGATGTAGTAGGAGACAAGTTAAGTTATAAAGATGATGATGATGGAAGTAAGAATGATGGTGAGAAGAGAGAAAGAAACAGTGGTGAGAGACTGAGAAGAAGAGAGAAATGTGAGAAACGAGGCGCATGGAAGATCAGATATTGGTGCGACCACAACGGAGGGCGCCATAGGAATGGGGGCATCCAAGGAAGGAAGGTTACGCCCTTGCACTGATCCACCACAGGAAATCCTCACGTAGTGAGCATGTGTGAGCGATTCATAATGGTCAGAGAGGATGAGCTCCAGTTTAACGGAGGGGACAGCGACGCGAACGACATGAACGACATGACCGACATGACCGACACGAGCGACATGAGCTGACACGAACCTCTTTAACAACATTAACGACATGAAAGGAGGGTAGTCATCGATTAGAACGGTCAGTGCGTCGTCGACGACTTGTAAGAAGGCATTGAGGAAGTTCCATGCACAGACCTCCACCAGGTGCGAGCCACGAACCACTGGCGACGTCCGCATCCTCTCGCTCTCCGCAATGTCTTTTCTGGACGCAAGGAACCTGCTGTGGCGTGCGATGGTGATCTCGATGCCCGCAGACAGAAGAAACGATCGAGCATTGACGTCCGCTGTGCTGATCGTTCATCAGAATATCAGACCGGTGTCCATCCGTAGCTCCACTTTTCTAAGGGATCAGAATGCTCGCTCAGACTCATCTGACACTTCAATGGCTCCTCGCCATTCGCGTCGGCGCGACACGGCTTGTGGTAGCTCCGTCTCTGAGGGAGTGAGTAACAGCCCCATGGCCGTGTGATGGACGCTGTAAAGAGTGGACAGACAAGGTGGCGGTGAACGAGGCGGATCGCCAGATAGTCGCGTCTGGCCATGCATCTTTGAGGCGTCTGGTCACGCTCGGTCTCCGTCGCTGGTCCGGGCGGGCCGGCGGCAGTGTATGGCGGTGCAGCGGGAGACCCCCACTGCGGATCCACCTCCGGCTCAACCGGCACCCCGGAATGAACAATGGGGGGATTACGCGTGCTCTTGCTTTCGCATACAGCGCCGTAGCTGCAGCCTTTGTTGATTGCAATACTAATCAATTGATTGATGCCTTAATGCACAAATACCATTCTGACGCGTCCAATTCAACACTACACTAATCAATTTGCCAAGTGGGCCAAGACGTCACTGGTCAAGCGCTTCAAGTATGTTATCGGAATGCACGGATGCTAGCGGAGGGGTAGTCGAGGACTAACATGTCTTGCTGGCTATTCACTGTCCGCAGCATGTCCCTTGATAACCTCGATCCCTCGTTTTCCATACCCTGGGAAATGCTGGCAAATGGCCGTGGTCCAGGCATAACACCGGGGACTTTGAGACTTTCGCCGCCGGAAACGAAACAAGGATAACTTGCCTCAGCTGTGCACCGACTGAACATCCAGCGCCGCGGCTAGAGGGCAGAGAGCAGAGGCAGCGCGGGCGACGGGCGACGGGCGACGGGCGACGTGGTCGGCCGCGGACCAGTTGCAAGCTCGAGTTGGGTCACTTGGACCTTGGGCCTGGAGAAACCTGCCTGCAGAACCGGCCCCTCGTTCCGCAAATCGTTCCTAAGAGCGAACAGCATTGCAACTCGCGTCCCAACACAGGCGCGCGACGAGCGCGACGGGTTTTGCTTGGCTTTCTTCACCCCAGAAACGGTAAACCCTATCGCTCTCCCTCGCTCCTCCCTCACCCTCCCCGTTCAACTCACGTACTACTCACGTACTGACAACAGAGGTAAAAGTTCACCAACGCCCCAGAGGCCCCAGCCAACTTGCCAAGGTCCTCTTGTTCTACTTTAAACTAAAGGACCATCCGACTTGCGGTTGCCCGTCTCACGACCTCTACTCCCCACTTTATTCGCTCTTCTTGTCAATCTTGTTACTCCGTCTACACTGCACTGACAGAGCTCTCGACTCGACCCCACGCACTCTCAAAATGAAGGCGACAGCTACCGCTCTCGCTCTCGCTGTGCTCGCTGCGGCCGCCCCCGGCCCGCAGGCCAGCTCTCCAGCTCTCGCTGCCCGGCAGCAGGCGTCTGGCACCGGCGTCTCTCCCGTTGCCATCACGGACAGGCCCACCCCCCCCTCCTCCAGCGCGACCAAGTACGTCTGGGCGCACCACATGGTCGGCAACACCGAGTTCTACCAGGCGTCAAACTGGGCCGACGACACCAAGGCCGCCAAGGCGGCCGGCATCGACGGCTTCGCCCTCAACATGGGCAAGGACGCGTTCCAGCCCCAGAACGTCGAGTGGGCGTATGATGCTGCGGCCTCCGCCGGCGACTTCAAGTGTTTCTTCAGCTTCGACATGACCTCGTTCCCCTGCGACACCGCCGCGGACGGCAACACGATCGCGGAGCTCGCGAAGAAGTTTGCCGGCCACACCGCCCAGGCAAAGTACAACGGCAAGGTGCTGATGAGCACGTTCGCAGGTGACGCGTGCACGTTCGGCCAGGGCGATGCGAACAAAGGCTGGGCGTACGTTCGGAACCTTATCGGCAGCGAGACGTACTTTGTTCCCGCGACGTTTATGAACCAGCAGGCGCTGCAGGCTGGCCAGTGGTATGACGGCCAGGTGCACTGGGACGCCGCGTGGCCCATGGGCGCCGAGCCGCTCAGCGGCGACGCGGACAAGCAGTGGATGGCTGCGCTCGGCACGCGTGGGTACATGCCGCCCGTGTCGCCGTTCTTCTTCACCTACTACGGCAAGGACACCTGGGACAAGAACTGGATCTACCGCTCCGACGACTGGCTGCTTGCCACCCGCTTCGAGCAGGTCATCGCCATCCGCGACAAGATTGACATGATCGAGCTTGTGACCTGGAACGGTGAGTCAGGGCATGCGCGCACACTTGGTCACGGCTAACCCTAGACTACGGCGAGTCGCACTACCTCTGCGAACTCCCCACCGACCCCAAGTTCCAGCCCAAGTCCAACGGGTGGACCGACGGCATGCCGCACGACGGCCTCCTCTCGATGGTCAAGCTCTACTCGGACGCCTTCCGCACCGGCAGCTACCAGACGCCCGAGGACCACCTGTGGCTCTGGTCCCGCCCGCATCCCAAGGACGCCGTCCCCTCCGCGCCGACCTTGGCCAAGCCCAACCGCTCCGACACCACCGACGACGCACTGTACGCCGTTGCCGAGCTCTCGTCACCCGCTACTGTGACCATCTACTCCGGCTCGAGCAAGGAGTCTTGGGACCTGCCCGCCGGTCTGGCCAAGCTCCGCGTGCCCTCTGCCCCTGGTCCTATTGGCGGCGAGATTAAGCGCGACGGCAAGGCCGTGGTCACCTTCGACTCCAAGGCTAAGGACGGATTCGAGTACACTGACAAGCCCAAGGACTACAACTTCAACTACTACGTTGGCGAGGGGTAAGTGGCAATGTGCTTTGCGTTGAACGCAATGCTGACAGACAGTGGCAAGGGCTCTGGCTCTGGCTCCAGCTCATCGTCCGCAGCCTTCAAGACTGTTCCCAGCATTGCCATGGCTCTGGCCGCGGCTGTCGCTATCGTCGTCGTCGTCTAAGCGCGTACACAATCACCGCTGTGAATAAGAAACGCAGCCAACTGCAGGCTGGTTCCTGGACAGTACCTGTACAAATAGAGTGTCACCCCTATAGATGTCCGATAGACGACGTGATGTAAAGATACGACATGATGTGGCAAAAAGGGTTGAGCCCCGACGAGAATACTGCTGTCAAGTGAGCTATGAGTAGTGAGCCAAACAGTGCCTTTAGTTCTCGCCGCCATACACGCCCCACGATCACTCAACAGGCTACATGACAAGACGAAGACAACCATGACAACTAGCGGTATCCCTCGGCATACCCCCTCGCAAACCGCCACTCCGCGCTGCCCTGCGGCGTGGCCGAGCGCGCGCGGCTTGGCCCCGCCATTGCGGCATTCATCTCCGATGTGCTGCTCGGGCCACCTGGCTGGCCGAGCTTGAGGAAGGCGGGCAGCGGGCGGGGCGCGGGTGGAGTTGGGGCTGTCGGGGCCAGCGCCTCGGGACTCGACTGGCTCCCTTCCCGCTCGCGCTCGCCCTGATGCTCACGTTCACCATCGCCCTCGCCGTCACCGTCACCGCCGGGCGTCTCGGGCTGGTGGGACGAGGTGCGAGGTCTGGGGGTGGATGCGCGGGAGCCCATGGGCGAATGCGATACTGGAGACGTGACGCCCTGCGGAACTTCGGGGACGGTGGGGAGTGTCGACATGACAGACACACCGGAGACCCCGATGGGTGTCGCGGCATGCGTGTTTTGCCGCGCGGCCGTACGGGGAGTCTGCTGGACAGCCTCTCCGTCCGCCATGTCCACATCGTCGTCGTCGTCCGCCTGGTCGCGCCGAGGAGGGTCGCGCCTTCCGTTACCCCCGCCGCCCCCTCCAGCACCACCAGTGCCTCCTCCCCCGCCACTGGCCACTCCGCCACCGCCGTCTGCAGAAGGCTCAGGCTCAGAGCGAAGGCTGCACCTGAACTGTTAGCTAATATAAACAAACACCGCGATACTCACCAGAACCGATGGCCCTCACTCCACGCCTTGCTTTGGCACTCCTTGCTGCAGTACTTGGCCTTCCGGCACCGACGGCACTTGGCAAACTCGCGCGGAAACTTTTCCCAGCGCCCACAAGACATGTAAGCGCACTGTCGGATGCCGCCCTGCGCGTCGTCCTTGCGGCAAGCGTTGCGCATTATAACGCCGGCCCAGTACTGGATCTCACCGGGGATGCGCGACATTAACGGGTCGGAGGGGGAGGGTCGGAAAGTGAATCGCTCCACGAGAGAAAATATGTTGGGTGTTTCCGAGTACGCGGGGCGCTGGGGCAGTGGCACATCGGAATCGTCGCCTAGGTCGAACGTACGGTGCATCGGGCGACGGGGGTGATGGAATGTCGCGCGCACATGGGGATACTTGGACAGGTAGGCTAATAGCTGGAGCGCGAGCAGGATGTTGTCCTCGGAGTAGTTTGTGCCTTCGGGGTTTAGCAAGAGGGACACGCCGACGTACGAGGCGAGATCCTGGAACCCCCGCGGTGCGTGGTTGGCAATGATGATCTGCGCCTGTGGGACTGTCGGGACCTGCGCCGCCAGTTCCGTAGTGGTCGTCTGCATCTCCGTCGTCGCCACGCGTGGAGTCTGGGCTGCACCCGGCTGCCCTGGTGGGGCGCCGGCCTCCATGTCGAATCGCGCCTGCTCGGCCGCGAGCATCTCGGGGTCTGGCTCGTCGTTGGCCAGTCCGGCGATGCCCTCGACGATGGCGGGCTGTGGGCCGTTCTCCTGATTCGGCACCGCCGCAGCCGCTTCCATGGCAGCATTGGCTGCAGCCGCGAGTGCCGTCGCTTGAGCGAGATCCGTCTCAGGCATGTGATCCGACGTTTCGCTCTCGTCCGTAGGGCGCTGGTCCCGCTGGTCCCGGTCGCGGTCACGAGGAGCTAAGAGAGGCCGCCCGACGACAGTGCCTCGCCGTCCGCGCATACCCTCGATGTGCTCGACAGTGTGCATTTGCATTAGCGACGACTGGCCCCCCTCGGCAAGCTGTGCTGGTCGAGCCATCCCAGAGGCTGGCCGTCCTGACTCGGCCGCAGCTTGTACTGCGGCATTGGTCGCAAGGCTGTTGTCTGAACGAGCACGTGGGATTGCGGGTGGCTCGTCGCCGGACAGCGAGGCTGCGTTGCTTGTCGACGCGCTCGCCGCCTCGCTCACTGGATCAGGCGAGCGCCGTGGGATCTGCAAGGGCAGCACGGTCATGCGGGCGCGTGGCGTTGTTGTAGTCACGCTTGGCCCTGCGTCGGCATTCTCCGGCTCAATGTCCATACCCAGGTCCGCTCCCGTGTCTGTGTCGCCACCCTGTGTGTCGGTCTCGCCGCCCTCCGTCTCGGCGTCCGCCATGTCAACATCGGTATCGGTGGACGAACCAGTCTGCACCCGTGCAGGGGGCGGTGGCTGCTCAAATGGCTGCTGCCGGTTCTGCAAGCGGTTGGCGATGAGGTTGACCATGAGCTGGCCGAGGCCGCGGGATGCGGCTCCCGCACCAAATGGTGCGGTAGGAATGGGCTGAGGCTGGGAAGGCTGTGGTGGAGCGAGTTGGTGGTTCTGGGTCGGGACATTGGCGGTTGGTGCAGGCGGGTGCGCGTACGGAGGGTGCGATTGAGAAGCAGAGTGGGAAGCTTGTGGCTGAGTCGTCTGCCCGGATTGAGATGGCTGAGTGGCCACTGAATCCCGTGAAGAAGAGTTCACCTGCGTGCTCGAACCTGTGTGCCGTGAGGATCCCTGGCGGCGGCGTGCAGCGCGGGCCTCGACACCAGGGAGCGGTGCGCCGGCGGCGAGCGCGTCGACAGCTGCTTGACTGCCCAGGGACGAAGAGAAGATTGCAATACCGTTCTTCTTGAGCCAGGATTCGAGGATCTGAGCGACAATGTCAAGTGCACCCGCTTGGACGACGCGAGTGCGAATTGCCTCGTTGCCTCGCACACCGATGTTGACCACGCACTGAAAGGCGAGCGAGTGGCGCAAAGAGATAGCGCGGTCGACGTTGATGGTGCGAGCAGTGCACGGCCCGTTCAAGCCCCACAAATCTGGCAGAGTGGGTTCACGGGGAAGACAAGAGTCGCGCAGAATGTCAAGCATGCGCTCCAGACCACCGTCGACTGTGAGCACTTCACGTATCCTCGGGGACGTTGACGTCAGATACGTCAACTGACACAGATTGTTGAGCAATGCCAATGTCGAGTTGGTGTCCAGTGCTGTGCGTCAACATGCTTCTTAACCAAGTGACCAAGTCGTGGGACGGCGAGTCACGGTGAGGCAGGTGCTCAAGTCAGCTGCCTTGAGCCACACAGCTTTCGCGGGCCACAGCGAGCACTGTCATTTAAACAGCAGCGCTTGGCCACCGCTTCAACCCTCGCAGACACTTGTAGACATGGCCAGACGCTGAGACTTACCTCGTCGGTCGTAGAGCATCTGGCTGATGCTAATGACTGCCCGATTAGACGGGGGTAGAGTATAGTTTGATTCGCGCATGTTGTCGATGGCCAAGCAGGGGCCGTGACAATCAAGAGACGAGCTTGCGTGAAATGGTGGGCTGGGTGTCGTCCGTCTATGAGGCCGCCTGTGGCCAATGACTAATAGGCTGAGAAGCGGCGGGGTGCAGGGGAGGACGAGGAGACTAGAGCGCTAGAGCCGAGATGTGACCAGTGCGCCTTATTGTAGTGGCAACGTTGGAGTGAGTAGTGTGTTTAAAGGCGTTGGGATGCAAGCTGTCCTGGGGAGGTCCTGTGTGCGTAGGGGTTGTCAATTGCGTATGAATGCTGGGAAGAGACTGATGCTGTAATGTGGATGAATTGGATGGGATGTTCTGTATGGGTTTGTGTATGCGCTGTCGTAATGCTTGTTGAGAACGTTAACGATGACGATGAGAGCCAGAGATCCAGAGATGAGGTGATTGAAGAGATTGGAGAATAGAAGAGGCGTTGGTCGATGGTTGGGGTGGTGATTGCGTGTTGGGTGGGTGTGGTGGGAGGTGGATGGATGCTAATGGGTGATGCTGGGCGATGCTGGGTGGCTGCTTCTGGCTGGATGAGCCCCCTGGGTGAAGGGGCGTCAGCAGGCTCAGCAGGCTCAGCAGGCTCAGCAGGCTCAACAGGCTCACACCCAGTAGGCTCACCCACCAGCTCCTCACCCTGCGCCATTCCAGGATGTTGGTACGGTGCGAGGTGGAGGCCCACATAGGGTGCTCGGCACACCAACCTCCCACCCCAGTTCCCGCAGCCCCGTACCCTCAATCCATCGACATCACCTCACATTGAAACCTTGTCGTCCGACCAAGTTCTCACGGCATCCCACCTCGGCGACTAATACGATACATGCACGCACAGAACGAGCCTGTACGAGGCTCTGAAACGTGTCTCCCCTCTGTGCTCCTCATCCACCTCCACTACGCCCACAACTTGATCAACCCATCCCACGACGCCGTAATCACCTTGGACTGCCATGTCAGCATACATTACTGTTCTTTTGTGTCACTTACATGCTCGTTCGGCAGCCAGCAGTGATCAATCACAACCTGCTTATGCGCATGCAAACGCTTCTCAATGCGCCCTGTCTTCCAGTCCCAGAACACGAGGTCGCCCCCTCCTGTTCCGGACGAGATGTACTTGCCGTCTGGGGAGAAGTTGATCGCGCAAGCGTACCCTGCCACCGTGTGGCCTGCGAAGCGCTTCTTCTTGTTCTGCCGGAACCCGCCGTCGGCCGAGTACACGAGGATCTGGTTGTCGAGCGACTGCGCCGCAACCCATTTGTCTGGTGTGTCAGCTGAGCGGAAGGTGCCACATGGCGGTACTCACTCCCGGGGTGTTTGGCGACCGACGGCATTGAGTGCATGTACGGCTCGGCGATGTACTTGATGACGACGGGGATGTCAAAGTCCCACCCGCGGATCGTCTTGTCATCCGAGGTTGTCATGAAGCGGCGATTGTTGTCGACAAAGGTGATGGTGTTGACGGGTCCTAGGTGCTGGTCGTACGTCTGAACAATCTCGTGCGAACGGATATCCCATTGCAGGATCTTCTTATCCTGCATACCGGCAAGGAAGATATTTTGTCTTTCTGCGTCGGGGTGGAACTTTACCACATTGGCGACCTTGCCAGTCGAGAAGCGTGCTATGCACTTGCCCGTCTCGGTGTCCCACAACTTGGTGCTCCGGTCGTACGACGAAGAGAGGAACCGCTCGCCCTTGCGATCGAACGCAATGTCCTTGACCGCTTGGGAGTGGCCCATGAACGTCCGCAAGCAGTTGCCGTCGTGGTACACGTCCCACAGTTTGATCTTCGTGTCCATACTTCCCGAAAGCAGGAGATGGCCACTGCGGGGGAAGAGGCGGATGGCGGAAACGCCCTTGTTGTGTCCCGTCCACGTGTGGATACATTTGCCGTCTGGCACGTACGAGTTGGGGGGCATCGACCCCTCTGTCGGGTTGAGCTTGACGTCCACATCGGTAGGGATGTGCAGGTAAGAACGCCCCGCATAGTCGTACAGCTCCTTGCCATGGAAGACCGACTTTTCTTCCTGCGACTCTTTCATCTTCTTCTGCGCGGCAGCCTTGGCGTCTTCGCGACGCTTCTTTTCCGCTCGCCACTCCTCGTCCTCTTCCTCTTCTTCCTCCGGCATCTCCGTTTCTTCCTTTGGCTGCTCGTATCCAGCCCATGGACCGAGGTAGGCATCTGCTCCATCCGTGACGCTGGCATCGCCCTTGCCGGCGCGTTTCCTCTTCGCGGCCCTCCGCTGCGCCTTTGTTGGCCGCAATGTGTCGATCATGTTGAACCCATTCGCCGCTGCCGTGTCCGCTGACCCAATCAGCGCGCCGTTCCCCGCAATGGATGGGTCGTAGGCGTAGCCGTGGACGTCGAATGTCCGCTTCTGCCGCTCAAACTCGTACGTGTCCATGACTTGTTCTTCGACGTGCCCTGCAAATCAGCTCATGTAGCATTTAGAAAGTACTCACCTGCCGCAGAGTTCATGCCCTTGTTCTTGGCCTGGTTGAACGGATCTTCTGGCCCTTGGACGGGTTTCATCATGTCCTCGTACCGGAGGTTAACGTTGACCACCTGGTCTGTTGGTCGGGCAACAATGGCATTCCCCATCATATTTGGGTCCTCCTTGAGCACGTCTGGCGCTGCCTTGATGTCCATCTTGGTCACGACTTTGGAGGCTTTGGCTGGTCCTGCGGAACTAAGGCCGAAAGCATCCTTCCGCGCCTGAGCCTCGATGACCTCGTCGTCCTCGTCCACATCGTCCATGGTGGAAGGCGCTGTGTTGGAGACAGAAGGTCCTGGTACATCCTCGTCATCAGAGGAAGCGTACCCGGCGAGGAGAGCGGACATTGTTAATGAAGTGAAAGGTTAGGTGGCAATCCGCGATGTTGTCGCGACGTCGATGGTAACAAAACAGAATGGAAAGTCGATGAGGAGAGACATGCCTAACGCCCACGTGAGTCACACGTGCCTACTTGAAACGTGGTCCATGGATTGATTCAACCTCGTTCACGAACGTGACGAGCCTAAATTCATTGTCATCAAGAATTGAATTACATGATGACAGTTGTGACAGAGAGTGCGGACATGTCCGTATTTCCGCTAGATCCGTTCGATTGTCGATCTCTTCGCCGGTGTGGCCGGTGTGGACACGCGGTACGTCCGTTTCGTCCGTCCAACAAGGGGGCGGTAATCAATTGTAGCCGTGGTAACCGGTTCGCTGCGTGATGCTCGCTTTGCACACCTCTTCGTCGGCGTCGGCCACCGCTGACATTCACGTCTACCTTTGTCCACCTCGTCTCCTCGATCAACCGGCCCACCTTTGCCGTTTGCCTTAATAATACTCGTACACTCGCCGTAACACCACCTGCCCCCCGGCTCCTCTCCGACTCGTGCCCACTACCACCCTCACTTACACTCCAACAATGCCTCTCGAGACTAAGCTCACCCGCCTCCTCGGCATCAAGGTAGGTGTCCAAAGTGACCAACGACCGGTCATCCATCACCGCCTACCCGGTGTCAAATCACTCCGCTTCTTGGACCTCCCCCTTTAGATCTCCACCTCCAAGCAAACCTTCCCCCCCCCTCCGCGTGTATCGTACTGACGACATTTAGCACCCCATCGTGCAGGGTGGCATGCAATGGGTTGGCTGTAAGTAGCTACTTTGGACGACAGCGAGATCTAACTCCAGTGCCCAGCCTCGCCGCCGCTGTCGCCCAGGCTGGCGGTCTCGGTATCCTCACCGCACTCTCTCAGCCATCCCCAGACGCGCTCAAGGAGGCCATCCGTGAGACGCGCAAGATCATCGGCAACAGCCCCTGCCCAGGCAAGTTTGTAAGTACAGTAGACGCTGGCAAGCCAAGTGCCACCGTAGAGGCTGACCCCAGGGTGTCAACATCACTCTCCTTCCTTCGATCAACCCACCCGACTACGCTGGCTACGTTAAAGCCGCCATGGACGAGGGCATCACCATCTTCGAGACTGCCGGCAACAACCGTAAGTGTGCCTCACCTCTTTTAAACTGACATGCAGCCGGACCTATCATCAAGCTGATCCAGACCTACCAGGCGCCGGGGCAGTCTTCCGTGCCGAAGCGCTTCGTCATCCACAAGTGTGTCGCTGTGCGCCACGCCCTGTCTGCGCAGAAGATGGGTGTCGACGTCCTCTCGATCGACGGCTTCGAATGCGCCGGCCACCCCGGTGAGGAGGACATTGGCGGTCTCGTGCTGCTCGCCCGTGCTGCCAAGGAGCTCAAGATTCCTTTCATCTCGTCGGGCGGTATTGCCGACGGTCGCGGTCTGGCTGCCTCGCTCGCTCTTGGCGCCCAGGGCGTCAACATGGGCACCCGGTTCATGTGCACTGTCGAGGCGCCCATTCACCAGAACATCAAGGAGAAGATTGTGGCCTCGAAGGAACAGGACACGGTCCACATGTTCCGGTGAGCTACTCCAGGCAGGCGGTCAGCTCACAACAGGACTCTGAAGAACACAGCGCGTGTCTTCAAGAACAAGGTCTCGAGCGAGGTCGTTCGCATCGAGAACCGCCCCGGCGGCGCCAAGTTCGAGGACATCCGTGAGCTCGTCTCCGGTGCTCGCGGCAAGGTCGTCTACGAGAACGGTGACCCCGAGTATGGAGTCTGGTCGTGAGTATCGAGCCTGTCATACCATTTCGTACGAGAAGCCACACCGCGCAGCCCGCACACGCAAAACGCAAATGGCCTGTGGCTACGCGGCCCGGCTAGCCGATTAGCGAGAACGAGCTAACGGGCAGGGCTGGTATTTCCATGGGCCTGATTGACGACATCCCGACCTGCAAGGAGCTGTGCGACCGCATGTCTGCCGATGCGGAGAAGATCATCGTTGGCCTCGCTTCGGATGTTGTAGTGCCCAAGGCCAAGCTGTAGAGCGGTAGGTTTGTGACTTTGTCCCATGGTCATTTGATCTCCATAAATCTGTAGAATTGTGTGTGACAGAGATGCTGAGACGCTGCGATGCTACCTGGATGTGCGCTATGTGGGGAATGGCATATCCTGTCACCATGTGCATGTGAATGAGGAGTGTACAATGCATATTGAATCATATGAAAGGCGAGGCATGAGAGTTCGACGATGCCACGCCCCGTGGCGCCACGACGTTGGAGGGCTGAGGGGAGGTTTGAGGGTGGTAGCAGCGGCTGCTGTATGGAGGAGGTGGAGGTGGACGGGGGCCCTACGGTGAGAGATTTGCCCTACTGAGGTACCGACTGCCCCCGTTACCCCTCCCTCGCCCTGGCTGGCTAGCCTGGCTGGCTGCACCACCCCAACCCCCCTCTCGCACGCCCTCACGAGCCCTCGCACACCATCTGCAACGTCGACGACTCCTCATCTCGCTCTTACTCTCTCCTCCTCTTTACCTCTCTTGCTCTCTTAATCTCTTACTCTCTTACTCTCGTACCACAAACTAAACCTCCTCCCTCCAGCTCTTTTCTCTCTCGCTCTCATACCTTAGCCAGGCTACTTTCTAGTACCTCATTGACAAGGCCGCCTTGGAGAGTAGAGTGTCCCCTGCTGAATCCTCCCCCGGTCGCCACCACTTTGGGAACACCCTCTTTTCTCCTCCCCTCGCCGCCGCCCACCAACCATGAGCCCTCCTCATGGTGCGGGCGGCGTCCTGCCACTAGCTCCGTTGCCTGCTTCGAAAATGAACGGCTGGGCACACCACCCCGCCCCACCAACAGCGTCCACAGAGTATGACTTTGAAGGCGACTCTGATCTCGATGCCGACCGCCTCTCGGACGACGTTATCGACCTCGACGACCTCACCCCGGGCACGAAGAAGCGCAAGGGCCCCGTCCCCGTCGTACCGGGGAGCGACGCCGACGTCGATTCCGGCCGCGATGGGCTGGACCGCAACCCGCCCCGCGCTGCGCGTGAGGACAACGACGGCGTGCCGCGTGTCCATGTGCGCCGACTCCCCCGGTCGCGCGGTGCGCAGCTCGCTGCGCAGCGTCGTGCGCTATTCCAAAAGCGCAAGAGCGCACTCGTTGCGCTCTACTGCGATGCACAGGCTGCGTATGACGCTGCAAACCCACGCCCGCCGACGCCCACGTCTGCGTCGACTGTTACGTCGAAGAAGTCGCTCTCGCCTAAAGGCAACTCGGCCGCAAAGGGTGGAAAGAAGAACGCCGAAAAGGGAAGTTCGTCACCAACCAAAAGCGGCAGCACGTCGCCACCTGCAACGGCATCGACCACAACCAGCTCGACGGCCAACAAGTCCGGGCTACCTGACGTTGCGGCGTTCGAGCGCCTCCTCCCGGCTCTCGAGGATGTGATTGTATGGCCGCCTGACGCCCCGAGCTGGCGCGAGGGCGACGACGCTGCACGCCCCGTTCCCCGTCGCACCCTTGAGCGTTGGCGCACAGGCTTCGTGCAACGCAAACGCCAGCGCACGGACCGCGTGCGTGTCCAGCGCGGCGGGTGGGTCCCCGAGGGCAGCTTCGAGCTTGACATTGCGTGCGAATGTGAGTGTGAGCGGGTGAGATAGGGCGAGACTTGCGGCAGGGCACCTTGTACACTGGTGCGAGGTGGCTGTATCTAATCGCTCGACTGCCTAAGCACATGGCCATGCCGGCGCACTGGGCCGGCAAGCGTCCCTTTCACTGGCGGACACGAGCTGACGTCCAGCGTCCACGCGGGCTCGTACACGTGCGCGCGAGCGCGTGGCACTGCTCCGCCTGGCTGAGCAGCTTCGTGCGCTCGTCCTCGCGTGCAACAAGATTCCATCGGCGCCGGATCAGGTCAGCCCGCCGCCGACGCCTCCGCCTGTCGAGCCGCCAGCTCGCCCGCCTCCCCCTCCTTCGCCGAAGAAGAATACCAAGAAAAAGAAGAAGAAGCGTACAACGCTGGCGAACGAGGGCAACCCTCATCACGTTGACAAATGTAGGTCCTTTGCGTTCGCCCGCCACTTAACTTACACCAGACCGCCCATCGCGCCCGATCCCAACGACGAACCCCTACGAGCCGTGGCCGGGCCACTCGGCGCTCCTATTCCCGCCTCCGATGCGCGTGCTCGCTGCACGCCCTGGCGCTAAGGACACGCGGCCTGGCGAAGACGACTACATCTGTTGGTCCTGCCAGTACGCGCTGTTCTACGGGACCGAGGCGCAGCGGAAGCATGCTGTGCGCCAGCGTCGGGCGGAGATTAAGCGCAGGGAGAAGGTCAAGGCCCGCGCGCGGGAGGTGGCCACGGGAACGCGGCCGTTCCGTCCGGGCGGCGACGACGATGACGACTATGACGACGAGGACGAGGACGAGGACGATGACGACGAGGATGCCTGTGAAGGGCGCTGCTCCTGCGGCCGGGCTCTGCCCAGGTGCGAGGAGGACAAGCCCCCGGACAAGGATCCCCCCGGCTGAGCGGCCAAGCCCGCAATGTCGGGCTACGGAAGGGGCTGAGGCGGTGGAGGAGCGGGGAGTGCGTGGCGCGCAATGGCGCGGAGAGTCGGTGTCGCGTTTTCGAGTCCAGCTGTGTCGTGTGGCGAGAAGTCAGGGAGAAGATCATGAGGAGGCTGGAGGTCGAGGAGCAGATGTGTCCGTGTCATTCATTCATCCATTCATTTACCCATTTCATCAACTCAACTTCCCATATTCCTGTACCTGTCCATAAATTAATTCTCTGCATATTCTTAGAATGCATTGCTGGGTGTGCAGCGTAATGAGTGAGCCAGGCAAGCCATTGCATATAGGAGCCCTGTGTCTGCGTTCCTGGTTTCTGGCGCCGCTATGCCTAGCTCCCCCCGTTCCACGCACCTGCAAGCAACGCCAACAACACCCGTCAACGCTGCATCCAAATCAGCTCTCGATGGAGTGAGATACATTGTTCAAATAACACTCAAGATGCATTATTGTGACGCCGCCGCCTCTATTGTCGTGTGTTTGACTACTGAGAGGCACTATGGCATACAATGGCCGATGAAATGCGGTGTTTGTGTGCCGGGCCGTGTGTGTGGCGATGACACGATGTTTGGCTGTGTCCAAACCACAGAGCTAGAATGAGAGATTCAAAACACTTGGTCTGTGTTCTGGCATGCTTTTTGTTCGACGGAATGAATAAAACCACCAGTCCTGTCGCAATTTCGACAGCCAGTCTCCCTCTGACTACCAACGAGATCCGACCTCCAAGACCCCCCACACCAGACAAGAATCATGGCCATCAATCGCGACTGCCTTGGTGCCCCCGACGGCGAAAATGAGGGCGGTGAGTTTACTGCCTCCATCAGTTAGCCAGCCTTACCTTGCCCCTAAAGCCCGTCACTTCTCGCATTCTGTTGCATTCCGTGGCCCCTCCCCTCGTCCCCGCTCACACCAGGCCGCTGCTATCCTGTCCGCTGCGCTGACATGGTGACCTGGATATGCTACTTCTGAGTGCGGGACTGCACCCGCGAGGGGCGTATTCGTGATCGCCGCGCCGTGTCTAATGGAAAGATAACGAAGGGCAACAAGTAGATGTCCAGGTGACTGCAAGTCCACGACGTCCCTAGTGTTGCTTCGAGATGTGGGCCTTGTAGAAGCTTCAAACACATGAATGCCTCGTGACTTCCATTTTCGAGCGCACCACGGATGTGATGCAGCACACAACCACTCTGAATGACTCGACTGGCTTCATCGTTGGTCAGGTTTAATGCCAGTATGAACTGGCATGCTGCGTCCCGCCAGCTCGATATCCCAAAGCGTACTCGCCCAATCCCATCGAATATTGTATGAAAACTCGACGGAAGCAAGTTTAGTAGACCCAATTTTTCGATCGCCCCACGGCTCCCCGCCCAACACTCTTGCCCACCCCTTCATCACCCTTCACGACCACTGAACCCTTTCTCGCGATCCAACCACGTCCGGTAGCGCTTCAAAAACAGCTTGGCTGAGGAACTGAATCCCCTGTTGACGAGAGTGGGATTCGAACCCACGTCCGAAGACTGCGGAGGCGTACTCGCTGCGTGAGCAGACGGAGACAGAGCCTTAACACAGCGCCTTAGACCGCTCGGCCATCTCGCCTGGTGCTTGCCCCGTCTGTGGACTGCAATATGAGTAGAAGTGCGGACTGGGAAGGTGCGCAGAGTTGAGGAGTCACCATCGGGAAGTTGCACCGCCCTCAGCTTTGCGGTGCATGAACATGGGCTTCGTTTCAAGATAGCGTGAATTCAGGGGGGTGTTATGACATGTTATGACAAGACAGCAATAGCTTCCACTGGTCAACACCGCAACGCACACATGCCATCGGTATACATGCCTCGCTGTGTAATGAGGCTGGACACTCTACAGAATACTCAACGTAATGTTGCGGATTATACACTGCCCTACCATCCCCGTGTCGTCACCCGGTCGTCATCAGGAGAAAAGAGATTCTATTGGAATGGGTCGGAGTATGCATCGGAATAGCGTTGTTGTTTGGGGTGGACGGCGCTTGGTGGCGCAAAGCCGGACAGTAGCGGGCGGTTTAAGTCCATAGGGGGCGATCCGGGAGGCGACGCAGTCGACATTGGCGGAGAGCCAGGGTAGGCTGATACGGAACCGGCCGAGGTCATCGCCCCTGCAGACGACCCACCATGAGTGGGGTGTGAGCCGAACATCGAGTTGGAAGAGTACCCGCCGTAGGGATCGATGGTGCTCGTGGCCGTGTTGCTCCCGCCACTCACAATCGAGAGGCGGTTCGGGTTCATGCTTCTCTCATTCATCGCCCCCTGCTGGTAGGCCTGCTGGTACCGGTAGTCTTGGGAACCGGTCTGGTGGTGCGTCGGGGGGGCATTGTCGGTGTATCGCATCTGTGGCGAGAACACCTCGTCATCGAGAACCGCTTCGCCATGGCCGTAGCTCGCTGCAGCTCTACGCTTCCCGAAGCATTTCTTGTGCCAGCGGAACCTCCTGAAAAGGACTGCTAAGACAATTAAAGCAACAAGGACGCTGCAGACGGCCGCCACAATTGTGATCCACGTAGCTGTACCCTTCTTTGGCACTTTGGTGATGGAGGAGACATCGTTGTGTGGGTCGCCACGCGTGCCTTTACGAATGTCGTTGATCCCGCCCGCACGCTGAGAAATAATGCACTGGATAATGTCGTCGATGGAGCCCGCGTCGCGACCGTTCGAGCAGTAGCTTCCGATCTGGATTGCCTCCAGAATTCCTTTGGGAATATCGCGATTCGGTGGAATCTGGCACTGAGCACTGCCGCCCTGGATATCGCTAATAGCGACAGAACCTGCGCGGTTGTTGATGGACAGACAAGGGCTGCGGGCACCAGGTTGGACAGCGGCTGCACACATGCCCTTGTCATTGTATGAGCCAACGAAGCCCTGGGCGGTGGTACAGCTGCTGCCTGCTTGGGGTTTGGGCACACAGTCGACGGCGTTGGATGCGTAGATGCCGCCGGAGCAGGGGTCGCCGGGAAGGATACACGTGGAAGATCCCGCATTCCACCTACCACCCCACATGCCGTCTCGCTGGCAAGCGGCTCCGTCGGTTGTCGGATTGCCCGTACTCGGAGGAGGCAGTGTGCAGGTATAGCTCGGGCTGTAGCGGCCATTCACACCGCCGTCGTTGCATGTGTCGTTGACAATGAGGCACGTCTTTCCGTCCGGTCCGAAAATTCCATCCGGGGCGGCGTTGGACAGGTACGCACCAGCTCCTCCGCGGTAGCATGCGTCGCCGGCCTTTGAAGGCAAGGCCTTGCAGACGCCGTTGACGATCCTTCCTGCATTGCCCCCAAAGGCACACTCCGCTCCTGCAGGAGGTGTAGCGCTACCACCACCAGCGGATGGCTCGACAGGCGGCGTGCAGGTCTGTCCGTCGGCTTGCATCGTTCCCAGACCCACCCCAGGAAGGGGACAGGCACTACCAGCAGGAGGGGCCGCTTTTGGTGCCTCACACGTCTTGCCGTCGTTGCCGATGGTTCCGAGAATAGAGTAAGGCAGCGAACACGCACCGCCAGAACCGAGGGCGGAGATGCATGAGAGACTTGTGCCGAGGGATTGAAGTTGGGCAGTGCCTTTCGTTCCATCTGACATCGTGCACGACGCCCCCACGTCCATAGTCGGCGAGCACACGCCGTTGTCCGTGATCTGTCCAGGAATTCCGTCTGAGACAGTACAACTCTGCCCTTTGTTGGCTACACATGCCCCTCCGGGACCTTTGATGCCCTGGAGGTTGTCCGAGGTTGTACATGCCGTGTTGCCACCCCCAATACTGGTTGCCGTTGGCTTCGGCGGACTACGTGTCAGTAGAGGTAGAACCAAAAGCTGGACGCCTCACCCGTAAGCGAACGAACCCGAGGCAGATGCCTCGGTGTTGCTGGGATTAGTCAAGTTTGCCATCGACGAAAACCCACCTGGAGTTGGAACTACCCGTCGTGGTCGCTGTACCGGGAGCCGAACCTGTGCTGAGAGAATTAGCAACAGACTAGAATTGCGGGAGAGTTTGAACTGAGGATACTAACAGGGATTGCACATCTGTTCCAGTGCCAGTTCCAGTGGGATCGATAATCGTTGTGCCCGTTCCAGTCCTAAAGAATCAGCATTGCCAAGGCCATGAGAGTGGCATGGGAGCGTTGTGCTGTTGGCAAGATGCCGAGATACCTACCCTGGTCCCGACGGTTGCCCGGATTGAGGACTGGCAGAGCTGCTCGGGTCAGCTTGGATCGACGACGGTAGAGGGGAGGAGGGCGAGGAAGGTGCGGGGGAAGGGAATACAGAAGAGCCAGGTGCTACTGGAGAATCTACGGAGGAAGCTGGAGGCACTACGGTGACGCCGGGTGACGCCGCTGATGTAGTAGGGGGAGTGGTAGCTACAGCAGGAACGTCCGAGGTTTGCAGTGCAGCTGAGGAGGCTGCTGGAGCCCCTGTTGACGCAGGTGGGGGAGATAAAGAGGCCGGTGGAGATGTATCTACTGACGAAGAAGCTGGTCCGGCAGTGGGGGCTGGTGACGCTACTGTTGTAGTAGGAGGAGGGGGTGGAGGAGGTGAAGGGTTCGGAATAACGGATGGAGAAGGTGATGCTACTGACGAAGCAGCTGGGGCCTCCGATGAGGCCTGCGGTGCGGGTGGTGTAGAAGGAGGAGGAGACGGTGGAGGAGTGTCTACTGACGAAGCTGGGGGCTGAGGCGCCTCCGATGAGGCTGGTGCCGCCGCCGAGGAGGCAGGAGGGGAAGCGGGTTCGGATACTGACGGAGGCTGTACTGGTGGCGTCGTGACTGACACCTGCGCTGGAGTAGTGTTTTGCCCACCAGCTGGTTGGGAGGGCTGCTGAGGTGACGGGTCGGCGGGTGATGGGGAGGTCGGGGGAGTTGGGTCAGCTGGTGCCGGCGATGGATCAGCAGGCGTGGGGGACGTTCCGTTCTGGCGCTGTTCGAGGTGCTGGAGTTGGTGGCCAATTTCTGCAGGTGCGGAAGCCGCTGCGACGTTAGCGGAGCAAGTTTAGGGGGGGGGCGGAATGCTCACCCTGAAGACTGGCCAAGACCAGCCAGCCGGCTAGAACGATATTGGGTCGCATGCCCGCGGTTTGGTTTTAGGGTGTGTGTAGTGGACGAGAATAATGGATGGAGCGATGAGAGGATGAGAGATGGAGAGAATGCGAGAATGCAAGAATGCAGATGTAGATGAGTGCGATTGTGCGATTGGGGAGGAGTGGGTGTTATGGCCGTATGCTGTGCAATTTGTGCAACTTTGGGCGCACTTGGGCCCTTTTTGGCCAGTTTCGGGCGTCGAGTCTGGGGATGAATACGACGACTGTGCAGAAGTGTCAGAGATCTCAAGCAATCTACAGCTGTTTAAAGAAAGACAAAGGTCGACCGACTAGCTGACTCGTTTGACTGCTTGACTGCATGACTCGTCTTTGCAGCAGCCACTGCTGCTCCTTCAAGTACAAAAGTGGGCTTTTGCACAGCACTCAGCACATGCAGCACATCTCATCCTCTTCTCATCAGAAACTATCTGATCTATGGTCCCACCCCTCCCTCGTTCCCATGATCATCCTATCCGCGCTCTCCCGAAAAGTCGCAAAGCAAACCCCCTCGTCTCCCAGCTACCACGTAATGAATGTACTCATAACGGCTCTGCTCAACCAAGCAATTGAACAGGTTATTAGGTCCTGTCCCGCTGCAGCTGTGCTAAATGGAAGGGAGGCGAGAATAATCCGAACAAGACTTCGTTTCGGTTGCTTCGATGCCCCGCCCTCCCTATCTCATGTCTATTAGCATTAACTCCCCACTCTCTCGGCATGCTCCCGCCCTTTGCGGCTGTCTGCCTTGTCATGCTTCAAGCCCGTGGGACCTGGGATCTGTGGGACCTCTGGCACCTCTCGGGATCCGCCCCGTTAACTTGGAACATTCCGGCCACCCTGCCGCCGCGGTGCACGGGCAGCGCTCCTGCTTCGGACCGATTTTCGGGTGTGCCTCGTTAGGTTAAAGGCGTATTTGACCCTGCAAAAGTGCGGCATGGCTGATGGCGGTGCAAAATTGGAATAGCATGAGCATCATCAGCAACGAGCATTAGCTGAAGACGTCGAGGGTGAGGTCATGAATCTATGAATCCCAAGTGCGACTCTTCAAGTTCGGTGCTCGGTAGCTCGGTAGCCGATCGACGGAAGGCCCCGACTTCGCGTATGTAAGCCAGGCGCTCTCGCTGGTTCGTTAGTAGCGGGGGAAGTTAATTCCATCACACGCGTTGCACTCTCGTGGCCAAGGGCCTGGTCACATTTTACATCAATGCGATCTGCTGGACTACCAATACACCCGAAACCCGCTCTACTCGTACTGTACGTCAGTATTGGCGTATGCGCCTCTCAGGCTTCGACTCACCTCGCGCAGGGCCAGTGTTAATGTACGAGACGAATTCTGCACTTGCTCGCGGTACACCCCAACCAAGCCATCGGCATGTTCATACCTGCACAGGTCAGCGCAGCTACCAAAACCACTTACAGAGTCGACTTGAGGGAGATAATGAGGAACTGGACATGCTTCTCGGCTTGCTGCCGGACGTATCGCGCCAGTTTGGACACATTAGTCGGGTCGAGTGCTGCATCCACCTCGTCCAGGACAAAGAACGGTGCGGGGTGGAAGCTGGGGACGTCAGCTGTTGCACTCCAGCCACACTTAGCTCACCTATGAATGGAGAACAGCAGCGCCAACGCCGCCATCGTCTTCTCACCCCCACTCAGCTGCTCAATCTCCACAAATCGTTTCCCTGGCGGCATAGTGTTGTACTTGACGCCCGCGAGATATGGCTCCTCGCTGTCCTCAAGACTGAGGAACGCCATGCCTCCGCCTTGGTTGTCCTGGTTCTTGGTGAGATCCTTGTAGATGCCGTCGATACATCCCGTCATGTGCGTGAAGGCCTTGTTGAACAGCTCGCACCGTTTCTTCTTGAGCGCCAAGAACTTGTCGCGCGCCTCCTTGCTAGCCCGCCGCGCATCCTCTGCTTCTGCTTCCGCCAACTTGAGCTCGCCCTCCACGTCCTTGAGCCGATCTACCGCTTTCATGTTGGGCACAACTTTCTCGAGCTCCGCTTTCATCTTCGCGATCTGCGCCTCAAGTTCGGTGCCGTAGTCTTCTGCGTCGTTCTCACGGTCCTCCCTAGTCAGTGAGCGGAAGTCGGGCTCGATGCCGTAGTCCTCAGTCTTTGCTGGCCGAAGGGAGTCGTCATCCACGTCCATCGCCGTGTCCGTCGCACCTCCCTCGTCGATCGGCACCTTATTGAGGTCGCCGGTCCTGAGGGGAAGGTCAACGTCCTCGAGGCGGCAGCGACGATAGATAGCGTGACGGTTGGATGCAGAGCGCTCAATCTCGTCGTTCCATGACGCAATCTCCTTGAGAGCCGTGTCGAGGTCGCGCTGAGTGCGCTTGGCCGCGTTTCGCGCAGCCTCGACCTCTTCAGCGACAGCCTCGGCCGCCTTCCTGGCCTTGTTCAGCTTGCCCTCCTGGCGCTCAATCTCAGCCTGAAGAGCCTCAATTTCCCCCTCGACCTGCTTCTTGTGCCGACGCCGTTCCTTGACGCGTCCTTTTTCTTTGTCCATACCGACTTGAAGAGCCGCCAGCCGTTCCTCAATGCTCTTGAGCTGCTGCTCGTCAAACTCGACCGCGTGCTTGTTTCGCGCCAGCTGGATCTTGAAGCCCTCGAGCGCTTCGTTCTCCTCACGAGCGACCTTCAACTGCATGTCCTCATACTCGCGGATGTTGTTGACGTTGATGCGCTGGCAGAATGCAGCAAACACGCCGTCGTCGGCCGTCTCGACGGTAATGGCGAGGCCCCGGATCTTGCCTTCGGCTGTGCCAAGCGTCTTGGCGCGCTTTTCGCGGTCCGGCCGCATCTTCTTGAGGTCCTTGTCAACAGCCGCGAGCTCCTTGCGGAATCCGTCGAGGCGGAGGCGCGTGGCGGAGAGATCATCATTGGCTGTACCGAGCTCTGCCTGGAGGCGGGTGAGAGCTTGGATCTTGCTCTCGTCGTCCTTCTCCTTGGGCTTGGACTGAGACAGCTCCTGGAGCTGCTTGATCTGCTTTTCCTTGAGCTGCTTGAGAGCTGGCGTCAGCAGCTGGCACGAGGAGTAATGGTGAAACTGCGAGCATATCACTGACCTTCGACATCGCGCTCATTGAACTTGCGGCCCTTGTCCTGACCGCGACCACCAGTAATCAGACCGCTTTTGTGAATCACCGTGCCGTCAAGTGCCACCGCTGCAACGTCAGTGCGCCCTCGTTTTATGGATGTGAGTCCTCACCCTTGACCTCAACGCGGTTGTCGTAACAGATATGCTTAGCCACAGCCACCGTGTCCGTGATGATGGCAGAGCCGCACGCATGCTGCATGGCCCGTTCGACAGAGGGCTCAAACTCGATACAGTCGATCGCAGGTCGCGCACCACGGGCAAGATTGCGGTACTTGTCAGGGACGGGTTTGGCCTGGATCGTGTCGAGAGGGATAAACGTGGCCTGGCCGGAGCGTTGCTGGCGCATATACTGAGATTAGCTCGCATCCGGTCTTCCTTGTCACCGGGGCATCCGTACTCACATCAATGCACTCAATCGCCACCTTCTCCGTGTCGACGACGACTGAGTCGATGTTGCGCCCGAGCACGGTCATCACGGCCGTGTCGTACTTGTTCGCAGTCGGCTTGCAGAGGTCAATAACCCGCCCATGCACGCCCTGGAAGTGGCGGCGGAGGCTCGAAATGGTCTCCTTGAGCCGGGCCTCGCGGTCCGACTCGCGCTTGTCTGCACCAAACTCGACGAGCCGGCGAAGTGTCTCCTGCAAGCGGTCCTGGAGTTCGGTCTCGCGCATCCTGCCGTCAGCGACTCCCAACAACACACTTACGATATACTCGTGCGCTCAGCCTGCGCCTGGTCGAGCTGCGAGACGATCCGCTTGCGCTCGTTCTCCATCTCCGCAACCTTGGCTGCCATCGTCTCCTCCCGCTCCGTGAGCGAGTCGACATCCGCGCTGAGACGCGACCGCTTCCGGTCGGCCTGCTGCAGCTGGTCGTCCATTGATGCGAGAGCCGAGATGAGCCCCTTCTGCTCGCGTCGGAGCGCTTCAAGCTGCTGACGCTCGTCGACGGCCAGGAGATTTGCCTCAGCCCGCAAACGGCGGTACTCGGACAGGTCGGCGTCGGTGAGGGCGCGCCCACCAACCTGACTTTTCTCGCGTTGCTTGGCCCTCGCGTCCTCCATCTTGCGCTGGATCTCTGCTCCACCCGCCTTCAGAATTGCGAGACTGTCCGCCTGGCGCTTCTGGTCCTTCTCGATCTTCTCCACCTGGCTGGCTTTGGCCTTGTAGCTCCTCTCCGAGTGCTCGATCTCCGTCTCGACCTTGACAAGCTCAGGCTTCTTGTCATCGAGCGCCTTGACCGCCTGCTTCACTGATCCCTCGCGTTTCTTGACGTTGAGCTGTGACGCCGCATACTCCCTGCGCGCCTCCTTGAGCTCGTTGCCCTTGTCGTCCTTGAATCAGCCCAGATCACGACGCGATACTCACGACAGCTGTACGCAGTTCCTGCAGCTGGTCGGAAGCCTCCTCGACCTGGCGCGTGGACCTGTTGATCTCCTGCGTAATGTGGTACAGTCGCCAGAGAAGGTGACGTTGATTCAAGGCGTCCTGTCTGTTAGCGGTTGTGCTCAACGAGGGAAGGTCCGTTAATGCGGCCCCTGCCCACCTTTGACGCTGTCAACTTCTCCCACTGCTCGATCTCATTCGTCTGATCCTTGAAATGCTTGACCTCGGTTAACATGCTGCGCTTCTTGGCATGGTTCGCGTTGGCCGATTCGCTCGCCTTCTCCTGTGCGGCCTTTGCGGCCTCGTAAGCGGGTGCGAGGTCGAGAGATCTGCCATCAGTTTCGGACGCGGCGCCTACTAACCCAGAGATGCGGTCGATGAGTTCCGACAGTCTCTTCGAGTCCTGGCTGGCGACGTTCTCAACATCGCCCTGGAACACGAGGAAGTTCTTGGCCTTGACGAGAATGTTGAACTTCTCCAGCTGGGCATTGTACGCGGACCACTGGACGCTCTTGCCGTTGAGGTAGTAGGACGACGACGAGCCCTCGGCCGCAACGACCGTGCGGCGGAAGGTCCACTCCTTGCGGTGGTTGTCCTCGAACACGATGGCAACTGACGCATTGCGCGCGTCATTCGGGCCCAGCTGCGACGCCCGCTGGGTCTCGGGCACCTCGACGTCGAGCCCCATTTCCTGCGCGCCCTCGGCGGCCTTGCGGCCGCGGTAGACCAGGTCGCCGAGCTTGGTGGAGCGGAGTTGGGCAGTCTTGATCCCGAGGACGAAGGAGATCGCGTCCATCAGGTTCGACTTGCCGCTGCCATTTGGACCGATGATGCATGTAAACGGGTCGTCGCCGAAGTCGATGATTTGGTTGCCGCGATAGGACTTGAAGTTGCTGAGCTCGAGACGCCGGAGCGGCATGGCGGCGGCGAGTCTCGGGGTGGGATGTAGTCTCGGAGTGGAATGGAGAGGTTGAGGAAGGTGGTGAGTGACGATGCTGTTGTTGTTGTGACTTTGAGCGCGTCGCGGTTGACGCGACTGTCTGTGGGAGATGACTGGACCATGCACGTGACTGGATCTAAGGGGCCTATTTGCAACAGGTTAGGCACCAGTTCTTCAAAGATTAGGCATCTCAGGCACTTTTTTTAGGCTTGCTGTTTACCCGTCAGCAGCCGGCAATCCGGACCGGAGGCTTGGGCTGGGGCGGGGCACCCATACAATATGGTACCCTCGTACAGGCGGTCTTGTGCCGACCGAATGCCGGCGCTGGTGTTTGCCGCAGACGTCAATGGTGAGCGTGGGGTTGCATCTCATCTCATCCTATCCATCCGATCCACCGCCGTCTCCGCGCGGCTCGATAGTCCGCTCATACCCCACATCTTCCCAACTGCGGGGAACCAAGGGGGCACTGGGCACTAGATTCGATTCATCGCAACACCAACTCCTTCGTCACTCGATCATCCACTGCTGACCCGATCTTATCAAGGCGCTGAAGCAATCTAGGCACATCAACACCTCTACCTCATTGTGTCGTCCGCTGTTTGGACGCCCAAAATGCAGACTGTCGACGATGAGCACGACAGCAGCTACCCCTCTCCGAGCAAGGACGACAAGAAGGACAAGGGCGACAAGCGGGGCGTTATCAACCGCGTGAATCGTGCGTGCAGCCCCGCAGCCCAGGGAACATGGATGCTGACGCTGTGACTCGGACTCGTGCTCGTTGGCGATACAGGAGCATGCGTGAGTCGGGATGGGGCAGGGGTTATAGCCCTCGTCCGTGCGGCAGACCTGAACGCACAGACGCTGATATCAGAACAACTGCCGGCGGATGAAGATGCGCTGTGTGGGCGCCGAAGACCCACCGTGCAAGCGGTGTAGGAACGGGGGACTGGAATGTATCATGGAGAAGCCCGGGAGACCGGCGACGGACAATGTGGGAGAAGAGTGGGTCCCGGCGCGGAAGGCGCTAACACCAGCCGCATCCGTTCGCTGGAAACGCAGGTCGCCGGCATCCAGAGCACGCTCTCCGATCTCGTCCAGACGCTGCGGGCCGGTATGGCGTCCAGCGCATCCAACGGGTCGGGGCACACGCCACAGAATCAGACGCCTGAGACGGGCTTCGCACTGGCCTCGACCCACATGTCGCCGCGGCAGGCTTTCCACCCCGTCGCGGCGCTCGCGTCCCAGCACCGCCATTCGCCAACGACCGGGGTCACGCCCCCATCCAACCTTCAAACGCTGCTCGGTCGTGCCCAGCAGCACCAGGGCACGATCAACCCGTACGCCGCACCGTCGCCCTATACCATCCCCGATGCCACGCTGCGGCGACCTGCGCCTGAGCGCAAGCCGTGGCAGACGTTTTCGACGCCGGGGGCCGACTCGCAGGCGTCGGGACGCCACATGTCGCTGCCACCGTCGAGGGCTGGGTCCGAGGATGATAAGGACGATGTGCTTGAAGCGGACGACATTATCGCCCCTCTCGGTTCGATGAGCAACATGGCTGGTCTGGTGGAGGCTGCTGTCGAGCGCGCACGCGAGGAGAAGGCCATGGGCCCGCCAACGCCGGGCGTAAAACGGGAACATGAGGAGGAGAGAGGAAGTCACAAGCGTGCCCGCGTGAGCATATCCTCTGACGGTCCCGCCGTGGTCGAGGCACAGGGGCTACCGCAAATGTTCGCATCCAAACCAAAGTCCAAAGCCAAGAAGACACATGTGCACGCCTATCCCGACGCCGTCGAGCTCGGTATTGTCAGCGAAGAAGAAGGGCGCGAGCTCATGGCCATATACTACTCTGGCAGTTCAAACTTCATCCCCTGCTACGACCCGTCGTTTGATACGTGGGAGAGTCTCAAGATTCGCTCGCCGTTCAGCATCACCACGATCATCATGGTCGGGGCGAGAGTGCGTGACGGAGGCGGCCCCATAAGCCAGGTACAACGACAGTGTAGAGAGCATGCTCAGAAGGTCGCCTGTGGGACAATGTTCAACCCCGTCGCCCGTGTCGAGGCCGTGCAGGCCATGGCGACATTGGCCGCGTTCAGCGACAACGGGTGGCTGCCTGGGGGGCATGCTGTGCGCATGGCGGTCGACATGGGGATCAACAAGAGTTTCATCAAGCTCCTCCGCTCCGGCATGGGCAAGGGGAAGACACCGGAAGAGCTAGAGGAGGAGCGCCCGTTGGTCGTACACGCCAGAACATGGCTGGTCCTCTACCTCCTCGAACATCGTAAATTGACACAGTCGGTATGTGCTGATGTTAGAAATGTCGTACGGGATGGGGCGGCCCGCCATCCTGCGCGAGGACGAGAGCATCCATCAATGCCGGCGGCTCCTGGAGCATCCGCTGTCGATCACGAGCGACGCGCGGCTCGTGTCCACCGTGGAGCTGACGGCGCTCCGCGCACCCCTGCACATCGAGCTGACCGCCTCGCCCGATCTCCCGATCGAGCCGCAGACCCTCAAACGCCTCAAGCAGGCCAACCACGAGTTCGACTCGTGGGAGCGGTACTGGGACCGCGTGCTGTCAGACCGCTTTGGCAAGTCCCGCGGCGACTTTTACCGCGAGAGCCTGGTCATCCAGCGGCAGTATGCGGAGCTGTTTGTCAACTCGCAGCTTCTGCGCGGGATCCGCGAGCCGAGCGATGTGGTGTCCATGCCCGAGGAGAAGCGGCTGCTCGCCATCCGCGCGATGAAGAACGCCCAGACCTGCCTCGAGGTGTGCATCAAGGGCGAGAACTACCGCAACGGGCTGCGCTACGCCGTGCACTACACGCATGTGTGTGCGGCCTTCGCCGCGAGCTTCCTCATCCGCATAGCGCGGCTCTTCCCGCAGGAACTGAACCTCAAGAAGACGGCCAAGGACGTAGAGGAGCTGGCGGGGATTCTGGCTGAGGGTAGGTCCAGACGAGGCTTCGCTGACATCAGTCCCAGCCGGGCGGTACGCGCGCTCCCTGCGCCTCATCCTCCGCCGCGCCCGGCGCGCAAAGGTCATCCCCGCCGCGTCGCAGCGCAACTCGCCCACGCGCCCCGCGGCTCCTCTGCCCGCGGCGGCCCCAGCGCCCTCCCCGGGCTTCTCGCCCTCCGCCCTCGTCAACCCCTCCTTCTTGCCCACGCCCGCGGCTGTGTCCCCGAACCTCCTGTTGAATGCCACGCAGATGTTTGAGGACTCGCCGCAGTCGGCGCACGAGATCAGCGAGTTCGACTTCCTCTTCGCGCAAGAGAACCTCGAGCGCTCGGGCGTGCAGATCGGCGAGGGCGACCCGCTGCCGCTCTTCCTCGACGGGCACAGCTTGGGCAGCATACAGGGCGTGGGGGACCCGACAGCGTTCCTGGGCCTGGAGAACTTCTTCCTCCCGGCCGATATTGATAATCGACTCGTCGGGGGCAACCCACCGAGCACGGAGGCGACGGGGGATCTGTGGTGGTAGGCGAGTCGTGTGGAAGCTGCGGAGATTTGGAGGTTGCTCAGATTGGAGATGTAGAGATGCTCATAGTCCACGACCCACAGCGGCAGACACTGCCGACCTAGGCTGCAGTCAACGTTGCATTGACCACTGTTCACTCGACTGGCTAGGCTACAGAACACGACGGCTACTTTGCAAACCGGCAAGATACCACCAAGACGCAAGAAACTTTTAGAATCACGGCACCCACACTACCCATCGCCTACACCACGGACGCCTTGCCACTGTCGTCGCTGTGGACCTCGTGGAGCATCTTGTCGTGGGCCACCTGTTGGGTAGGAAGGACGGCCTTGTCGCCGTCGAAAACGACAGCAATCTCCTCCAGCAGGAGCCCCTTTGTCTCGGGATAGAAGAGGTAGATGCACACGATCGCCACGGCCTGGATGCCGATGTACACGGCGTAGTATTTCCACTTGAGGGCGGCAAGGGCGATGGGGTTGACGTACTGGTTGAAGAAGAGGGCGGCGTTGATGCAGAGCTGGAGGATGGCCAGGCCGCGCGTGCGGAGGGAGAACGGCAGGATCTCCATGGTGTACCCGAACGTCAGGCCCGTGAAGGCGATATCGTAGAAGCCGAAGTAGATGAAGAGGAACGCGAGGACCGCGGTGCCCGCTTTGTCGAGGCCTCGGTCGGCGTACGCGGCCGAGCAGGCCATGATGATGATGAAGGAGACGAACATCCCAATCGCGGATGTGAGCCACAGCTTGCGCCGCCCGAAACGCTCGACCGATAGCGAGCCCGCAATGGCGAGGAGCCAGTTCCAGATCTGCAGGCCGCCGTTGTATCCCTGCTGCTGGGTCGCGGACGTCATGCCGACGCTCTCGAGTATCGTCACGACGTAGTACGAGATGATGCCTGGGGTCAGCGTGCTCCGCGACGGGCGTACCGTTCCCAACCCATTGCGAGAAGAAGCCAACCATGATGAGGATGGCGAGACGGTGGAGGTTGCCCCGCGACCTGACGAACGACATGTACGATACACCCTCCTTGGCGGTGCGTTCGGCCGCGATTGCATCCTTGATCTCCTCGAGCTCGAAGAGGACCAGCTCGTCACCCATGTCCCCGTTGGCGTGGTACTTGGCAAGGACTTTGTGCGCCTCGTCAAACCGGCCCTTGGACACGAGGAAACGCGGCGACTCGGGGCAGAAGGGCAGTGCGGCGAGTTGGATGAGGGGCGGGACAATCTGCATGAGGCACACCAGGCGCCAGGACCATGACGACTTCCAGAAGCCGGCGCCGAACGCCGTCCACGCGGCGATGATGGAGCCGACGTACCTGGTGTGAGGGGCCATAGCAGATAGACAGCACGATCACTCACCAACATGTATTCACCAGCGCTCCGACCTGTGCGCGATTACGCGGATGCGCGACCTCGATGGCGTACGGCGACCCCGAGATGGAGCATACCACGCCGCCAAAGCCGACAATGAAGCGCCCGCCAAGCATATTCCACCCGCCCGTCGTGAGGGCCTGCACCAGTCCACCAGCGATGATGACCAGGCACCCGACAGCGAGCGAGATACGCCGCCCCCACCGGTCGGCCATGAATGACCCGGGGAGCAGGCCCGGGATCGCGCCGAGCGTATACGCCGCGACGATGAGGCCGAGTTTGTTCGAGTCCGGGTTATCGATGGCAGGAAGGAAGTACCGCTTGTTGGCCAGCAGGCCCGAAATGAGAGACCCATCATAGCCTGGAGTCAGTCAGGAGGGGATAACGGACATACCGGCCGAGACCGTCGAGAAGAAGGCGACAAGGATGGGGAGGCAGAGTGATCGCAGCCCCGGGTCGTGGAACCACCACGACGCGGTGTTGTTAGCCAACGACCGCGGGTCGACGCTCTGTCCGATAGGCCGCATCGGTGGACCAACAGTATCCGTGCGAATAGTTGCGCGGTGTGGAGGAATGTGAGATGGCGAGGTACTTAAAGTTCGAGGCCGATGGAAATATTGGATATGTCACGATACAATTCGGTGGCGCACAGTTTTCGAGCGGGTTGACAGAACCCCTCAAGGATACCGAAAGGCGGGAACGATGAGGAGATCAAGCGCAGCCATGGCGCTGCTTATGTACGGTTTGGGTTGGTACGCTCGACCGAGATGAATCGCAGCATCGTCGCGCAGTGTCCGATTATGGCAGGAGGTGCGCGGTCGAACGTGCGGAATGGGATTTGTGGGTCGTTGTGGGGCCAGGAACGGATAGGAGTTTGGCGGTTCCAAGAACCGGCGCCCTGTCAAGATCAAGAATGCCGATCTCGCCCAACTCGTCGTCCACCTCCTCATGTCCAATAGCTTCATGCCTTGCAGCGCAGCGAGGATGCGCTGCAATTCCAAGGAGCTGCGGCTGTGCGGTAATAACTTGCGGGGCTGGTCTTACTTCGGCTGCTGAGGAGTGGAGGCCATGGGGAACCCATCGCGGAGCAAAGCGAGCGTGCCCTACCCTCTCCGACTTCCCGCTATCAATTAGACTGTGGTTCTGAATGGCGTCGAAGAACACCGACGATCAGCTGGCAGCGCACGGACGGTGGCAGGGGTTGTCGATCCGAGGATTTTCCACAGTGCCGGATACCGATGTCGCCAGTGCAATGAAGGTCGGCCGTTGGGATGCGCTTGACCAACCCGAGCCAGTGCCCAAGCGATGCTTGCGGGGAAGTGAAACTACTTCGGTGTCGGCGACGCGTTGGTCTCGGCAGAACAGCGCAACTATGTACTGCTCACCACTCGGTACGTTCCGAAACAAGGCATTTTTCCGACGATTATCCGGGAACCGAGCACGAGGAACTTACGACGATGGAATGCGCTGTGGAATGTTTCACAACAAAGTCTAGTGGATCTAGTGGACTTTGTCGCAGCAAATTGCGAGGAGGTGCAGGTTATGCAACTGGCAGCTTTGTCGGCTTGTCGCAGACCGTGGTTGGAAGCGCTTGAGGTGGACCGAGGTTTTTCCGGGAAGCGGGGGATGTGTCCTGCCGGAAGACGTTTCTTAATCACTCACGTCGTGTTGGATTAAGAGTCGGGTTCGGCTTATCCCTCACAAATGAGAGTGGTGTTGACAAGCTAATCTGCGATCATGCAAGCGTGCAAGAATGTCTTGCCCGCAGCCGAGGATTATCCGTGTTCGCGTTGGGTTATGGTCGTCGCGGCCGCAATGCGAAACAGTCAATTCCATGTCGGTCAGATGTGTTCAGAAGATCAAGTTGATGTTGAAGAGCAAGTGTCGTGCGTGCTGAAGGAGCCGGTAGACGCGTGGCGAATAACCGCCCACTTAGCCGTCCAATGCTCATTCCACGTGCCAGATGCCCACACTTGCGCAAGCCTGCCCATGCAACGTTCGATTCCGAGAGCTTAAACGGCGTGAGCTGAGCTTAACTCAACGTTAAGGTTGGGTCCAGGGCGGGCCGACCCAGGAATGCAAGAGCGCGCAAATGGCAGAACCCGAGGTTGGCGGAGGAGTCGTGCATCAGTTCATCGTGGCAAGGCGTCGTCGGCCAAGTCTGCTCGACGCCCAAGTCCTGTGACTATGACTTTTCGAGGTCCAATTATCAGCTAAACAGGCTGGCCAATGCGGATGGTGTCCCGCATGGTCCCCGTCCCGTCGCCCTCCCGCGGCCCGAGCCCTACCACTGCACCAAGGTTAGTCTACGGCCATGCCGGCATCAGAAGCAGAAGACACGGAGAGTTCGCTACGTTGCAACACACCATTATCATGCTCGACATCGGCACAGGACTGGCCGTGGAGCTCGCGGACGAGCCGGCACCAGCAGCGCGGCGGGGGGGCGACCGGCGGGTCGGCCCGCCCACGGCGCGCTGGGACAGACACCCCGACTGGCGGGGATACTTCGAGTTCGCGACAGCGGGCGTGCCAGCGACGCTGACGCGCTTCACGACCAGTGCCGTCGCGTACGTCTCGAGCACGTCGATGCCGAAGCGCAAGGCGCCATGGCGCGTCTTCTTTACCGAGTTCTACTGGGTCGACGAGCGCGGCGGCGCCGAGGTGCGTTGGGCCCCACACGCGCTGAGGACCCGCTGATCCCAGACAATGCTCCGCGAAGACGTCGTCGCGGCGTTCGAGAAGCTGATACGTGCCTGGGAACTGCCGCGAGCCGCGTACGACGACCTGTGGGAGCAGATGGGCGACGGCGAGGTGTACGCCGAAGCGCACGGGCTGATATCGCGCCTGACGGAGCTGCAGGCCGCGCGCGGGGCGTTGGCTAGTAAGTTGTGCGCTGGCGCCGCTGACGCCAGCACGGTTTAGCGAGCAGCTGGAGCTGCTCCGCCAGATGGAGGTTGCGGGGTTCACGCCGCGCCGCTTCCATGCCTCGGACCTCGCGTACCCGATCTCCTGGGACTCGCTGCGGCCGACGCTGGTCTCGGGGGAGTACACGATTCCGTCAGCCCCCGAGGCCGAGTTCGTCGACGGGACGGTGTCCGACTGGGTGTTCCACATTGCGCGGTTTGTGCTGCTGCATGACCCGCCTCCTGATCGGGAGGTCGGGCAGCTGGCTGCTGAGGCGAGTGCTTTGGCTGCTGAGATGGGGAGACTGGAGGCAAGGAGGTGAGAGGTGTGGAGGAAGATGTGATTGTTTGGCGGTTGAGTCAACCGTCGTCTCACTACATTCATTGCTCCGCTCAACGCCGTCTTCCCCGCGTTTCCTTGCCTTTCCCACTTTCTCTCCATCACTCATTCCCTTCTCCTCGCCATGTTCGAGGGGGCGGACACCACTTTCGACCTAGCCATAGCATACAAGTACTTTCTCAGCATCTACAAGGTGAGCATGGACAGCTCAGTTGCAATGCCCCCTCCCTCTCACTCTTCCTCTATACCCCACGCCTCTCCTCTTACAGCTGTTTCATAGAAGGCTTACAGCTGACACCAGGATGAGCTCAATACCGCCTGGACGGGGCTTCTCGCCGCGGCCCTAGCCCACCGCGTCATCAACGCGTACGTCTCGAGCTCCTCTACCGCTCACCTCAGCCTCGACAATATCGACGAGCCGGCCGCAACCCTAACCTCCCTGAACACCGTCACGTCCCGCCGCTCCACTTCCTTCCCTACCATGGCTGCCCAGGCAGTATGCACCGACTACGCCCTCGCCAGAACCTTCTCCCGCATCCCGGCCGCCACAGCTTTCAAGGTCCTCGATCGCGCCCAGGTTCTCCTAGCGTCGCTCTTCAACCAGATGGCGGGGAACGTAGCGAGGGAGGAGGGGCCACAAGTTCCCCAGCCGGAGAGATTCAAGTCTGATCATGTGGACAGTGCGTCAGCTGCGTTCCTCCGGTATAAGCTGACGGCAGCGCTGTCCAGCTCCGGCTACTGTGCCCATGACGGCGGGCTCGACGTGCTGGACCTCAGAGCGCCATGCTCGCAGGGGACGGCACTTCCCCTGCCTCCTCCGTTTTCGACGCTATCGTGTACTGCCCGACCGCCTTTCCGTCCATACTCTGACTTCGCCAAGACCACCCAGAGCACGCGACCTCGTGTCAGACGCCCTTGCACATTCCTCAACCCCGCTCAAGACATGCACATCCCCCTCCCCCCTCCCCCGGGTCCTGGATGGTACACTTCATCGCCGTCCACCCTCTCTGTGCGCAAGACCGTGTCGTCACCTCCGACGCCGTGCCCACAGCCCAAACCCAAACCCAAGCCCACGGCGACCAAGCATACCCAGAGTGCGGTGACCAAGCGTGCCCCCATTGCGGTGGCCAAGCCCAAACGCGCGCAGTCCACGCGCAAGCCCAAGGAGAC
This sequence comes from Cutaneotrichosporon sp. PL3408A, assembly GCA_023629975.1. Taxonomy (NCBI): domain Eukaryota; kingdom Fungi; phylum Basidiomycota; class Tremellomycetes; order Trichosporonales; family Trichosporonaceae; genus Cutaneotrichosporon; species Cutaneotrichosporon sp. PL3408A. The sequence goes on from JAMAMB010000001.1 coordinate 3,643,859, forward strand.
GAAGGCAGACGAGAACGCAACCCCGAAGACCACGCCTAAGCGCCTACTTGATCACAAGGAGAGCGCCTCGGTGGACGAGAACGCCCCGGGTCCGTCGAAGCGTCGCAAGACCAGCGGGTTCAGCCACTCCACCAAAAGTAGCGACGCCGACCCCGCGCCGTTTCGCCGCCGCAAGTCCGTCCCGTCCCACGAAGGGCCCCCTCGCCGCCGCAGCGGACGCCATTCGCTTACCTAGCCCAAAGCATTAAAAGCCTGTTCGCATTCTTGGCGACTCCGTAAACCTGTTAGACCCACACTGTAGCGTAACATAAGTCATTCGTCATAGCCGCAATGGCAGTCGTCGCATGATCTACACTCCAGGGGAATACGGGGACGGGGTTGGCCAAGGAGTTACAGCTGGGCCTCGACGAGTGCAATCGCCGCGGCCTGGACGCGAGTCTTGTCGAGCCACTGGAGACGCTTGGCGGCGAAGACCTGATGTTAGAGGGGCGAGTCTGATACGCACATTCTCAGTCCACTCCTTTGCCTCCTTGGCAATAAACTCCTTGTGTATCTTGTCGTCACGCTTGACCTCCTTTTCGGCGAGTTCGTCGCACGCCCGCGCAACGAGGTAGGCCACGACACCCGCGATAAGGTCTGTGGTGAACTTGAACTGCTCGTTGGGGGCAATGTCCTTTGTGTTAGCAGAGAGCAACAGGGAGGGGCAGAACGGAGGAGACTGGAGCCCGGCGGGAGGAGTGCCCGACGGAAGCTCAGTCGCGGAGCACTCACGCCGAAGCGGGCGAAGGCGTCGTACTGGTGCCTAAACTTATCGGCCAGGAGCTTGCGGTATGGCCGGCTGGGCTGGACCTCGTACACGTTGGCAGTGGCGTAAGTGACCATTGTGGGGATATGGGGAATGGTGGGTGAGTGGCAACAGGGGGGCTGGTTATGTACTGGATGGTGTGCGATAGCATGTGCGAAGGCCGATGAGGACGGAGATGTGGCTGGGGTGAGGCTTCTACCGAGGTGCGGACGTGCGCTGCACTGGGTCGCCAATAGCGTTAAGTGGGGTCAGTGTGCTGCTTCGGAAGCGCGTGTACAGTCGTGGAAGCCGTGGGAGCATGGGCATGAGTGCGAGATAAGGAGTGGTGGTCTGTGCCCCGGAGCGATAAGACCTCCCCTTCCCGATCCCGGTAGTGATTCTTGGCGCAGCGCATACGTGCATACATATCCTACCTAAATAGCGACGAGGGCCAGTCCCGCAGCGACGAGGAAGCCAGCGATGACAGCAGCCGGGCGGTCGCCGGACGAGAGTGTACCCGCGCGGGTGGTGGTGGCCGCTGCCGCCGCCGCCGCACTGCTCGAGCTGTGCTTGGTAGAAGACGAAGTCCCGGCGGGGGCGGGGACTCCAGCGGGGGCTCCTGAGGCGGCAACGACGACCGTGGACGTGCGCGGTGACTGGCCGGCGGGGGCGGCGGCGTTGGGCGAAGGCTCGGACTTGGTCTCAGTGACGCTCTGGCTGGATGTGGAGCTTTGAGAACTCACGCCGTCAGCCGACTGGCTCGGGGTGGCGTCGGATGACTGGGAAGGCTCAGATGCGTCTGCAGATGGCGACGGCTGTGAGCTGGTCGACGTCTCGGACGCCGAAGTCGACGCGCGGCCGCCACTAGGGCCACCACCGTGGTCGCCGCCGCCTTGGCCGCTGCCGTCCCCGCTGAGGCAGTCTGTGGAGTCGGAGGGGCCGATGACTACGTTCTGGACGTAGTTCATGGCTCCCGTCGAGTCGGTGACTTGGAAGATGAGCGTGTCCGAGCCCGCCGGCTGATTGACCGTCCAACGGGTGTTGCCGCCTGTCAGGCCGGCCATGGACTTGAACCACTCCGTGCCGACATAGTAGCCTCCGCGGCCGATGTTGAGGACGACGGGACCCTGGTGTCAGCTCACGTTTTCGGTGCGGAGAAGACCGAAGCGGTACGTGCGAAAAATCAGTCGCGTGGGTCAACGAGGAACACTGTCGTCGACAGGACCGTTCGGCACCGAGTTCCATGCAGGAACGGCAAGGGAAGGGAAGCGTATCTGTCTCCGAGAGTGCACGGCCCGTTGGCACCCCCGAAATGGACGCCGGAGGGCCGAAAGCACGGACCTTTAGGGCTCACGCCCCTCGGGGATTGTCGCCCAGCGGACCCTAATGGGATGTTTGGCTCCCAGCTTCTGGCGAGATCGCGTCACTGTCAAGCCATCCAGCGGCCCTTTCCACTCCTGTCCACGCCACTGTCTAGCTGGACGGTCTCCAAGTTGCCCATCGCCCTCTGCTACTCACAGTGGTGCCAGTCCACGAGATGGTGGCTGTGCCGCACTGGACGACATTCGCAGCCGTGACTTGGATGTTGTTTACGGGCGCACCAGCCAGGATGTTGGGCTGGACAGAGCCGACAGCGTTCACCGCAGTGGCGAGGAGCAGGGCAGGTAAGGCGAGCATGATGGGTGTGCGGTAGGGCGGGGTTGTCGGGATGAGGTTGGGGAGGATGTCGCAGGTCGGGGGGGCTGCTGCGTCGACGTCAAGCCGAGGCAGTCGAGTTGATGAGTGAGCAACCGTCGCGGACGGTCGTGCGCCAGCGCAGAGTGAGACGTTGAAGAGGAATGGAGAGTCAAGAAGATTTGGCAACTTGTTGGAATCGATCCAAGTTGATATCTCAAGGCTGGTCGCTAGTCGGTGATGCGGTGTTAGCAAGAGAGCGAGTAATTAAGCTCAATGACATCAATTAATTTCCTTATTGGGCGATTTCGATTAGTGTTTCCAGCCACTGGGCCCTGGAATACATTACACCTGGTCGCAAATAACCCATTCCATGGGATCAAGGCCGCCTCCGCCCTGTCCTGCATGCACGCCGAGCCGTCATCCCATATCTGGAGGCTGGTCGAAAGGCTTTGACATGCTTTGAGATGCTCATGCGTTGCGCGTTGGGGCTGGCTTGGTCAAAAACTCCTCGGACGTGCCGACGCATTCGATGTAATCTGCATTCGATGCAGTCATCGACCGCTGAGACTTCGACGTAAAGCTCATCTGGCCTCTCAGAATGTGAACTTGCGGAACTCGGTGAGCGGGTGACCAGCCATGGCGTACGAGCCTTCTTAAACTGCCTACCAACTCCACTGGCACGGTCACGTCGGCGTGGCCGATGCTGCCGGCAACGACGGCTGCGCCAACCGCGTCACAGTTCTACATACCACATCGCCGCGAGCGGATCGCGATAAGCTCGATATATCTCGTACCTCGCCCGCTTCCTCTTCGGGACACCGGAACGCGGTGTCATAATCGGACCGTTGACGGAACCACAGACATGGCGAATATCGTAAGCGAGGGCCAGGTCCCCGTGCAAGCTGTTTCGACGCCCAAAGCGGACATGCGACAAGCGATCGACCTCCGGTGACGAGAACACGGGGCGCAACGAGCTCGGATCCAATGTCGGCGCGTTCAAGGCACACATCAAGTTCCTTAACTGTACCTGCGCGGATAACTGTGGCGGTCAGACATGTGGCAGCTTGAACAGAGTGCTGCCTGTGCCTCGGTGCGGATTGCGCCAGCGACGTGACGACAGCAGTTGGAATATTGCAGATGTCGAGGGGCGCAGTCGCATCGCACCACCCGTCGCCGTAATCTGTCCACTATTGTTAACCACGCGAGGTGGGGTCGCCTTGCCGACTCTATAACTATCCACATGCATACCCGGCACCTGCCGGCACATATATCACCAGGAATCCAGGAGAGAGGGTCTCACTATCGCTACAGTGTTTCTCAATCGGAACGGAAGGCTACAGCGCCAAGGGAAATCAAAACAATCCTTACGTCGGCGGCGGAAACGGGTTCGGGTGCGAGGGCTGGCCTGAGCTCGATGACTGCTGCGGGTTGCCGCCGGCACGCGTGTCATAGGTAACCCGGAGGTCGCCAGAAGCGCTTGAGGCGGCTCTACTGGCGTACTCCTGGGAATACGCGTATGGCTGCTGCTGCTGCTGGTCAAAGCCCGTGTCTAAGCTTGCGGGAGCCGGTGGGTATGCCATAGACTGGTATTCGCGAGGGTATGCCTGGGTTGCGGCTGGAGGCATACTGACGTAGCTTGCAAATTCGGCCTCATTGTGGTGTCCGACATTGTAGCCCGAGTCTGCAGCGGCCTTGGGGTATGTTCCGGCTTCCGTCGTGGCCTTTGGGTATCCGAACGGCCCACTTACGCCTGTGCTGGGCAGAAACCGGTAGCCGGGCGTGCCGCCAGCGCCGAGGTCAACGTAGTTCATGTCGCCGCTAGTCGATGCAGTCGGCTGGTGCACCATTGCGCGGTCGTCGGTAAAATTGACAGCGTCGGACGCGCCGTGCGTCGTGTGGGCATACGTGATCTGAGGAAGCTCGCCAACCTGATTATAGCTGTACTGAGAACCATAAGAGGGAGTAGGAGAAAACGCCGACTACGATGTGAGCAATTTGATAGCACACAGAAACACTCACGTAATTACCAAAAATCTTTTTGAGAGCCTGCTCGAGGTGCATCCATGGGAACACTTTGAGGCCCTTGTCAATATTGCGCGGCTTCGGGTTGGGGTAGCTCATGATATGGGCGTAGAAATCTTGCCACTGGCCGTCGTTCTTCTGCAGAGTCGTGGGTTTAAAACTCTCGAGGTTTCGGCGGATGCGGTTCTTCTCCTCGGTAGTGTATCGTGTCGCCATGAGACATTCCAATAAATAAATGGCGTCGACAGAGGTAAAATAGCACTCGTTGCGGGCGTTGTGGTACAGACACGAAATGACAATCATGTTGGGCGTCCAATCCTTTTCCTCGATCGCTTGAAAGGAAGCGTGCACAGTTGCGCCGACCTGGCGGCGCTGAAACTGGACAAGACAACGTCTGTTTGTCCACATTGTTGGGGTCCAATTGTGCTTCATGGTGTTGAGGTCGCCTTCTATCTCGAGGCGAGCTTTTGTGCGCAGGAGATACGAGTTTGGGTGCTGGGGCGCTCCGCCGACCATCTGAGTAGTCCGCACAAGACCAGGCTGGGGCGTTGGTGGTGGTGAGTCATAGACAAAGGTAGAAGGTGCCCCAGCCGCAATGGCGGGTGTCGGGTAAGGTTCTGAGAGGTTACCCGGGGTCCCAAGGTGTCATGGAATTAAGAGAAAAAAAAGGCCAACTTACCATGACGTGAAGCGCGGCGTCTAGGAGCAGAGGCAGGTGTGGCGATTTTGCGGCTAGGTGATTCCAGCTCGCGCTTGACTGCCGTTGGACCGCCACTGCTCATTCGGGGACGCTTGGAAAGACCAGCGTCTTGCGGGTTAGCGGGAAATCCATCCATGGTGGGCTCAACAACTTACCATCCAAAAAATGGAAATCACCAAGTGACACACTCTCGAGAACACGGTGATCGTTGACGGCTTCGAGCATCATAGGGACTGATGACGAGGTGGCTCTAAGATGGGCGAGGGAAGGAACAACGGCGCGAATAATATAGGGGTCGCTTGGGGTGATGGGCACGGACACTTCAGTGTCAAGAACCAAGCCGTGCATGACAAACCGGACCTTGTTCACGCGGGTGGCGTCTTCTGGACCAGACGAAGGGAAGACGAGGTCGCAATTGACAGAAACGACCGTTCCTTCAAAGCCTTGTTGCGGGCTCACTTCGAAAATGGTAATAATGGGCTGTGCTTGGGAAGGTCCATGCGTGGGTTGACCTGGGAGAGGACCCAAAGTGGCATGATGTGCCACGGGGCCACGAGCAATCTCATTTGCTGCGACGTGGGCGATCCCCGGAAGTCGATGGTCACCCCCAGTGTACCATGCGGGACCGGCGGAGGATGGCATTGTGGTTGTGGCTTGTCCGTAGCTCTCTGCAGGAGGAGGCATGCTACCAAGGCTGCTTGCTGGGTTTGTGCCTGGATATCTTGGCTGCTGCTGGACACTGCCACTGTCCGACGATGTATATGGTGGGTTGTCGGAAGAAGTGCTTGGTACGCCGGGTACAGGTCGTGGATGATCGCCGCTGTGGACGTGGTCGTACATGGTGTGGGCTCCAAAAAAAAAGCGTTGGGGGAAGGCAGCGACTGTTGGCGCTACCTTTCCACTATTTAAAATACGAAGACAGACAGTACAGCTTCGGTGTGACCTAGGCCGTCTGTGGCTCCGCAACCGGCGAACACGATTGTTGCGTGTTTATCGTCCGGATGAGGAGGGAGAGGGGGGGTACGTTGGTGGGGTAGAGAAAGAATATGTCAAGCGAGTCAAGAGAGGAGAGTTAGGGGAGAGGAGAGGGTTCCCGAATGTGGATTGATGGGGAGGCCAAGGGATGGATGACGAGAGGCTGCTGTTTTCTAGGGTTGGACGAAAAGGTCTGTGTGTAGATGGACACTAATGTAGGTCCCTCGGAAGCAGACACGACTGCCCCAAGCGCACGCGCGTGCTTGTGACAGACAATATGACGGAGGACGATCAGGATTGCGGGGCGGCGTGTGCGAGGCGACGAGGGGGGAGGGGCGCGTGTGGACAATGAGTAACAGCAGAAATTAGCCTCTAATGTTTCTTGGCAGAACCGAGAGCTGTGTTGTTGGGTACACTTGAATGGTTGGGTACTATCCGGATGCGGGGATCGTTTGGTGTGGGTTGGCAACGTTTGAGTTATGTTCTTGATGTTTCGGTCCAAGTTTGTTAGAGCCGCTTGTTGTTTGCCGTGATTCTTGGATTACGACGACGACAGAGTTGAAGAGATGAGTGAGTAGGAGTGGGTGAAAGACGTCGTGTGTGGGGAGAGGAAGAGGGGGTATATGGATTGGAAGGAATGGATGGGTAGAGCGGGGAGTGGATGGAGGAAGGGGGGGGGGAGGGATGTGGGATTGATTGGGAGGTGGAGGAAACGGAAGAAAGAAGAAAAACAAGATCTAGGCCTTGTTAGTTGAAAGCTCGTGTCGGAAGATGTTTCGTTTTTGTCGTGTAACGGGGGTATGGACACGAGAACAAGAAGGGGGGTGGGGAGAGGGTGAGGAGGGGGTGAGGGGTAGCCGAGTTGTGCAGTTGTCGAAGCGAGGTGATTGTGAAGATGTGAAAGAGGGAGGGAGGGGGAGAAGGGGGCAGGGGGGGGGGGGGGGGGGGAGAGCAGTGTTGGGGAGTTGACGAGTTGGGTAGCGCGTAGAATCGGTAGTCGGCTGTCGTGTTGGGGGAAGAGGGAGGATTGAGTTGAGAATGAGATGAGGTTGCAAGAGAGGTAGGTTATTTGTGGGATGCCCGGGACGTGTCGCGGGGGTGAGGTAAGGTCTGTATTGTCGGGCCGTCGTTCCGTCGTTCCGAGTAATGGGAGTGGGAGTGGTAGTGGTGGTAGTCGCCGACAATAGCGATAGTAGCCAGTGGGTTGTAGCTAATGGGTCGTTTGCCCGCGTCGTCGCAGCTTGGTAGTAGTGACAATATGATGATGATGATGATTGTAGGTTGGGTAGGACGGATTGAGGATTGGTGGATTGATTGATTGATGGGATTGAGATCAAAGGAAAGGGATTTGAGATCAAGGTGCGGATTGATTCAGCTTGTTACTCCCTGTTGCCTCCCCCTCGACCCCTCCCCCTCCGCCCTGGTTGGTACAGTGGTAATGCCCCTGGTTGACCGGGACCTGGGGCTGAGGCTGTGGACCTGGAGGGCCCGGGGGAGATGGGCTGATGAGCTGAGGGGAGGTGACCGGACCAAGGAAGGTGGAGGGCAAGGTGGCACGGCGGGCCGGGCAAGTACGAGAATTGCCAGGGTGGTAAGAGGATTAGAAGGTAGTCGACTCTACGGTGGGGGCGGAGAGGAAAGGGGAAGGCTAGGCTGGGGTGGACGGAACGACACGGGAGGGGGAGGGAAGAGAGAGCCCTTGGGTATACCCAGGGTGGGGAAGCTGAGGAGGGCACGAGGGCAGGGCGGGGCACGGGGGCAGAGGGAAAGACCCAACGGGCAGACCAACCGGGGGACTAATCCCAAACGATGAGATAGGGTTAATAAAGGGATTCATCCCCTCATGGCCCAAAGGATCGGGGGGAAGGGCGGGGGGGGTACAATCACCTCGCATCACCTGCATCACCTGCATCACCTGCATCACCTGCATCACCTGCATCACCTGTGCACCCATCCATCCATCCATCCATCCATTTATCCTCACGGCGACCGATGGAATAGTGGGCAATCCGCAATAGAACATGCCGTCAACTGTGCAGTAGCATTTAACAACAACCCAGTCCCTCCATCACCTCAACCCCTCCCTCACGCAGCATTTCACAGGGATTCAGCAGAGCACGCAGCAGTTCTGTACAGATCCCAAAGGTAGCGCGCAGAACAAGGCAAGGCACCACAAAGCCATCAAGAACAAGAACAAACCCCACCGTACCAAAAAATCATCCATGGTTCCAATTCAGGCACAAAGTCAATAGAATTAAGAAAAATCACAACACAGCAGTGGTGCACAGATGGCTCTGACGCCGGGGCCTTAGCCCCATAGCCCTATGCCTCTATGCATCTAACGTGACGATGACCCCCCCGCCCCTGGTCTCATACGAAACCCGAACACGGACTTGTCAGTCAGGCTCTCGCTCTCCTGCTCCTCCCCCCTCCCCCTGTCGATGGAACGGGGAGGGCCGAAAAGAACGAGTCGCCGAATCACCAAGGGGCAAGCGGCAAAAGGAGCCGACCAGGAGGCCAGGAGCCAGGAGCTGGGATGCACGCACGCTCCGCACCACACTCCCCACCCCTCGTGGCGTGCTCTAAATCGCCCGAGTGGCTTGCTGTGGCGCCTTTGCCAAAGCAGCATACCTGCTGCAGTGCCGCCCGCTGCATAGCCGCTGCATGGCGGTTGATGCATGGCCTCATCGGGAAGGCAACGAGGCCACTTTTTCTGGGTTCCAGGTTACCCAGGTTACCCAGGCTGCCTCCCTGGATGTGTCAAGAAAGGCTGAATTCGAAAAAGGACAGGAGACCAAGTAGCCATGATCTACGGCCCGAAGCCTGCACCAGGGCTCAGGGTGACTACCGATGCTCTGGACATAGCTGCGAGACACCAATACATAGGGCTCTCACCCAAAGACCCACACAGCTGGCATAGCTGGCACAGCTGGGGTTGACACTCTGAGGGTTGCAATGAATGGCGTTCGTCCGTCATGTTGGCGTTTCTCGGGGCCGACCCACCCGGGGAGCCCAGGGTCTCCGACGGCTTCAATTCCCAAGACCTTGTCGTCAACTGACGTGCGCAACCCCTCGACTGCACTCCGGTGGACTCGGACGTTGAATTGGTTCTCGGCGTCGTGCTTTTTCGGCGGCAACCCAGCCTCCCCTCTCTCCATCCCCGCCCTCACGCCGTCTCGCTTCGTTTCGCTACAACCATGTCTCAGAGATAAGAGATGAAATTCGTCATTTTGGCTCAGCCCGACAAACATCCGGTCGCTAAGTGTGCGCACAGCATGGGCATTCCGCAAAGCGCGTGTGCACTCCCCTGCATTCCATTGTGGGCGATTTCATTGTGGGCTAGGTTGGAGGTGCCGGGGAATCCCCAAGCTCGGTGCACAGAGGTCAAGTGAGGTTTGCGCGGGCACATGAAGGGGGCGAACGGCGGCTCGTGGGCAGTCTCACGGCGAACCTTTCTTCGCCTCTCGTTAAGCCTCTCGTCACGGGAGACTCGTCGATGCAAAGGCGTCCTGGCCATGTGTCTGCTCCAGACCTGGCCCAGGCTTCTGGGACTTTGCTCACTTTTCGCTGCCCAAGCGAGCGCCTGGATTAAAGCGTGGCGATCCCCTGTGCATAGCGTCAAGCTTTGCCTGAGCCGTCAGGCCGGACAACAGCGGCCTCAGGCAATGTTCGATTCAAACGGCAGTGTTCCCGCAGGAGTCGCAGGAGTCGCAGGAGTCGCAAGGAGTCGCAGGCGTTGCATGCATGTGTCCTTTGCATCACATTGTAGGTCAGGAGCCCTGGAGTGCAGGAGTGCAGGTCGGCCCAGGGTTTGCCTGGGTGGTGGGCAGGATGGGCGGAGATAAGTGGGTAAGGGAAGCATCCGCGGGAAGGAATGCGGAAACGGTAGAAGGCTGCCCCTTGAACGTACCTCGATGACCACACGGCGCACTTTGACTCTCGGGTCCAACTCTATACGTCCCTCGTGATCCCTTGCATCCTTGCATCCTTGCATCCTTCGTTCAACACCTGATGCCGTGAGCCTCCGCCGTCCTCCATCCTCCGTCACCCTCTTCGAACGTGGTGGTGGCGTAGCCAAAACATGAGCACATGGGTTCCCCGACAAAGGGGGGGGTCTATGCAAAGAGGCGGGCTGTGCCGCCCCCCCCCCCCTCTGGCCCCTCTGGCCCCTCTGGCCCCTCTGGCCCCTCTGGCCCCGCTGGCCCCTCTGACCTGGTTCACGACCGGTTTCAAGAGCCTTGTCTTTCGGCTCCCAAAATTGGGACCCTCTCTGACGCCTCGTGCCTTCTTTGCATGATTCCAGGAATCGATGCACCTCAGCCCTCAGGCCTTGGTTGTGAAAAACGCTATCCAGTGGCAAGGGGGCTCCAGGCAACGAAAGAGAGGGTACGGGAACAGGAACCTGTACCAGGTTGGAACAGGATGGCCGAGTTGGAACAAGATGAAATGCGTTGGATGGGTAGGATGAGGGGTCTATTGGGGAATGAATCGATCACGCTGCAATCACGGCTGAGTGATCGGCTCTGCCGGAAGTAATGGAAAGCGCAACGCACCACCAAGACCCAGGTTTTTGGTAACCAGCCCCGCTCGCTTGACCACTCACCCGTAACGCCCAGCCTCCGGCGGCGGGCGGCGCGGTATGCTGTCGGACACCATACGGGCCTAGCAGGACACCAGGACGGCTCTCCAAGGCACCTCCGACCCAAAGTTTCGCTGCCGGCATCGTCTCGGGCCTGGTGTAACGGGGGATGCTTGCACAAAGTTCCAGCTCCAACTAAGCTCAAGCATCAAGCATAGTTGTTGGACCTCGGGCCTGGTTTGGCCACCTGCATATCTGCTACGTGTCAGATAGGGTTCGTGAGACCTTGCATTTACCGAGTGTGTATGCGATCGGATCACCGACCACCGTCGCCCTCCTTGACTCCCAGACCCCTCTCCCAGACTCCTCTACAGCCAGCAACTGTCAAACTCATGCGCTCGGCTGGCCCGCCAACCCTCCAAATCACAAGGGCTTTCGATGTCGACTGCGGTGGGGCATAAACAGCAACGTGGCGGGCCCACAACCTCCGCAATGCGCCAACAGCCGCGGTCGTGAAAATCCACGCTAGCACCTAGCCTCAACTCGCTGCACTTGGCATCCTGGCTCTCTCCTCGTCTACCCCGTCTCCCTCCCCACTCTCTTGTTCGCCGCTTTACTTCTGTTGCGTGTTCCCCGCCGTTCGTTCCCCAGTGGCGCATTCCGTTCGCCGTTTAGCGTGCCGCATGGATCTCGTTCCCACAAAGCTACCTGCGCTAGCGGTTCTTGCGGGGGTCCAGCTGTTCGATGGCGTACTCGACAGCCGGGGAACCAGTGACGGTGCATCTATCTGCCGCGGCTACTGCTTCCATTCCTCCAACACCGGGTTCGCTTAAGGAAATACAACAAGGTAGCGGCGCCGCGACCGCGCCTTGACCATGGGTTGTGCATACCAAGGAAGTGAGGACCTACCGCAGTAGGTAGGTGTTTAACCATGCTCATCATACCCCAAGCGGCCGAGGCCGTCAAGCGACAAGCGGCGCCCGGGTTGAAAGTGGCAGAACGTTCCGTGTGGCCACCTCAGCAATGTTGACGTTGTGGATCTGAGCGTCGAGAAAAGTGAAGAAAACGAGAAAAATGAGAGGGAACTGACCTTGGCACATTGAAGCGACCGCAGTCAGAAAATCAGAGCAGAATGTGGGATAGTTTGTGGCAAACGAGGGGAATGGCTTTCTCCCCACCTCCCCCACCTGTTTGATCTCCAGCATTCGTACCCAGTCTCGGACCTCCAGTGGTCTCACAATGCCAAAGATCAATGTGCTGATCACTCCTGTTGTCTTTGATCTCCATCTACAAAGCGACAACAGCAAGACATTTGCGAAACCGTTTTACAGGGCAGCCTGCATGCTCGCTCGCCACATAGCAATTTTCCTCTCTCCAAAAAAAAACACGAAACAAACTGAGGACCTGGAACAGTAGTCTCCTCGGGTTAAGAAATGCAGCCGAGAGCGAGGTGGGTTTCTGTCCGAGTTCATTGTTCTTTTTGGGGCCGTGCTCAGTCGCACTCTGACATGTGCCACCACATGCGCCGTGGGCACTGACCTCGAGCAGGACCCCAGGGCAGCTTGGGCACGCACCTGGGACGCACTTCGTTTGTTTCACTTATCCCAAGTTTCATTGCCTTCTGTCTGTTCACAACAAACTCATGGTTAGCAGAAAGTGCCATGAGAAGTGCAGCATTTTTATTTTACAAAGGATCAAGGCGTGGTGAGTGCGCCTGGTGGACAGCTCATTCCACGCTGTGTGACACGAGCCACAGCGTCCCCAAACGCCCCGCCGTAGCCTTGAGGCCATCGGGCGGGCCTGTAGGGCGGCCTTTGCGACGACCAGTCTGACGACCGCTGTGCGGGCCTCTCGGACCTGTTAGACGACCTGTCTCGCTTCATGGGACAATCCCAACGTCGAGCGTCTATTGTGCCCGACTCTCTGCTTGGCCAAGTGTTGCGAGCTTTTCTCATTGAGAACAAATTTGATGGGGATAAATCGGATGCCCCAGGCTTCAGGGATAATGAAGTGCGCTTCTGATGTTCTGAACAGGAGTGAACAGAGCGAGCAAGCTGTTGCCACGATACGACACAGGGCCGTTGTCATCCCACTCCCCCATTCACAAACAGTAAGAGGAGAAATTATCGAGCTCATTTCTCGAACGGCCTCGCCTGGAGCTGCAGACAAATTCTAACATGTTTTCGACGACCGGAGCATTGACAGTTGGCAGCGCACAGCGCACAGTTGCGGTGATTTAAATGAGGCCTGCAGGGACGAGGATCGACAACCCACTGATCGATAGATGACAGACCGTGTAATAACGACAGAACTCGTTCTTACAGAAATTGATGGGTGGGGTAGAGTGTCCTTCAGGACTGCGCGCATAATGCTCCAAGTAAATGATGGCGTATGAAGAGCCCAACCGTTAAAGAAACTGAGAAGAATTTATTGCACCGGCTGGGCTGTTTACTTCGCGCCTGTCTGTTGCGAGAGCGCTGCAGAGAGCGCCGAGAGCACTTATAAGGAGCCCCGAGGTCAGTAACATCGAGCCGCCCGAAACACGCCCAAGCGGAACATTCCCATCGACTAACCCAGCGATGACACGAGGAACGCATATGCATGAGATGCACCAGCAAAGTGGGCGCTTGGATCGGCATGTGTTCTATTCCGGCGAGTGAGTCAGACATGGTCTTGTCTCGTTGGGTACCGAACAGTCTCGGATCGCGCAGGTGGACGAGACATGCCGAAGGGTTTGGATCCGTTTGACATTAGTATCTTATCACGGTGTGTTGTCTCGCCAATGTGGCTCCGGTCTTGGCGGTTGTGGTTGAGAACGTGGGCATATCATGCCGTGGGTCCGAATGCTTCGTTTGGTGGAGCCTGGCGTCGGGGGCTTATTGCCATTTGTTCAGATCCGGGAGCAGCAGAGAGGTAATTGTATGGGAGCGGCTGGCGCTTGCGACTGGGGGACGACGGCTCCAGCACGAAGACTCGGACACGACGACTCAGGCAGGAAAAGTGAGGCAGTACAGTACGTAGACAGCTACCCTTTGGCTGGTACGCGATGTCTGTTGGTTAAGTGTGTTGTGACGATAGGTGAGTCGTGATGACAGGTTAGTTGTGAGTTGTGATGACAGGTGATTTGTGATGGTTGTGAGCTGTGATGGGCGTGGCCTATGATGCTCGAAGCCGTGATGGTGGACGTAAGTGACGATCAGAAGCAGTGATGCTCGTGGTGAGCAGTGTCATTGTGTGTCACCAGGCAGGCATCATCCGGACTGTGGCGAAAGAGCGTACCCGCCCATTCCCTGCTGCGCTGTGAGTGTGGTAAGGACCCAATGCCACTGATGGTCAGTACCCAATGCCTCTGATCGGTCAGTACCCAATGCCTTTAATCCCTGCACAATCGTGTGCCCAGCAACAGTGGTTAATGCCATGCATGTGTCTCCCCAACTAGCCGCGATGCTTTACTCGTTGATCTTGGCGAGGATCTCGCTGTCCTTGAAGAGCTGGTACTCCTGCCTGTCAGCGATTGCTGGAGCTGTCGGACCGCAACACAACGAGCAGACAGAACGGCCGAACGACGGCAGAAGCGTGCAGAGGTGTGGTAGCTCAACCTCTGTTCCATCTCTCGCGAGCCGCAACTCATTGGCATGCTCTGGATCTGTCCTAGCATGACCGGGGACTCCGGCCCGCGTCCATGCCTCGTCCATGCCTCGCTCAGCCTCGGCCAACTTACCTCCTCGCCAACCTTGATTGGCGAGCCGCCCCAGCCGGGGAGGAGAACACGGTCGCCCTCCTTGACGGCGCAGGGAACGACCTTGCCGTCCTTTAGGATGCCGGGGCCGACGGCGATGACGGTCGCCTCGGGGAGGGGCGACTGGGTCGCAGACGAGGGGAGGAACAGGCCCGACGCAGTCTTCTGGTCTTGTTAGCGTGTGAAGATGTTAGGGGGTGAATGAGCGATGACGGAGCAGAGGGAAGGAGGAAAGGACACAGAGAGGCAGAGAAGGCCGGCAGAGTGAGACAAACGGGCCCATCCCTTGCGAGGCAGAGCGGCGACGCGGGGAGTGGCAAACCGCCGAGGGCTCCAGACCGCTTGATGCTCAGCTGAGGCACTTCGCTCGACGCGCAACTGGCGAGGAAATGCGGTGAATAGCCCATCGGCATTCGGGACACTGGCATTCGGACCGATGTCAATTTGCCGTTGAGCGAGGGCATAGGCATGGAGCACAGTTCGAGGCGCCTCCACATGCGCCAGGAAGACAGGCTCCAGTGCCGTTGCGCTCAAGGTCCGTCCCGTACGCTGGCGCGTCCTCCCTGCCGCCCGTCTCCCAAACACTTCCAGATCCTTCTGGACAGCTGACATCCGGCTCTGCAACTGGCCAAGTCCGTCCGGGTTCGAGGTAGCCCGGCGATCCTCCATGTTCGCGGATATCCCATCACCTATCTCCCCACTGTCCGCCATCACTGCAGTCAATACCCACCGTCTCGGCCTTGAAGCGCTGGACCAGGACGCGGTCGAACAGGGGCTGGAGGGAGCGGATGGACTTGAAGGTGGCGGAGGCGGCGGCAGACTGCGCCGGTCAGTCGTGTTGCATTGCTCGCGACGTACCATCCTTTTTGATTTGTTTTGGTTAGTGGGATGGAGATGAGTCTGAAAGATGAACGAGAAAGGGGGGTGTTTGGTTGTGTTCGGCTACATGAACATTGACATGGACTTACTCTTGCCGGAGTCTTTTTTCTCTTGCCCGGACGGTGAGAGCGGGATCAAATCTGAGAGTCGCTGTTTGGTTGCAATGAATCATTCCAGAACTTTCCCACGAGTGCTTCAATATTCAATATCCAACCGTTTCCGCTTGCAAAACGCCTTTTTGCCGACTTCCTACGAGCACCTACGAGCAACTCCCTCTCGGCCGTGGGTAACACTTTAACAACTCAATCTACCTCGACTCGCTTCTCCCTCTCCCTCTCTCCTACAACCTCTAATAACAAAAAAAACGAGTAGTCACCATGCTCGCTCTCTCCCGCTCAGCCCTCCCCCGCCCCCACAAGCTCATGCAGTCGGCCTCGGTCGCCAGCCGCCGCTACATGGGCTCCAAGGATGTTGTCTTTGGTAACGAGGCCCGCCAGGGCATGCTCAAGGGTGTCGACACCCTCGCAAAGGCCGTGTCTGCCACTCTTGGTCCCAAGGGCCGTACCGTGATCATTGGTGAGTTGACAGGGGGCGGCACCGGCAGCGTTGAGACGGGGCGGACGATGGAGTTCGACACTCGGAGCTCATCCCACTTCCCACTTTTCTCACTCCCCTCATGCGTTGCTACGGGCCGCCTCTGACCACACCCCGCCTCACAGACTAACCTTCCAGCCCAGAGCTTCGGCGGCCCCAAGATCACCAAGGACGGTGTCTCCGTGGCCAAGGCCATCACTCTCAAGGATCCCGTCGAGAACCTCGGTGCTCGGTGAGTAACCGTGGAACGGTCAAACACGGCCCCTCCCCTTCCTTTTGCGCTCTCGGCTTACATCCCAGTCTCGTCCAGGATGTCGCGTCCAAGACCAACGACACTGCCGGTGACGGAACCACCACTGCCACTGTCCTCGCCCGCGCGATCTACTCTGAAGGTGTCAAGAACGTCGCTGCTGGCTGCAACCCCATGGACCTGCGCCGTGGTGCCGTCAAGGCTGTCGAAAAGGTCCTCGAGATCCTCGAGGCCAACAAGCGTGTGATCACCACCTCTGAGGAGATTGCCGCCGTCGCGACCATCTCGGCCAACGGCGACAAGCACGTCGGCAACATCATTGCGCAGGCCATGGAGAAGGTCGGCAAGGAGGGTGTCATCACCGTCAAGGAGGGCCGCACCATCTCGGACGAGATTGAGATCACCGAGGGCATGCGCTTCGACCGTGGCTTCATCTCGCCGTACATGATCACCGACGCCAAGAACCAGCGCGCCGAGCTTGAGAACCCCCTCATTCTTCTTTCCGAGAAGAAGATCTCGGCTCTCCAGGACATTCTCCCCTCGCTCGAGATCTCCGCCCAGCAGCGCCGCCCCCTTCTTGTTATCGCCGAGGACGTTGACGGCGAGGCCCTTGCTGCCATTATCCTCAACAAGCTCCGTGGCCAGCTCCAGGTCTGCGCCGTCAAGGCTCCCGGCTTCGGCGACAACCGCAAGTCGATCCTCGGCGACATTGCCATCCTCACCGGCGGCACTGTCTTCACTGACGAGCTCGACATCAAGCTCGACAAGGCCACCCCCGACATGTTTGGCTCGACCGGCTCGGCCACCGTCACCAAGGACGACACCATCATCCTTAACGGCAACGGCGACAAGTCGGCCATTGCCGCCCGCTGCGAGCAGATTCGCGGCGTCATGAACGACGCCACCACCTCCGAGTACGACAAGACCAAGCTCCAGGAGCGTCTTGCCAAGCTCAGCGGCGGTGTTGCCGTCATCAAGGTCGGCGGCAACTCGGAGGTCGAGGTCGGTGAGAAGAAGGACCGCTACGACGACGCCCTCAACGCCACGCGCGCGGCCGTCGAGGAGGGCATCGTCCCCGGTGGCGGCACTGCCCTCCTCAAGGCTTCGGCCCAGCTCGACGACCTCGACGTCGACAACTTTGACCAGAAGCTCGGTGTCAGCATTGTCCGCAACGCCATCCGCCGCCCTGTCCGCACCATCGTCGACAACGCCGGCGAGGAGGGCACTGTTGTCGTCGGCCGTCTCCTCTCGGACGAGTTTGTCGCCGCCGACAAGTTCAACTGGGGCTACGACGCCGCGACCTCGCAGTACCGCGACATGATTGCTGCGGGCATCCTCGACCCCCTCAAGGTCGTGCGCACTGCGCTCTCCGACGCCTCGGGTGTCGCCTCCCTCCTCACCACCTCCGAGGCCTGCGTGGTTGACGCCGAGGACAAGACTCCTGGCGGCGGCATGGGCGGTATGCCCGGCATGGGCGGCATGGGAGGCATGGGCGGCATGGGCATGATGTAAGGGGGGTTTGGTTATACATGTACTCTTGCATAAAACTGCCCCGGACGATGAGGGGTGAGAAATCAGCTATATAGCTTGTACGCATTACGATGAAGCTCTGCTCCTGCCAAGGTTCGCGAGTCAGTTGGAGAGTGTGCAGGCGCCAAGTTAGTTCGGTGCGACAGGCTTGACGGTGGAGAGGCCGCCAAAGTTGCTGACATGGTGACGCACAGCGGCCATTTCCAAGCGCCACAATCAGCTGCGATCAGAAATCACGCACGAGCCGAGGCATGTGGCCGCTTCCACGGAGAAACTTCAGCCGCACCGACGCCTCAAGTTACCGAAAATCCGACATGGCCGAAAGGCTGGCCAACCGGACTGCCAGTAATGAACACCAGGGAGGGTCAACAGCGTTTCGGCGATGGATGTGCCTAGATGTCGGTCAGTCAACACGGCTGTGATGGCGGTGGGAGTCTGGCTTACGTCTGTCGTGCAGTCCGTTTCTGGTTCGCGCTGCTGCACCAGTCTCATAGTGCTTGGCCTTCTGCGTCGCCCTACGTGACGCTGTACCGCCTGCTAGGTCACACATCCATACCTCACGCCGGGTACTATTAAGCATAAGGAAATCTACTCTTCGAAGTGTACATGACGGTCATAGTGTATACGTGGGTCGTGCTTGCTGGCAGAGGGCTCTCGGTGGCTTACTTGCTCACCCTCTCCCTGATCTTCTTGACAACACTCGTCTTGCGCTTAACCCCTGCTCCGGGCTCGACCTCGGGAGCTGCCAAGTATTCCTTCGACGAACCGCGACGGCGCATGACCAGGTCGTCGAAGTCGGGCATGACGGGCCCAATCGGCGGCTGCGGGAGGTTCTTGCTCGGCCGCCGCATGACGTTCGAGTACGCGGGGGTGTCGAGATGGCCGTTGCCGTTGCCGTTGCGCTTGGGCTCGACGATCTCCTCAGTTGGCTCCGCCGCCATCTGCGGCACAGAGGCCGAGTGGCCGTGGGACGAGGTGTTGGCGCTCGGCGCGCTCGAGTTGGGCGTGGATCCCGCGGGCGAGACCCCGGCCGCACGCGCTGGCGCACGGTCCGGCCGCGCTGGGCGGCCGTCGTCGAGGCTCCTTGTCGCGGTGTGAGTCGGAGCAGAGACAGACGGGAGCGATGGTGTTGCCGCAGCGGCACCAGCACCAGGCGAGAGACCGGGCGAAAGCGCTGGCATGGGCGGGTATTCGGTAGATGGCGAATACTTGCTGGGTGATTGGGAACGGTCGCCACGCTAAGACGTGTCAGCAA
Organism: Cutaneotrichosporon sp. PL3408A; assembly: GCA_023629975.1. NCBI lineage: Eukaryota > Fungi > Basidiomycota > Tremellomycetes > Trichosporonales > Trichosporonaceae > Cutaneotrichosporon > Cutaneotrichosporon sp. PL3408A. Next base: position 3,662,843 of record JAMAMB010000001.1, read on the forward strand.
ACCCACATACGGTGGGTCGGCGGGCCGCCTGTCCTGCGTGCTGCCAGCCGGTCGCATTGTTCTATATCTGTCTGGTTTGTACACCCTCTCCCGCGACCCTTCCCTAAGACCCAAGTCCCTCTAGTGCCCGCTACCAACGGGGACTGAAGCCCCGTTCGGGTTGGTAAGTGCACTCGCCGGATACCCGGCTGTCGCGGGGTCGCTTTCGCGGGTCTCATCCTCCTCGAGGACGGGGGCATCGCGCCAACCACCGACAGCGGCACTGGGCCGGCGGTAGTGCCTTGACCAGTCCACATCCGACATGGACTGGGACCGACTATGACTGATGGCATGCTTAGGAGGCACAGGAGGCGGACCGCCTTCTGATTCACGACGCACCATAGATTTGATCTTCTGCATCAAGCTCTTGGTTCGCTTGACACCGCCACCGGGACGTGTTGCCCGGGCGCCGAACGTCTGGTCCTCGGGACCGGGAGACACTGCGACGGCCTCCTCCGGAGGCGGGCTCTTCGGCGTGCGACTAAACAGGAATCCGCGCGATGTCGTCGGTGAGAGTTCGCTCTCGATACCAGCGGAGCCGATGTGGTCGCCCACTGGTGTAAGCAAGCGTTAAACAGATGAGACGCACAATCAATGTACGACTCATCGCGTGGCGAAGAGCCGAAGTCCTCGAACGGCTCGGCTGGGAAGTGAGCACACATTACTGGCGCAGTGAGAACTCACGTTCATCGATACCCCACGCCGCCTTGAGCGCCCTTTGCTTCTCGTCACGTTGTCGTCTCTGGTACCTGGGTGAGGTCTGGTTTTCGTCGTCGGGGATCACGTCCTGGTTGGGGAAGTAGCCCCCGGTTGACGGGTACGAGGTCGAGTATGTCCCGCTGAGACCGCCGCTGGACCGACGAGTACCAACGTTACGCGCGGCGGCGGATGCGCGACGTCCTCCAATGTCGGCAGAATCCTTGGGGGGCACAGGCGGCGGCGGAGCGTGGGAGATCGCAGTGGGGCCCGTGCGCGCCGCCTCTTTAGCAGCCTTAGCTGCCGCCTCTTCACGAGCGTTGAAGGCGTGCATCGGCACCTTCTGGGCAGGTTGGTTTACGTTGCGCGACGGCGCGGCCGCGTCGTATGGCCCCGAGCTAGAGGTGAGTGTGGGCCTCAGGTGTCAGAGCGGCGACGATACTTACTGGTGCCACACTGCTGTTAGCCTGTGTCAATCCTGGTCAGACTCACTTGCACTGCCAAGACCGGTTGGGTCCCATGTGTCGATAACATCTGCGTGGCGGCTGGGCTTCTTGTCCTTGCTGGTAGAGGCTGAGCGCTCCTTGTCGCGTCGGGACGACTTCTTGTCGCCACGCAGCAGGGCGGCGCTGGAAGCGGACGAGCTGCGAAGGTGCGCAGGAGCAAGGGAAGAGGAAAGGTCGTACGTATGGCGTCGAAAGTGAGATTGGTTCATGATGCGTGAGCACGAGATGAAAGGAGTTGAAGACAGAGTGAGAGAGAACAAGAAGAGGGAGAGGAAAGAGGAGAGGAGAGAGACAGGAGAAGCGGGGAGGAGTAAGACGAGGAATGAACCGAGGCGATGGACCCATTGTTACGGTACACACGGGCCACCCATCTCACATTGCATGAGCCGACACGGCAGATATACCACCGCGCTCATGTCAAGCCATCATCACGTATATCCTCTGACCGTTTCTCTCCTCTCCAACTCCATTGTTGCCACCCAAACTCGACTGCGTGTTGTGACTTTGGGGTTTGAGGCTAGGTTTAAGGCGCAGCGGTCCATCCCCATCCCGAGAGGCCGCGCCAAGCTTCGGCTCACGAGGGCAAGCCGCGCCAAGCGCACGCGCCGTCAAATTGGCGACCGCCAGCCAGCCCATGTCGGCCAGCCACAACACCCAGGTAAGCTGGGCTCAGAAGCACAGTCGGGAGGATACGTCTCTCCAGCGTTCTCGACCCACTAGACTCTAGCGCGATCACATCGCCACCGCGTTACGCGCGACATGTCATCCACTTACCTCTTCTTGAAAGGTGGACGGCCGTCCTCGACGCGTCCGCCAGCCTCGGAGCGCTCCGTGTCGTCCCGGAAGGGATCTTTCGACGGGGAGATGGACATCTTAGGGCTGGGTTCGTACGCGCCAGGCATACGGGGTGAGGGTGATCGGCGGGATCCGTCTGCGATGGCTGCTAATCCAAGATGCGTGCTGCTTGCACTGACAGGTTCGCTGGAGCCGTTGCGTGTAACGTGGACAACGTCGATGATGGCGTTGGCAAGCTCCTGGTTGACGTAGGACGTCGTAGGGCGGGAGCGGTACGGATAGTCACTGTCCATAGGGTCACGGGAAAGAGATATGCCAGTGGGCAAGAAATGTTTGGTTGGGGAGTGCGCTTGATGAGCGGGGCGCACAGGTCGGTCGCGATAAGAGGAGAGGGGGGGCGGCTAGAAGGGAGCGCGTCGAGGTCGAACGATGTACACGTTCCAAGATCTTGATCGCTGTTTATGTTGTCGTCGGCTCTCACACCGCGTGACGCGAGGGCGCGCTCAACCGCGTTGTACGACTAAGGTAGGCCTTGGTAACCTCGGAACTCCAAAGGCCACAATAGTGAGATGGCAACGTCGAGCGACTTGGGAGTGCGCTCGTTGCCTTTGTATGTTTGTGTACTTTGCTTGGTGGTTTGCTCACTCACTCACGAGCACCGTGTCGAGGTGATGGAGAGTGTGTAAGGGAGAGGAAGTAGGAAATGGGTAGTGAAATGTGGGGTTTGTGATGAGACTGGAACTGGAACGGAAAGCGCTAGTTGGGAGGGGGAGGGGGGTAGGGGCAAGCTAGAGAGTGGTGAGAGCTTGGCAGGCAAGCAGGCAAGCAGGCAAGGAGGCAAGGAGGCAAGGAGGCAAGGAGGCAAGGAGGCCAGGAGTGTAGGGGAGTGGGAACTTGACGCGTGGCGTGGTCCGGGTGGGGGAGGGGAGGGGAGGGAGGGGGTATAGGGAGGGGTGTGTCGCTATGTGCTATGCCGTGTCAACTATGACTACGGGGGGGATGGGGCAGAGGCTGGGGCGGAGAGGGCACAGAGGGCACAGAGGGTGGGGAGTGAGTGGGGTTTATTGTTCAAAACGGTGAGACAAAGCTAAAGGTTAACGAGTATGAGATGTCACGATGAGTAGTAGTTACGAGTAGTAGTGGTTGGTTTGTTACAACCGAGCACGAGTTGTAGTAATGCGGTGGAGGATTGGATTGGATTCAGAGGTGGATCAGTGATCCCGGTCTCTCAGGGGGTGGGTATCTCTCTCTCGGGCAGAGCTCTCTCACACGCCGCTCATTATTGCAACGTCCCCCCCTCTAACAGGTCAGGTCCAAGGCCTTTCTCAAGGTAATTGGGTTACACCTCCATCACACTCACACTCTTGCATCCATCCATCACAACCAACAACCTCCCTTCTCACATGCATACATGCTCACTAGGCGTCAGACCAACTCCCATCTCTCCATGCATACTTCACGCCCAGTTCATGTAAAATTCCTTCTGCAATCAACCAGATGTATTCCATCATCCACGACCGCCCCCTATCTTTAGGGTTGTGGCGCTCGGTAGCGATGGGGCGACAAACCCACCAAGGCCACCAAACTGGGTTAAGTCGAGCCTCCCGGTTGCGTTGGGTTTGGGTTGACAGGCGCTGGGAACAACCAGAACCTGCTACAAGGGGTAACCTCGCGTTGGCTAGTAAGCAATTCGCCGTTAGCATACCCGCGCCCGCCGCCGCGCCGCGCGTCCGCAATTCAGCACCGCCCATCTCCGGAACGGCTCACATCCCACCCCCGAACTCCCTCTCCTCCCACGCTTGGGTGAATCGGATAAACTGGTAAACCACCTAATGAATCTGCAAAATCCTGGTAATCTCTGTTTCAGTGCCTCAAATGCAGTCGCTTGATTCAACACCAGGCCTACTCGTACTGCCATGGTCGATCGCTCCTGGCGTTTAAGAGTAGGACGCGTCTGTCGGGCCTGTGGCGAGCGTGACATGTCGCCGCGGGTGTTGCTGTGGCCCAGAATAGCTGCTTTGTTGCTCAGAGCGGCAGTTGGGCGCCATTTCGCGGGCAGTAACCTCCAAGACTCCCTCATGTTCACTTTGAGCACAGAGGATTGGTTGACGCGCGCGACTTAAATAGTGTATGAGAGCGGGTTTGGACAGCCCATTGAGAGTATCGCGATCTTTAGTACCCATAGCAATTTCTGGACCACAATAGACGCGCGCTGAACGGAATCCTGGACACTAGGCGCGTAGGAGAGAAGCGCAGTGGTTGTCCTGAACAAGACTCGCTCTCGTCAGCCATCCCCACCCATCCCCTCGACCCCATGACATATCTATGCTACAAATCTTCCATACCATACTTGTCCCCCTCGTACTGCCGTCGTTGAGCCGCATTCTGCGCTTGCAGCCATTTCTTCTCGAAGCCCGTACTCCGATCTGCCGTCAGCTCGCCGCAACTCCTCATTTCAAGGCTGCAGAACACGCACCAACACCATCCCACCGATACCCAGGTGCAATGTTGAAGCGGTTCTGCGGCCACGAGCCTTTGTATGTTGGTCGTTTGGGGCCTTTACGCTTCCCCCTTTTTGTCGACTGGCGTCAGCGGATTCGCGGATTGATGGAGGGAGCCTGGCAACCTCGCACTCACAGTAAGGAACTGGGCCGCCGGGTCGTTCCATCGCTCCACGTCTTTCAACTCGGCGTTCATCCCCACGTCGTCTGCATGTCTGCCGTCAGCCTAGTCCAGATGGGATGACCAGGAGGTCGTCTGGGATCGCTCGCACCCCTACGCGGCGCCGACTCACCGAGCAACGTCCTTCCCCTTCATGGCCCTCTCCTCCTTCGCCCGCCGTTCCCGCTCCTCACGCTGCGCAAAGCCCTTCGTCCACTCTTCCCTCTCCCTCTCCTTCCGCTCTTCCTCCAGCTCAGCCTGCCTCGCCTCCTCCCGGAGCTGCTCCACATCAAGCACCCGGCCAGAACGGTCACGGTGCACCGTCGCAGCCTGTGCATCGGGTTCTGGCGACGGTGACCGCTCCGCAGCGGCGGCAGCAGCCTCCTCAGCCAACTGGGCGGCAGTGCGCAGCCCTCCACGCCGTTTCGTCATTTGAGGCTTGGGTGCAAAGTCGGTAGATGGCCCAGCTTCCGCCACATCTCCCTCGACGTCCCGCGGCTCCCCCTTGACCGCAGCCGGCACTGGAAGCGCACTACTCCCCACGGTCGCCCATGCACTCGATCCTTTCCGGAATGTCGCGGCACCCTTCCCAACGACTGCTGTCAGCTAGATGAGCAACGTGGACTGTTCGCAGCTGAACTAACCTGGGGCATCCTCGGCGTCGAGGTCCACCTCCCTGCGCTTCGACTTCTTCCACTCATCCGCGTCCTGGAGCACGAGACCGCCGGCATGGGTGGATGTGCCAGTATAGTCCTCGTTCTTTGGGCGTTTCCTCTTCTTCTTAACACCGGCATGTTCAAGGATCATGTCGGCTTTGGGACCGGACATGTATCTGGGGTTAGCTGGGGTTTGCTAGTAGAAGACGGAGGGACGTACTTTGAGGCCAAGTAGGCCTTCATGTTATTTGACATGTCGCGGGGAGTGAGCGTGGGAGTGAAGGAGGGAGGGAGAGCAATGCAGCAATGCAGCGATGGTAGCTACAAAGCTATGACGAGTACGAGAGAGTGTTGTTGAGACTGGTCGTTGCTCGAGTTGGGTGGCGACTTGAAGGTGCCTCAGTCTCACAAAGCGGCAAAATCCCGTCATTTTCCGTGCCACGTGGCAATTTTTTCAGGGTAAATGTAAGGGCTGACTGGGTTCTGTACGGTGGCGAATATTTGCTCCCGCTGCGTGAGAGGGAAGGGGCAGAAAGAAGGTACACAGTTGATGGCCACGACTTGGTACGAGCTCACCATCAGCAAATCATTCATCATCATCTCTTCATCCTTTCTCGCAACCTACCTCAATCACTCTGCTTCAGCATATACCTGTCCCACTTCCACTCTCACCCCATCCCCTTCACCCCTTCCCACACAGCATTGCTCAACTCAACCCGCATTCTCCCCAACAAGCACGCGTCGAAACCGATTCAAATCTCACCCACTCCCCCCACCCCACCCGCACTTTCTTCTTTTCGACGCCCATATACCCGACCGACCCCTCCCACCACCAACCACTGAACACGTCGTTCAGATCACAACGCGACCCCCGACCCAACTCCCCTTCCCCACGCGCACATGCCAACCGTCCACCCACTCCCAGTCAACCCTACAACTGGCCAGCAGCCGCTCGCCGGCCTCCGCGCATCACTCGGTGGCGGCTCAGCCTCTTCGTCCGGCGTCAACCGCGACATCCTCAAAGGTCTCCAAGATGTCGCCTGGAGTGATGAAGAGGTGCGTGAACCTCAATATGGAACATGAGGGGCGCGCCTTGCCGCCGGCCAGCCGCGCACAGCCCCTCTCCACCCTCGGCGTCGTCACTTGTTCGCCAGCTGGGCGGCAAATTAACGTTTCGCTGACTCACATTACAGGATGACCCAGACTGCATGGTCTGCGCCGAGCCTCTCGACTTATCCGATCAAAACTTCACGCCGTGCCCATGTGGTTTGGATGTGAGTGCCCCAATCGCTGCCTCGCCCAGTGGCGAGAATGGAAGGTGCTCCGGCCGCCGCTCACACCCAGATCTGCCAATTCTGTTACAACAAACTGCTTCGCGACGACCCACGCTGTCCAGGATGTCGACGCGCATATGATCCAAAGAGCGTGGTGTACTGCCCAGTGGACTTGGACGAGTGCGCAAGCCCCCGCTAGCTGCAGCTGACAACCACCAGAGTCCGCAAGGTCAAGGAGAAGAAGGCGAAACGAGCAAAGATCGTCAAGCAACTCGACGCGATTGGGCGAGGCTCGTATCTGGAAACGCGCATTGTCATGAAGAACTCGGTCTACGTTGTTGGCATGAAGATCCCTGGTTCAGGTTCACCTGAAGAAGCGGTCTCCATCCTGCGATCCAATGAGTTCTTCGGGCAGTACGGCAAGATTGCACGGCTATACCTTCGCGATCGGGCCAGCATCAGTTCGCCATCTCCCGGACCTGCACCTGATAGTCCCTCAACGTCCACGGGCATCTACATTGTTTACGTCCGACGCGAAGACGCTGCGCGTGCAATCGCAGCATTAGACGGCATCCCCGCTCCACAGGGCCCACCTGGAACATTGCTGCATGCGTCCTACGGTACCACACGATACTGCGACGCATTCCTCCGTGCTGTCAAATGCGACAACCAAGGATGTCAGAACCTCCATGAGTGGGGTGGCGATGGAGATTCGTTCACGCGGTCTGACCTTATCACCGCACTGACCCGACCCGCAGAGTACGACGCGAGGCAGAGGCAGCAGCAGTCGCAGCCACCGCCTCTGACGCAAAAGTCGGCATGGCCCAAACCCTCCGCAGACGACACCGACTCCTCCAACGCCCTGCCACGCACAGCGAGCTGGGGGACGCGGCCAGGGCCCGCACGACCGGGATCATCGAACGGCAGTCGCATCGCACCGGTGGGCTCGTCACGCCCTACGTCCAAGATCAATTCGAACCTCATCCCCCTCGGAGGCCGCAGCTCCTCGGCGTTTCCAGCACCTACTGCGTCGCCCGCGCCCCCTGTGCATACAAAGCTAGACAAGAAGAAGGAGAAAGCGCACAGCATGTCTCGCGGCAGAAGCGGCAGCTCCAGCATGAGCTCAGGGGCGGGGCTTACGAGCAGCGCGAATGCCTCACCAAGGAAGAAGCCAGTCACGATTACGATGACAGGCTCGACCATCGCGCCACCCAAGAGCTCCGCTTCGACATCAGCGTCGACCCCCGCTTCGGTGCCTCCTCCACCGGCATCTGCGCCTCCTTCTGCACCAGAGACGACGACAACATCTGTTTCCGCAACCACGACGGCACCTGCACCGCCACCAGGACTGGCGCCACCGCCTGGTCTCTCTGGCATCTCCTCGTCCTCTCGTTCGACTTCAACACGGTCCGAGCCTGAACCAACCGCTAAGACAGCATCACCTGCCAAAGCGCCGGGATCGGTACCCGTGTCGGAGGAGTCGGGCGCCGGACCTTCCCGACACGCTTCGCCTCCCGACGCACGACCCGCATCGACCGAGTACCCGATCCACTCGCCGTACCCCGACTTCGATGACGTGTTTATGGAGCCTGATGCACGCAAGGAGGGCTTTGAGTTCTCGCTCGGCCTTGACGACGACGAGCTGCAGAGGCTACTGGCATTTGCACATGAGATGGGAGGGTTCGAGCCATCGCCGTTTGACCCGTTGCTCGAGGAACTGCCCAAGCTAGGTATCCCGCTCGCCTCTGTCATCGCCCTTCCCCGCATGGCCAAGGATCACGGCCCGATCATGTACACTGGTCCATTCTCGCCGTTTGCCCCGTCCTCGCCAATTGAGACATCGTCTCTCCCTACGTCGGACGAGCCAAGTGCTGCCAACTCGTCGTCATCAGACGCCGACGCACCCAGGACTACCTCGCGGTTTGAATTTGCCCGTCGTGGGTCCCTTGCATCGACCGGCCGTGGGCAGAGCCCATTCCGCGCGCGGGAGGAGTGGACTGGCGTGCCCGGCGCGGCTCACCGCGCTCCCTCGAGTAACGGGTACGCGGACGACGTGCCACGCCACTTCCACCCCGCACTTGCCCACCTCAACGCGCACGCCCACTCCCAGTCCCTCTCGCAGCAGCACTCGCACTCGCAGTCTCAGTCGCAGTCGCAGGCTCACGCGCACTCGCACTCGCAGTCGCAGCCGCAGAGTGGGGACCAGTGGTCAGCCGGCGGGAGCGACTATGCCGGACCGTCGTACCGCATCGGATACCAGCACTCGGGCAACTACGCGACGTACTCGCCGCAGCGGGAGCCGATGTACTCGCCCGCGTCTCATGTGCATCCGGGGTACGACTATGTGTCTCAGCACCAGCAGCAGGGGCCTCCCCAGTCCCCCATGTACGCTGGGGGATTCATGCGGCGGTTCTAGGTGTGTCGTGGCGACTTGCGGCCGTCATGCGCAAGGCTTGGATGCGCCAGTGAGTAGAAGTAGGTCGCACGTCGACGGAGATGCAGTCCGTGCTTGTGAAGATGAGCCCATGTTGTGTGTGGTGCTGCCTGCACTGACCAGATCTTGAGCTTTGGCACGCGGCCATGCACTCCGATCGGGAGATTGCAGAGTCTCCCGATCGGAGTGCAAAGGAGCCATACCACCACCGCGTCACAGATTGGGATGTTCTGCTAGCCTCCCGATGTCGTCCACCGTCTCTCGTAAGGTGGATGACAGGGATATGGACGCCCGCTGATGAAAGGAGGGCTTGAATAACTCGGCGTCACGCTCCACCCTGGATTGGGGCTATCCCACTTTAGCCTCAGCAAAGCTATGTCAACTTTCTCCACCAGTCCCTAACTGATGTCGATATTAATACTCACACCGACGCCGGAATCGTCAGCATTACTGACGCTGCCCCGATATCGCAACACCGAATCCCGCCAAGCCGATTACTGCGCATACCACACGCTAAGAATAGTCGCCGACTGATGCAGATACTCCACGCCGCACTACACGCCGAACAGCGGATGCGGTCTCGTGACCACGACACGCATGCCGATATCCGTGGTATGTGAATTGGACGCTCACACTTTGACTAACATGTGGACGACATGTGGGGGAATGCTGGAGTGCTGGGGCCCGCGGGGCCCAGGTCGCTCACGTTGGGAGATGAGATCTCGGTCAGGATGTCTCCCAGTCTTGCTAGGCCTCCTGTATGGCGCTGACCGAGAGGCGTGGCAATGTGGCGGCCACACATCGTCGTCGGAGAAGACCTGCCCATTACCTCTGTGCCGTGATCGAAGCTGAATGAAGCTGAGTGAGGACGAGTGAAGATGAATGGGCTGGCCTCCAGCTATAAGAGCAGGCTCATGTGCATACGATACGGATCCCGCAGTTCGGAGGACTAGTTGCGAACGACTCCTGCACCATGTCCCCCGCTCGCAGCATCCAGGATGTCGACGAGAAGAAGGACGTCACGACCGTCATGGTCGACGAGGTCAAGCCAGACGCTGATCTCCCACTCCGCTCACATTATGCCCACCTCACGCCGTCCGAGGCGCGCCGCAAGTTCTGGCGGCTGTACCTGCTCTGTCTCTCCCTCTGCATCGGGGGCATGTACGTCGGCTTCTCCGTCGTTGCGCCAGGCGTGGTCGTCGCCAACCCCGGTTTTATCGAGGTGGGCCTGCGCAGCGTCACGGTAGCTGATTCCAGACGATGGGCACCAAGCACAACCCGAAGACAGGGGCCATCGAGCTCGACGCAATCCACGTCTCGCTGTGGAGCGGGTGCAACATTGTCGGCCAGGTCGCGGGTATGCTGGGCGCGCCGCTCGTCGGCGACGTCTTTGGCCGCAGGATCAACCTCTGGGTCATGACGCTGAGCATGATCGTTGCCATCGTCCTGGAGATGACCGCGAATGAATGGAAGGGTGAGTGACCCACAAGTACAGCCTGACCCCAGTCTTCCTGGCTGGCAAGATCGTCGCGGGCGTGTCCACGGGCCTCGCGATGGCCGGCATCACGGGCTTCCTTGCCGAACTCGCAATGCCGCAGTTCATGGGCACCGCTCTGGGCACATTCGCGCTGGGCTATTCCTTCGGCCAGCTCCCCTGCGCCATCGGTCTCGAGGTGCTCCAACTCACCGCACCAACCAAGTACCGCCGCATCTTCTACTCCGAGTTTGTGATCGTCGGCCTGTGGCTCATTCCCCTGCTGCTACTGCCCGAGAGCCCTGTCTGGCTCGCCAACAAAGGCAAGCACGAGAAGGGCAAGGCGGCGCTCAAGTATATGGTGGGCAATGTCGAGGGCTACGACGTCGAGCACGAGTATGCCGTCATCCGCGCACAGCTCGAGTCGTCCAGGGTCACCATGCGCTCGGAGCAGAACCACTGGCGCGCCCTGTTCAGCGGCACGAACAACCGCCGGACATGGTTGACATGCATTATCCCGACGCTGCAGTACTTCATCGGTGTCCCACTTATCTACGGCCAGACGACGTACTTCTTCATGATCGCGGGTCTGAAGGTGTGTCCCATGTTTAGATACAGCTGACACCCAGGACCCCTTCGTCGGCAACCTCATCATCACGGTCCTCACAGTCGTCTTCGTCGTCGTGGGCAACTGGTTTATCCTGGCGCGCGTCAGCCGCCGCGCGTCCCTCCTCTTCTCCGTCGTGGCATGCGTCCTCCTCATGACCGTGGTCGGCATCCTGGGCTGCTTCCCGATCACACCCGGTCTCGCTGCAGGCCTCATCTCAGTCTGTTCAATCTGGGTGGCTGTGTACTCGTCCTCCTTTGCCCCGATCTACTGGATGACACTGGGCGAGATCCCCACCCCGGCGCTGCGGCAGAAGACGATCACGTTCGCGCTCATCTTCATGAGCTGCTGGGGCGCGATGTGGACGTATGTCATCCCCATCCTCCTGTCGCCACAGAAGGCTGGGCTGGCCACGAAAACGGCATTCGTGTTTGCGGGCGTGTCCGTGCCGTTCTTCCCTTGTGAGTCCAGCGCAATGAAAGGCGGCTGACGCCAGTGATCTACTTCTTCCTCCCCGAGACCAAGGGGCGCTCGAGCGCGGCCATCGACGAGCTGTTCGCGAGACGTGTCCCGGCGCGCAAGTTTGCGCAAACCCGGACAGCCGCTGAGGGAGCTGACTTGGACTGTGAAAGTGTGTGAGGTAATCTAATAAGTGGGGTGGGACAAATCAGAAGTTGGAGGTAGTTGGATTAAAGGAAATGGGTTGCAGCTGGGTTTCCAGGAAGCACTGGGGGGCCACATCAGAAGTTGGGGGTATGGGGGTGCAGCAATTTGGTAGTGCATTTGGTAGTGCAATGCACAGAATCAGAAGCGACAGCGCTGCCCGCTACGCACCACCTCCCTTAAAGGTCACTCAGACTCGTCCCCAGCAGTTAGTCCCGGCATGTTGTGTTACTCCACTACCAATATACATGCTGGCTGGGTTGTAATATGGGTACAATTATGCTGCTCGTACAAACCGCAATCGCGGTGCCCTCTAGTGCTGCTCAGCACCCGGAATCGTCTCGATCTGTCGTCAGCGTCCGCTGCACATACATCATTCAGCTTAGCTCACAGTGTCAAACTCCTCAAGAGACTCGCGGATAATGTCGATCGCCTTGCGAACGTCCTCCTCAGAGATCACCAGAGGAGGGGCAAAGCGGATAATGGTGTCTGAAGTCAGCAACTTCTCAAACCCGCCGCGAGGAACGTACTGTGGGTAGGCTTAGCCAGGAGGCCCTTGCTCTTCATGAGAAGGCAGAGGTCCCAGGCCGTGCGTCCCTTCTTGCTCTTGGAGGGGTCGATGACGACGCCGTTGAACAGTCCCCGTCCGCGCACCAACTCGACGAAGGGCGAGTTGATGGCCCGCACGCCTTCGCGGAAGATCTCGCCGAGCTTGAGCGAGCGCTCGGCAAGGTTGTCCTTGACGAGCACGTCGAGGGCGGTCATGGCGACGGCACAGCCGAGGGGGTTGCCGCCGTAGGTGGAGCCGTGCTCTCCGGGCTTGATGCAGAGCATGACGTCCTTGGAGGACATGACGCACGAGACGGGGTACATGCCGCCAGAGAGAGCCTTGCCGAGGATGACGACGTCGGGCTTGATGCCGTCCCACTCGTAGCAGAGCATCTTGCCGGTACGGCAGAGACCAGTCTGGATCTCGTCGCAGATCATGAGGACGTTGTACTCGTCACAAAGCTCGCGGACCCTCTTGAGGTAGCCGTCGTCGGGGACGAAGATGCCGGCCTCACCTAATTGTCAGCATCGTTATAATAAGTTCCCAGAGAAAGGAGCGAAGGCCGGCGAGGGACGAGGCGGAGCAGGCATGCACAGCTGATGTACGTTTCGACACGCATTTAAACAGGCAATGACACGGTCCCTTCCTCCTTGCCATCGTCTTAACCTCCGCCTCGACTCCTTCCCAGTTTCTCAACGTACCCTGGATAGGCTCCAGCAAAATGGCCGCGACGTCCTTGCCGTGCTTCTTGAGCACGGCCTCAATGTCCTCGGGGTGGTTGTAGCGGATGGTCATGTCGTCAACCTTTGGCCCAACGTTCTGAAGGAACGGGCCAAAGTTGTTGCGCGCATCCTCGTCCGTCGACATGGAGATGATGCCGATTGTGCGGCCGTGGAAGTTGCCCTCGACGGAGAGGACCTTGGCCTTGCCCGGCGCAATGCCCTTCTTCTCGTAGCCCCACTTCCGGGCGACCTTGATGGCGGTCTCGACGGCCTCAGCGCCGGTGTTCATGGGGAGGACCATCTCGAAGCCGAACATCTCGGTGACCTTCTTGGCGAAGGGGCCCAGGCCGGTCGAGTAGAATGCACGGGAGGAGAGGGTGAGCTTGGACGCCTGCTGGACGAGGGTGTTGACTGGGGTCAGTGCGTGCCGAGGATGCGCAGATGCTGGGCCGATGGCAGCGGGGCGCAGCTCCGGGGTTGCAGAGTATCGCTCCGCCTTACGCAAACCCGCCCCGATGCAGCTGGTACTCACGGATGTCGGGGTTGCAGTGGCCCTGGTTGACAGCACTACGGGTCAGCTCGATTCTCAGACGTCCGGTAGACGCGCAGTTGCGCACACAGAAAGGCATCGCCGAATGCAGCTCGGAGCACGGGGTGGCCCAACGCCTGGGGAGCTGTAATCGCGCTCTACGAAGCCGCGCCAACCTCCCAGCGCCAGAATCCGCAGCGCCACGAAGCAGAACCAGACTGGGCGCGCCCAAGCCCAGTCCGGGCGCTTTTGCCGGGTTCTGGAAGCGGAACACGCACAAGCGAATCCCGCCCCGGCAAAATACTTCTGGAACACCCCGGCTTACACATCCCCTTATCTCCTGACTCACGAGTAAGCAGCCAGGAAGTCGAGGTACTCGTTCCCCTCGGGGTCCCAGACGCGTGCGCCGTCGCCACGCGCGATAACGACGGGGAGCGGGTGGTAGTTGTGCCTACGCGTCAGCTCCCTCCCTCAGTCCGACGTACGCAGAGTACTCGCTCTCCATCGACATGATGTCGTTGGACGAGAGGTGCGCCTTCTCGGCAGTCTGGTGGGGGGTCGCGACTGGAGCCATTGTCAGAAAGTAGTGTAGTGGAAAGTGGAGAGAGGCGGAATCGCGCTACGAGTTGCGGCGTATATGAAGCCCTGCTGAGCGTGGTGGTCTGATAGTCGTCACCCCGTTGTCGCCTGTGCCTCGTCGCCGTATGGTGGCGCGCGGGTGGGCGGCTAGTATAAGCGCTATCCGCGCGTGACCGGCGGTTCGAGGGGACGTCCTTGGCTCTGCTGAGTCGCCGGCGAAGATCGGGTGGAGCCGAGACTTGCGGCGTGGTGCCGTACCGAGAATGAATGGGGTCTCCAGATCTACGCCGTCCAAGATTTGCCCCCGCTTGCATCAGTTCATGGCGCGCAGGCGACGTAGGCCAAGAGGTAGGTAGGCCACGGCCGGGCGGAGCATAGAACCACACGTGCAACTCGTTTCGAGCAGCGAGGTGCCTGTCCTGCGGCCCCCGCACGCGGTCGCTTGCTCAACGGCAAAGGAGACAAAGTATGCCCGAAAATGGAGGGGACGACGCGGAAAGATACGCCAACACGTCAGGAATAGCTACATCCGCGAAAAAAAAAAAACCTAAACCTCCTCAAGAGACGGCTCCTATCCGACTCGATATATCGACTCATCAAGATTGATGTCATGAACGAGCTCTACACTGGCCGGGTATTCGATCATCTATGCTACTGCCCTCAGGCCAACCGCTCCGCCGCTCCGCCTCCCCCTGGTTCTATCTATTCCTCAGCTCGCCCTTATTCCACCTCTGGATTAACAGGTTCACTGGCTGCTGCTTCTCGGGGCTCGAGCTTCGGCTGGATCCCGAACCCTGCGATCCCCGCCGCTCCTCGTCTAGCTTGGCGGGCAGCGTCTCCGCACGCTTCGGCTTGGGATGCACGACCGGGGGCTGGGGCTTGGCGCGGGCGTCAGGTTTGGCTGGTTGCTCGGCCGCCGGGTCCGACGTGAAGACCTTGGACAGCATCGGATCAGATGCGGGCTTGGGCTTCGGCGCCAGCTCAGGCTTGGATGGCTTTGATGCCAACCCCGCCGGCTTGGGCCCCGTCGCCGGCGCCGCACGAGGGCCGGACGGCTTCCGCGGCCCCAAGCCTGGCGGCTTGGTCGCAACAGGCGGCTTTGACGGGCGGCCATTCGCGAAACTGTCCTTGACTGGGCTCGAGCTCAGCGCCTCGTACCGGCTGACAATGTCGTTGATCGAGCTCCGTCTTCCATGTGTCTCAGGCGTGCGCGAACGGCTACCCGGCGACACAGGAGACCCCGAGCGCACACTCATGAGCGGTGGAGAGAGGGCCCCGCGCGAGAACGAGTTTTCGCGGGAGCGGTCGAACATGCTCTGCGGTCTCACGCTGCGCGTCGATCCACGCGAACCGAAAGACCCGTAGCCCGGCTTCGGAGGAGACATGGACGGCCCTGTCGTGGCCTGCTGCTGGTACGCTGCCATGCGCGCAGCAATGCCGGGCGAGGGCGGGTGCTGTGGCGGGGACTTGGCCGGCGACATGGAACGGCGGTATGTCGCCTCAGGGCTCTCTGGACCGCGGTCATCATCGCTCGAGTCATCGTTTACTGGCGAGGGCGTTTTCACCGACTGCAGCGGAGACCAGTTGGCCGAATTGAAGTTGGTGGCGGGGCGCTGTGAGGACATGTGGGGAAGCGTCGCGCGCTCCGCCGCACCAAGGGGTTTGTTCGGCGTGGACTGCGGCTTCGGAAGGACTGGTGGCGGAGGGCGTGCCTGCACCGGGGGCGAAACACCGAATCGCGAGCCAGACTGAGGAGTGTTTGACAGCGTAGGTTGCAACGGCGCGAGGGCGACGGATAGGGACTCATCTGTCCCGCCAAAGTGGTCCACGGCAGGCCTATGCGGCTCTGTTTCCACTTCATCGTCGAGCATGCTGAGGTAGTCAGCTGTTGGCGATGACCCTAGCCCAGGGCTTGGAAGAGGTGGTTTGAGTGAGTCGTCCTTGAACGCCGTCCCAGTGACATGCGTGGAGCGGGGGTGTGGTGCGCCCGCACCCGCGACCGATAGCCGGTTCGCCTTGGACAGGTCGCCGCCTGTGAGATTGGCGATGGAGATGGATGTTCGATGCGATTTGTATGGAAGTGAAGGTGATTGTGCGGGCGGCGACGAAGCGTGTGCCTCCTTCTCTCCTGTGATGACCTCCAGCGATGGGAATCGTGTCTCAAACGAAGTCTCGCCTTCAGGAGTGCGCGCTTCGGGGGAACGCCGCTGTGCACTGGACCTAGACGTGGGGCGATGTGCGCTACTTGGACTCGATGGCGGCCTCGCACCGGTTGAAGTCGAAGTAGCTCTCTGCGTCACGCTAGCCGTCGAGGTAGGTCGCTGAGTCCCGTTTGACTGGCGCTTCTCAGGCGACGCTGACGAGGACTTGGACCCAAATGAGTCAGTGAATCCTTCGGCAGACTTGGGAAGCGTCGGCGGGGGAGGGCCGCCGGCAAAGCCGCCAGCAAACGAGTCACCAAATCCGCCGGGGGAGGCGACCTTTTGTCCTGTAAACTTCTGCGGCATGCCGAAAGCGTCCCCCGAGCCGGATGACGTCTGTGCTGTTCCAGGAGATGCGACCTTCTGTCCAGTGACCTTTGTTGGCATCCCAAACGCGTCCCCAGAGCCCGTCGATGCCGCTGCAGGTGACGGTGTGCCATAACTCGACCCAGGCCGCTTGCCAGATTCCTTTGGCGCTCCGAACGAGTCACCAAACCCTCCAGGCGACGCGGCGCTCTGGTGCTTGGGCACGCCAAACGCGTCCACGGAGCGCGATGCAGCCGGCGACGGCCGACTGGGCATGGGTTCAAACGCTGACCCTTGCAGCCTCGCAAGTACTGGCTTGGTTCCGCTCGCGGTCCGCCGCGAGAGCGACACCGAGTGCTGCAGCTTGGCTCCCTGGGTTGGGGCCTCTCCTGTCACTTGCATCCTCGTCGGCTTCGATGGCCCGGTCGTCGACGACGGGACCTTGGGCAACGGCATGGACATGGGTGCTTGTGGCTGCTGCTGTTGCTGCTGCGGTGCCGCCTTCATGGACTCTGGACGTGTTGGGCGGCCACGGCGCTGCGGCTGAATCGAGGCGGCCAATGACGGCTGGGACATCGGCATAGTCGACTGCCCGGTGCCAGCGGTGAAGTCGAGTACATTCGCTCCCGAAGAAGGTGGTGACTTGGCCTTGTTCGGCGATGACGGTAAGGTCGCGGGCAGTTGGCGGTTGGGCATCGGCTGAGCGTTAGCGATACGTAACTAAGGTACACTCACGTAGTCAATTTCTGGACGCGTGCCGCTCATCTCGTGCACAACTCGAAGCACTTCAAACACACTCGGGCGTCGGGAAGGGTGTTCGACAAGCATGGAAGCTTAGGTTAGCCATATTCCACGTGACGACTCACCGATGAGATGCTGCAGTCTCGGAGAGTACACAGGGTACTGCGGGAACGTGTACTTTGCGTTGACGATGGCGAGCGTGCCATGCTCCTCGAAGGGTGTGGTGTAGTAGCAAAGCTTGTACAGCAACACACCAAGAGCCCAGACGTCTTCCTGTCAGCGCTGTCTTGACGCTCTACACACCACTTGGGAGGCCAACTGCCCATCCTAGCATCGGCTCAACCATTTCTGGACTGCGGTACTGCAGCGTTGTATGCTTGTTAAGATCCAACGCGAGAGCATCTGCTTCGGCCTTAGTTTGCGGGGGGTGCGTTGCGGGGAATGTCGTCGAGCCAAAGTCACACAACTTGAACACCAGGGGCGTGGGACGCTGCTGCGTCGGTGGCAGCCCGTTCGGATGTGACAGCACATTCTCAATCTGGAGGTAAGCCTCACGGACCCCGGGCCGCGACCTACCTTGAGATCGCGATGGAGCAATGGACGGCTCATGGCGTGCATCGCCGCGACGGCCTGAAGGTCAGTGCGGTAAGCCCGGCGCACGCACCTCGCACACGTCTGTGAAAATGTTGAGGATCTCAATCTCCTTCAAGCGGTCTCGCAAGCGTTTGTTGAGCAGGTCAATGATGCCGCCCCCTGGAGGGTCAGGAACTCGCCATGGCTCCTCGCTTACCAGAACAGAATTCCATAAGAATGAACACTTCGTGCGTGCCATTCGGCAATCGGTGGTGCGACGAGTCAAGATACTGAATGAGATGTGGATTTGGGGGGAGCGCTTTCTGTCGTCAGCAACGCCTCGCGCGCATGACTCACCATGACTTCGATCTCGCGGCTGACATCTCGCCAGACACCCTCGTCCGCGAACGCGATGCGTTTGAGACAATGCGTCGTGTACCCCTTTTCCCCCCATCGCCCCTTGGCGCTGCTTCGTTTAGGAGGGTAGATTGGCTTGTCCGAGCTTGTGAGGTACACATGAGCGTACCCTCCCTCGCTAAGATACCTCTCTACGCGAACGGCATGTTGGCCCACGCGGACCATTTGCCCAGGCGGCAGCGTGCCCTTGTGCGGACGTGCTCCGTCGCCGCCTCCGCGCGGCGGTGCAAAACCGGGTTGCCCCTGTGCGTACTGCTGCGGTGGAACGAATTGCTGCTGCATTGGCTGGCGGTAACCACCAGCGGGAGGCTGTTGAGGCGGCGACGAGTAGCGCTGCTGCTGGTACTGCATTGCGGCTGGGTTGTAACCAGCTGGTGGGCTGGTGTACGGCGTGCGCATTGGACCTGCGACGGGCGCCCCCCGGTACGGGTCCTGTCCGTAAGGCGTGGAGGACTGGTACATGTTGCCGGCCTCAAGCTTGAGCCGTCCCGCAGCGAACGGCGTGTGTGCAAGAGGCAATCAAGGGAGCTAGTTGCTGAGGCTGCGGAGAGAGGATACTGCGCAAGAGATAATGATGATAGGCAAGAAGTATGTTTGAGACTGAAGAACGAGGAGAGATGTGGAGAGATGTGGCTCTGTTTCGACCTGAATCCAGCTCAACTCGCCCAGTACGACTACAACTGCAGTCATCATCACGCCAGTACGCCAAGATCCCTCCCTCCCTTGCTGGAGCTGGCCCCGATGGCGGATTGATAACGCCACGTGGCAATTAAATGACATGGCATTAGGCGCTCTAAGCGGTGAAGCGGACTTCTCCACCCATCAACAAGTGCAACAAGTGGGCACTTGGGCAAGTAGTGTGTACAGATGTTCCTGGTGGCAATAAGTCACATTTATATTATTACTATAATACAATACAACCCAATTGCTAATTGCTAAAATTAAATGTGGTAGTGGCGTTGGCGGTGGTGATGATGGTCTGAAGCCATGGTGCTGGCTCTATAAAGTCTACGCTCCCGTTTGTGCACAATATGCAAGTATGCTCATATGCCCGACTGCCCTTCCGCATAATGCTACACGGCCCTTCGCTCACGGCCCTTTGCTCGCTTTTCCGGGTTCCGCGCTCCGTTTCTACCACGAAGCGTAAGGAGCGTCGCCATTTGTGACCGTCTTGCCGTTCTCCACTTCGTCCAAACCGGGACTCTCTTCGGGAATTGGCGTCAATCGCCCCGTCGCTCGAACCTCGCTGACAAGTGGGGAATGGTATTTCTCCTCCTCCTCTACTGGCCACAAAACAGCATATCGCACCTTGAACGATAGCAGCGCGAGCAGCTGAACTGTCAGAACACTCGCATTGCGCTTGCCTCTGTCACTCACATATCCCGCTGTGACCCAATTCAGCACACCTCCAGTCGTCCCCATCGCACACCGCGTGTTGTAGCTAGCACATTGCGCCAGCTCAAAGTACCCAGCTGCAGCCGATGCCGACGCCGCGCTGAAACCAAACACAGACAACAGGCCGAGGGACACGACGTCAGTCTGTGTCGAGAGGCGGCGCATGCGCGCAGTCGTCCTGAAGTCAGCTTCGGGTGGGGAAATTGGAAGCGGGCACGGACGCCGCTGACGCACGCCCCGCAATGTCGGGCGGTGACGCAGACCAAAGTGCTGACTTACAAAAAATACGCGACGGCGAGGGCATTCCACACCTCAATAACGGTGATGCAGGCCCATAGTCGTGTGTTAATGAAGACGTGCCCGACTCCGGCGTCAGCGTGGTGGCCGTTGGCTCCGATCAAAGCCGGGTCACGGCTTCGGTGCTACTGGCCAGCTACTCACCGCGGTCATACCACATGCCAAGGATTTGGGCATTAAACATTAGGCCTGCGGACGCGAGCATGACCGCAAGCGCATGCAATCCCACAACGGCGCGCATCATCGTCAGCCACAAGGGTGAACGAGCTGCGAGAAGTTATGGAGCGGAAAGGACCAGCGACGCGTAGACGGTGGCGGGGCCAATCCGGTGATGAGAGGTTGCGGAGGCGTCGCAGGTTGCTGGCGAAAGCTTGCTCGCGAATATTGCTTAGAGGTCGCTCCTATTAGCTGCGGTGGCAAGGACAGCGTGGGGAGACACCGACAAAGGCGAAGACAATGGCGGTAGCGGAGACGGCGACGGCACGACCAATGAGAACGACGGAGAACCGCGGAGGAATCGGCAAGAGGAGAGCAATGGAGAGAATGCAAAGTTCCGAAGTCATTCTAACAGTGTAGCGCGCCCCCTGTCATTCACCAAGATTCGCCGAAGGATGATGACCGCGTCGGCTGCGGCATTCGCGCGCAGCACCCTCCGACGCCACGTATCTCCTCTGCGCTGCGCGGCACCGCCGGGTGTGCCGGAGAGCAGAGTTTCGCCTGCAACATCCCACCCTTTCCCCTGTACCTTCACCTCTCCTCCACTCTTTGTGCGTGTTGCTTCCGCAGTATCCGTTGCACCTGCAACCAGGGAACTATCAAGGAACAGTATTATTATTATTTATTGCATAGGAGAACCAAGTCCCCGGCTTTTTTAGGACGGACTGCGCAGAACAGCAAACTGCGGCAGACTGCACCGGTGTGAGTGGGGCTCCATGACGTCAAAACGTCTCGTCAGCCCATTGGGGCGATTGGGTCTGTGACAGAAGAACCGTGTTACGCAGCTCCTTGGTGGGCATCAGAAAGGCGACGAGTGACGAGCATCGGAGCCGGGAGAGCAGGGCAAAGCAGAGCAGAGCCGCACCGCGGCCCTCCACTGTCCGACTGGCTCCCACTGGTTGAGCCGGGAAAAGTCAACCAAGAGAACCCTACGTGTTTTCCGGCAATGAATTAAACCCATCAAAAACCAGGCGCGTCCCAGAATGAACCCTTATAGCCAATGGAGGCTGCATGACACTGACCGACTGTCACGAACGCTAAGTGCTCGAGCTTCACTAAACGGCAATATAACACTGGTTTCAATTGCCTCAGGATTAGTGAATGCTGGCCCTGCGGCACTTAAACCACTGCCAGGCAAACGAGCGCTGCGACGATGGCAAGTGACACGCTCAGAGTCGTCACTGGCCGTCCTGCTCCCTTCCTTCCTCCCCCTTTTGGAGGCTTGTCGCTGGAGTCAGCAGTCGCGCCCAGAAAACTGTGGGACTTACGCAAAGCTTGAGTAGAAGGTAATCCCTTCAAGCAACTCCATGACCCCGCCTTCTTCCGCATCGGTACTGGTCATGATTCGCATGTATAGAAGCTGGGTAGGGTCGAGGGGCATGACGGCTGCCGTGGCAGGCAAGTTCAACTCGCTGTACAGATAGGCGAAACTGGAATCGGACAGCGTCCCTCCCACGACGCCAATAGGGCTTGCAGCAACGGACAAACCATGGCTACTACTCGCATTGGGGTTCGTCCACGCACGGACAACAGCGAGGGATGTGTTTGAGGGCATGTAAAATGATATCTCTGCCGCTTGGGGAGCGCTGAGGATCTCGACTCCGCTCTCAGTCTTGTTGATCATGAAGTCTCTTGACGCGGGTGGACCGCTGTTTGACCTGGTCGCTGTGAAATGAGAAGAAATTTCGAAGTTGTAGAACTTGTTTAACTTGCCGCCTTTCACGAAGGGTTCCCAACGCGTGGGTATACTCTCGAAAGAGGTCCTACTGTCAGCAGGATCCGATCAGTACGACTAACGCCTCAGTCTGAATACCGATCTCAGTGGTTATGCGCTCCAGGACCAATGTGCCGTACCAGGGATTAATTTCCATCGTACGGCTCTTGTAGTCCGCAAACTGGATGTTGACTGCGAATGGCCCGGGGGAGAGCTCGTAGGGGGGAGGTTTCTCCCCCCCAAAACTTAATGTAGCACATCGAACTCGAGTTGGCTGAAGCGGGTGTCCATGTGCCTTCAACAGACACCGATTTCATTGGTCGGCTGTACAACTCCAGCGAAGCGCCTTCCTTATCGAGACTCATAAGCGTCCTTGTGGGGCGACTGGGTCACCAGACTCGATCCAATGTGATTTGCCTTCGTCGGACAACTGCGTAGTGGGTTTGTACTTGAGAAGACCGATGGGCTCGAGAGTCCACGGGATCCAGAGATTGGGTGTGAATTCGGCCGTGACCGTCGCCAGGAGAGCGGTTGCGACAAGAGCTATTCGCATGGTGTCAGTCGGTTTCGCGATTGTTGGATCATGACAGTCAGATTGCATTGCCCTCTCTTTTAAAGAAGTTCAATGAAAGTCGACAACAAGAGCGGGAATGCGATGAGAAGGGAGGAGGTGAAGTTGCGTGAGTCGCGTCGTATTGATCTCCGCTGTGCAAGAGTCGTCCTTTTGTTCATTGCATGGAACAAGACACGAAGTCTGAGCCACCCGCTATCGTGATGGCCTGACAGGATAAGTGTTTAAAACTGTCCGACAGGACCCGTAGAGATACCACGTATTACTGTACGGTACAGTAGGTGGCGGGCATGATCTGAGGACGTTTAACCCATGCCAAGCGTACAGCCTCCTCCCAGATGTGCCAGATTTGTACAGTACGATTCAGTCCCATTAAGCTGAGGCGCGTCGCAACATAACTACGTACTCATACCAGAAGGAGTGACCTGGGCTGCGGTCCCGCCTGGTCGCTCTTTGGTGTAAGAAATCTCCCTGGTTTCGATTTGAGGGAGGATGGAAGGAAACTACAACAGGGAAGGTTATAACGTGAAACAGATTTGACCCTGGGCTGCCCCATTTGCTTTTTCGGCCCTGGGCCAGAGTCCAGAATTTGAATCCTTTCGTTGGTTTCGTTGGGATGTGGGAAGCTGTGCAAAATGGCCAGTTTTGACAGCATAGATGGTGCGGGGGGATAGGATGGGGCACAGTCCCAAGGGTCATTCGTGCCAACTACTGATGACATGCTATGCTTGAAGTATCAGGATAAGCAAATTGTCCTTAAGGCCACCCAAAGAGTCACCGCGCTTGTGGCTACACAAACAGTACGCCAAGCCGGTGACAACGAACCTCTACCGCTACAAACATCCTCATAATAAATGGCCCGTTCTCATCCTATACCTGCAGTCCTGCAGTCTTCTATGTGCCTGAGCGCAGTCTCCCATGCGCGCTATCCTCAGAGCACAACTGCTGCTGCAGCTATCACCCCCGCACTTATGAACGCGGCCAACCAGCTCCGGCCGTCGATTCCAATTGGCGCCGATCCTCCTGATGCACCCGGTATCGAGGTCACTCCGATCACTGGGCCAGTATATGTTGCCTGGATCACATTGTTGGATGTACCGGTCGGGCCGCTGTCAAACGTCGAGGTTGGAACTGGGGGTATCGTTGCTGGGCCGCCACCCTCTGGCGGCCGATCGCTGCTGTCAGCACTCCCAGTATGCATGCGGTAGAACATACGCAAAGGCGGACCAGAACTTGACGTCCTGTAACACGATCCCGAAATAGGTCCCATTTGTGCCCAGGACGTCAGTCAAGGTAAACCAAACGGTGTACTGTATTGCGGGATCGAGGGGAGTAAAATAGAGGTTGACAGGAGCGGTAAAGTTGCTGATCGTCATTTGCATTCTAGACCTGTCGTCGTATGAGGCCTTGCCTTCACTGAACGGAGGACGTGGCCACACGTTGACATTCAGACTGCTGGTGATGTTGGGTCCGATCCAAGAGTTGATGGCCATGAAGGATGTGTTGGAAGGGACAGTGAACACAAAACGGTTGGAGCCGTTAACGTGCAGCGCATCGGGTGGATTGGTAGAAGGGAAGATGTTCCCCTGGCCAGCGCCGAAACTGTTTACCCCATTCGAGTGGTTGAAGAAAGGATTCGCTTGTCCGTTGAGAAGAAATGGCTCAACACGCGTTGGGACGCTCTCGATGGAGGTTCTGTTATGTCAGTCTGGCCGATTCCAAGAGGGCCCCCAACTTACGCCTGGGTCTGGATTCCAAGCTCTACATCGATGCGTTCCAGGAAAATCTCGGTGTCGTTCGCTGTCGGGGAACCGCCCGACCGGAGGTCAAGTTCGAATGACCGGTTGCGAAACGCATCGTATCGCAAGCCCCCAACGAACGGCCCTGCGGCGGGCACAACGATATAAGCAGGATCGTCATCCTTCCTCTCATCGGACTTCATTTCTAGAGCTGTCTTGCTGTAGGCCACTGCTCCTCCATCCATCGGGCCATTCACAGTTCCATACCAATACACGGCGCGGGCGGGAACCAGCATGCTGACGGTGAGGATGCTGAAAGTGTTGTCGCGCGCTATGGATCCCCATTTGCGAGCTTGCCCTTGGCCGATGGTCCCCGGTTGCAACGTCGACAGATCGGTCTCGGAAAACGTCTCGGTCCAAAACTTGCCCCTAGACACGGTAACCTGAGTGCCATCGCGCAAGGGGCGTTGATACTGTGGGATGTATTCCAGAGCACCGTCAAAAGGACCGACCGAGTAGTTGAAGAAAAGATTGGGGGCGAACTGCGCCTCGGCCACAGCCGCAACCGCAGCGGCCGCGGCGGCGACGATGGTGGCTTTCATAGTAGTCTTGATGTGATTTGTGTGATCTTGAAGTCGAGTTTGGGCGGAACAAACTGTACATGCATCTGAAGCAGGGTGTCTTCTCCATGTGCGACCAGGGTCACTTGACGCTTTCCGTTCTTCACCTCGGCGAGATGAAGGGCCTTTTGTCTTGTCTTGGCAAGCATAGCAAGAGGATCGCGATGACTCGAACTCAAGCGGGCGCCCCCCCTCTGAAGACGTGCCTGTTACCCTATCCTTACCACCTTCCGATGGAATATTGCTTAGTGCCAGTTACGAGGCGGGGCAAATGCCAGAGCAGTGCCCATCGGTCGAGAGGTGGGTTTGACTCTGACCCAACCTCTGGAGAGGGAGACAATGTCCACCGATAAGCGGGACATTGTGATTCCTGTGATCGCCTTAGAATCTCGTTCTGCGAGTTGATAATCGTTTATCATGTTGTTGTTGTTGGCAGCGTCGTGATGGACGCGCGCGGGCAGCACGGGCACACTGAAGTGACGGACATTCCCAAAACTCCGTATCAATTGGGACAAGTGCCTGGAAATTGCACGTGACTTTACTTCCGCGTTGCTCAAAGCTCGTCTCGAAAGTTAGTCCGACTTTGCTCGAAGTCGCTCGACATCATCACCGAACACTCCGACGACGACGATGAAGGCCGCCGCACGCATCACTCCGGCCTTCCGACAGGTGAGTACAATGAATTTGAATAGAGGAGTGGAATGGTCGCTATTCTCTGGGTATTACCCTCCATAATCCACATCGAGACTTTGCTCCTTTCCAATCCCCGGCATCCCAACTGACCCCAGGCTCTATTGAGGCAACCCATTACGCGAGTGACGCTGGCGGGGCCGAGCCAGGTGCGCGCAGTGTCGACGGAGTCCGCTCCCAAAGAGTCTGCGGAGATTCCTCCCAACCTCACGTTTGTCGACCTCGCGCCCCGGTCGAAGAAGCAAAGCGAGGCGGCTCTGCGTGAGCTGGGCTGTAAGTTGTTCGTCTTCAACTGCCTCTAACTCCAGTCCCTCTGCACCGCGTCTCCCGTGTGTCCCGGGACGAAGACATTGAGCACCCCCTGTCGTCCCTCGCCTCCCCCTACCCCACCCACGCCGGTGACGGCAAGATCATTCTCCCACGGGACGTCTTCGGCAAGCCGCTGCGGAAAGACATTCTCCATCGCAACGTCGTGTGGTACCTCGCCAACCAGCGTGAGGGCAACCAGCACACGAAGAAGCGCAGCACAGTGGCGTACAGCGGCAAGAAGATTCGGCCCCAAAAGGGCTCCGGTCGTGCCCGTCTCGGTGACAGGGGTGCCGGCACACTGCGTGGTGGTGCGCCCATCTTCCCGCTTGAGAACCGCGATTGGTCTCAGAAGCTCCCGCGCAAAGTGCAGGAGCTGGGACTGAGGACAGCGTTGAGCGCCAAGCTCCGCGATGGGCTCATGCGTATCGTGCCGGACTTGAACGAGGGCCAGTGGCCTGGAACCAATGCTGCGATCCGCGCTCTCGGTGATGGACTTGTGGACGGCGAGTGGGTGCATCGCTTCGGACCCCGGCCCGACCTCTCTATCCTTTTCCTCCATGCGCCGACCAAGGACATCGACGACGCCGCCGAGTTTTGGCGCGTCGTTCGCAACCACCCAGGCATTGACATGATGACGACGGACGAGGTTGTGGTGTACGATCTCCTCAAGTACCGCTGGGTCGTGCTCGAAGCACCTGCGGTCGAGGCGTTTGCGGGCAACCCATTTGCTGGGCTCGACGCTGACAGTGGTCTGGATGCTGAGATTGACCGTCTCCTCGTCGAGGCCAAGGAGTAGGTAGATCAGTATATGCACTCTGTTCATCATGCGGTGAGCGCAATCTGATACCGTTTTCGTCACTGACAAGGGGCTGAGATCGAGAGTGGGGCCGCTGAGAATTAAACAGAGTGGAGTGGACGTCAGGAGGGATGTAACCTACATTAACGTCGACACCTGCAGAACAAGCTTTTACTCCTTCTCCCAAAGCCTGCGTTTGGATCTACATCTGCCATCTGCCACTGCACTTGAATGCCTTCCGACTCTCTAATCGAATCGTATCGTATGCACTGGGTTGTGTGAACGGCCGGTAGTTGCCAATTTGACTGTAGGGTGAGCTTTAGGAGGAAGGTACAGTCAACCATCGTAGGATCAGGCAGGGTGAGAGGGTACCGTGGTTGATCTGCAGACGGCTCATTATTCAACTTTCCACCATCTATTCTTCCGTCTTCTCTCTCGTTCACTCATTTCTTCATTCTTCCCACCTTCTGGACCCGCCAGCTCCGTGATAAACTCTCGACGCCTACCAACACCCGCACATCGACCCTCGTTCACGATGGACAACCGCACGAAGGTTTACGACACACTGAACAAGATGCAGCAGGCCTATAACAACCGCCGTATGGAAATCAGGAAGGAGTACCTGGGCAACTTCCTTCGTGCTATGGCAGGTGTCATGACGCTCGGTCAACTCGCTCGCATCGCCCAGGCGGCGACCGACAGCGCCATTCGTGACCGTGATGCAGAGTTTGAGCGCGTGTTTGGCGAAGGAGGCGAAATGGCACATATTACGCGTAGGTGCTTCGTAGTGATTCTGGCTGATGCCAGCCCGCAGGCTATACGCTGCCGTCAAAGAGGACTGGCGTATGAAGGAGCTCGCCTGCCAAGACATGCTCAAGCGCCTCGACTACGACGCGCTCCTCGCTGAGATTGACGGTATGCTCATTGCCGCTTCACTAACCCGCTGACATGCAGCCTACAAGGCGGCTAACCCGCTCTCCTCTGCGGCCGGACAGTCTGCTACCCAGTAGCAACGTCGCGAATGCCCGTTGGCCGGCTTCAAACTCCTCGCCTCTCCCAACCGCTCCTCGCCTCGATTCGCCACTCTCAGTTCAACCTCGTTGAATACCGACACCTTTCCGTCCTCTCAACTCTCTCCTGTTGTCTCGCCGCATCGCTTTCTTTGTAGCATGCACTCGATTGCGACCATTCTCCTCCGACCATTCTTCTCCCCCATAGCCTCCTTGGCTACTTCGTTCTGGTGTCCTGTAGCCCGTCCTCGGTCATATGCATGAGTTACAACCAGTCGCGTTTGTGTGTCCTATGTCCCGGTCGTTAGCACGCGTAGTGCTGGAGTTTAGGACTGTATCAGCATGCATAAGCGCCAACAAGTACATGTTCACCTTTGTGTAGTGTATGCTTGGGGTGGCTCGAAAAACGCGACAGTGCGGTTGCAAACTTTCGTTAAGAAGCAAGTTATCAGTTCATCAGTCATCAGTCCATCGATGATCGCCAAGAGAGCGAGCTGTGACGATCACAGCCAGTATGATAGCTTCAAAGTCCTCCTTCAAATTGACTCTTCAGCACTGCAGCCGACCTCATCTTTCACCATTCACCCCAATTACCCTCCATGATGCCTGGCAGCTTTGATGACTAGGAGGTCGACTTGCCTGGAAGCACCCTCAAGAAGAGAATGGACGCCTTCTATGCTAGAGTTGAAGAGGCCCTTGCCGCGCTTGAGACTGCGATCGACAACGCGGTCCGCGACCGCGATGTCATGATCAGTCCCTCCTTCAGGCTCTTCCAGGCTGAAGTTCGGCTCGCGGCTTCCGCCCGTGACGGGGCGACTGAACGGGCTTTTGGCGTTGGGTGCGACCTACGCGGTGCAGACAAGACCACACGTATGTACCACATTCAGTCGCGGTCAATCCTCATCGCAGTGTCACAGCTCTACGTGGAAGTCAAGCAGGTCATTCGTGAGGGCGACATCCGTCTCAACGAGCTCCAACGCGAGCATAGGGTCAGAATTGAACAGTTCCTTGCCATGAACTGCATCATGCTCAAGGGTGAGTGCACGGAAACTCACAGCTAACCAAAGCCCTCGAAACCGCCACAAGTGCCCTTGATTCCGACTCCAACCAGCCAGCGCTGTAGAACTCGTGCTCGGCCGTGTCCGACACTCCCCCTCTTCTAGTCGCATGCATGAGTAGCGTTACGCAGCATCAATAACGCTCTGTACGGCCGCGGTCTCCCTCTTGCCCCACTTTCCGTCGACCTTGGCCATGAAGCGTCCTCGTGCGCCGCCACCCTTGACGCGCTTCCCGGCGCCTCCCTCAACCGGCACACCGTCAAGAGCGGCTTTAATAGCCTCAAACACGCTCTTCGACCGGCCTTCATTCTTGCCCTGTATCAAGAGCAGAGTCTGCCCACCTGCCGGAGGGGCGCTCGAGAAAACGATCACGGCGTCCTCCTCCGCGCCGCCGGCGATCCAGGCCGTGGCCGCAAAGCTCATGAAGTCGTAGTCGTGGGTACTCTTCTCGGCGCGGTGGATCCACGCGACTCCGGTTTTAGGTGCATTCGCACCCACGATACCCGCCAGCTCCGCTTTCATGCTCTTGGCTGCTGCGTCCGTGTCGAATCGAATTGCCTCGATCTTCTCGACCCGAGGCACGAGCTCGGCGCGGGACACCCCAATGGCCTGTCCGGCCTGGCTGAGCCAGCGGGAGGCCTGGGCGAGGTGCGAGACTGCCCTCGGACCGGCGACGAAAAAGAGGCGCGTTGGAACACGCGACGAGGGCTCTGTGGCACTGTGCGGCGTCGATGGCGGGAGGACGTGGATAAAGCCTACATGCGAGAGGTCGGGGCACTGAGTTCCGCAACATGCGTTGCGGTCGATCCCGTCGATGTTGCAGTGCCGAATGACACCCTGGAGGTTTAGCAGGTCACGGCAGAGACGTGTTGGCCTCGGCCTCTTGAACGCTCACCCCAGTGTAGTCCTTCGGAATGACCCTGTTCTCCCGCTCAAGCTCGTTCGCGCGCTCTGGGTCGCTCACATCCGACTGTTGTACCGTGAAATCGATCCAAACGCGCCTTGCCTCCTTGATGCGCCGGTTACACTCCTCCTCTACCTCCTGTGCTTCCGCCCATGTCAGGCCGCGAGGCAGCTCAATGTACGGCGCCTCGGTCGTCGGCCATGGCGGCATAGCCCACGACAACGTCGGTAGCTCGCGCGTGTCGAGCACCGCCGAGAGGAGATGCTGTCCTGTGTGGATTGTCATGTGGTCCATACGACGGACCCAATCCACCTCGACACGCACTTCGGTATCAGCCAGTGACGCGAAGTCAACAGGAGACTCGGAGACGCGGACCATGTGCACAGCGTCGAGCTTGCGCCGCACACAGCCCTCGATCGGGAAGGCATGCTCCGTCCCATTCGCGTCGGGGATGTACATCGTACCCGTGTCCCATGGCTGGCCCCCTCCTGTTTCGTCAGTCTCGATCAACCACAAACTTGCCTTCCGGGAAGATCACCGTGTCTTCGAGCTCGATCTCCCAGAGCTTGCCCTGTGGTTCAGAGATCGGCGTGTTGGCGCCAGTCCCCGCGGCACTGGACGCCGCGCTCCCCTTCTTCTTCTGCCGTCCTTTCTGGGCGAGAGGGGCCGCTGCTGCCGGCTGGGCAGAGACGATGCGCGAGGTCAGTGACTGGAGGAGGGGGTCGCCTGACATGAGCTCTTATCGGGATTCAGTCGCTTACGCTGACACGCTAGCAGTCCGACGATGCGCTTCCGCGGCAGCTCGGCCGGGTTGAAATGAATGCGCTCGTAGTCGCTCGGCGTCGGCGTCGACGGCAACGGGGGGTCGAGCGTGTAGGTCATCGTAATGTGGTTGATGCGGAAAACAAGTGCAGGGTTTAGGTGGGCACGGAGTACCTGCCGAAGCCGGCATTTCCGGCCCGCCTCGACCGAGGCTAATTATATTCAACACAATTATTGATTTCTTATCTTCTTCCTTATCTTCTTCGTGTTCTTGGCATCCTTTGTATACTCTCGTCCTAGAAATGTGATCTCTTATTATAAAATTGACTGCAGCTCCATTCTACTATAGCTTGTACCGGAACTCAGGAATCTGCCGATCTGTCAGGTCGGCATACTCGTCAAGTTCCATCACAACCTTTCCTTCGGCCTCCTCCCTCGCTTCGACCTTGGCAGAGCTCTCCAGACCGCGGCGATTGTTCTCCCGCTGCAGCAGTACCCGGATGACCATCATGGCAATGCTGGCTGCCACCATGGACACTATGACGGTGATCCAAGTGCTGCGGTACTTGACGCCAGCCTCCTCGGTCTTGACTGTGTATGACGCGGCGATGTTGCCCACATTGTATCCAACGAAGATGGCGCCGGACGTGATGGCCTTCTTTGTGGAACCTGGGAATTAGCATATCCACGGATAATCAGTTGACGCGGAGCGTCGGACTGTGCTTGCTCCGTCCCTCACTCACCCGCGGTATTCGAACTTGCGAGCGCCAGCAACAGCACATACGGGGCGCCAAACGCAGCCACGAGATAGTACCCAATAAGTGGCCCAGCAGTTGGGTGCCAAGGCGCGGTCCAGATCACAATAGCGCCAACCACAACCGGCACACATGAGAGAGGGAACCAAAGTGTGCGCTGGCCGTACCGGTCGGCAAGGAAGGAGAAGAGGTAGATAGTTACACAAGTCACGGCGCCACCAGGGATGGTGAGTGCAACACTCTGGAGACCAGTGTACCCAATCGACTTGATGATGATGGTCCCGAACGCAGTCACAGCGCCGTTGCACATGTACGTCATGGTAGCGACGAAGAGATAAAGCCAGGTCTTGGGGTCGATGAGTGCCTCGCGGGCCTGTGCGCCAGAGAAGGGGCGGCGGTCACGCGCAAAGGGGTTCTCCTCGAACCGACGGCGAAGGAGTGCCTTGTCGGCGTCGGAGAAGACGCGACCAGGAGACAGGGGAGACTCAGGGAGGCAGACAAACAACACGAGGCCCCAGAAAATCGTAACTGCTCCACAGAAATAGTAGCTGTTGTCAGCTATGACGTGAGCAGCGTGGGCAGGCTTACATGTGCTTCCAGGCGTGCTCAGTGCCAGAGCTGCCTAGTCCGTAGTTGATGGCGCCGGAGAACATGGAGAAAATGCCAGTGGCCGAATACCAGATGCCCATTCGGACGGCCTGCTCGCGAGGCTTGTACCACAGTGCTGTGATGGCCACGAAGCACGGCGACACGCCTGACTCGAGCAGACCAAGGAAGAACCGTTGGGCGTACAAGCCGTGGTCTGACATCAGCTCCATGATAGACTCGACAGCTTACAGTCTTTGACGACAACGGTGAGAATAGCAACGATGCCCCAAAGGACAACGACCACGGAGGTCGCGATGCGTAGATTAAGGCGTGCGAATAGCAGCGCCATAGGCAGAACAGCCACAATGTATCCGTAGTAGAAGCATGCCGTGGCTGTGGCGTAGCGTGCAGTGGACGTCTTGCCGTTATGCACGGTGGCGAGGTTCTGAAGGTCAGTTTGCGATGGGTATAGGGTGCCCGAGTTGCCGCAGCCAAGCATCTAGAAGGTGTCCCAGCGACCGAGACGACGGCCGCGACGACTGGAACTCACCAGGTCCTTGAGGATCCCAAACGCTGCCGCGCTTCCCAACGCCGCCTTGTCGTAGTACTGCAAGCCCAGCGTAACAGTGAGCAAGGGCATGAGCACCATGTCCATCTTGCGCACCAGGCGCCGTTCGGCGGCCTTACGCTCGATGTACGGCTCAGTCTCGCCCACAATGTTCTTTTCGTTGACTGCCGCCATCTTTTGCTGTTCAGGTCGGAACCTGGGAACGAGATCCAAACGAGCTTCCTATTATGTCGTCCAGCTATTTGCGACCGAAACCCAAAGCCTTCGCGTTCCCCAAGAGGTCCGTGGGCCCTATCTGGATTATAGTTGGATGCAGGCTTGTTCTGCCTTCGTGACTCGTTCCAAAGCTCACCCCAAGGTGATGTGATCGTTATACAGAGATGGGGGATAACAGATCCTTCTGGATGCGGGGCGGAGACGGACGTCCGGCACCTCCGTGGTGTACCGGGAGCTGAAAGGTGCCGGCCAATGCCTGCCGGACCCTACTCCGATGTTAGTGAGACAGAACTGGCTAGCCAGACAGAGATGAATCGCAGCGATGTCGCAGCGATTTCGAACGTGGCATGAAGAAGAAGGAATGGCAACGATGGGTGAGATAACAAATTCCGGCGGTTTACTCCGAGTTAGCTCCGGACTCCGAGCCAGCTCCGACCGATTGGTGGCAGTCACCGACACAGGCCGTGTTCTCCATTTGTCATGTCTGTCAACAAAGCTCCCCTTCCCAAAATGGTGTGTATGCCATGCATGTGACTAACTACGACTACAATCGGCTCGCCTAAGCCTCGCCATTCGCCTCCATCGCCGCCAATCCTGCTTCGGCCTGGAGCACCTGCTTGTCCGTCTCCAGTCCCTCGATCGCCTCAAGATGTGCCCTCCGTCGATCATTCAGCTCCGCATAACGAGCCTGCAGGTCACGTTCACGACGCTCCAGCGTTTCCACTTCCGTTCGGAGCTTTTCCACACGGCCTGGTGCGGCCGCTTTCTCCATGGCCAGAAGCATGGAGAACGTGTCGTGGTCGCGCTTGCTCTGGTGGATGTCGTCGACAGCACTTGAGATCGCCCCGCGGTGCTTGGCGTTCAGAGTGACATAGCCGCCGAACTGCTTCGCGAGCTTCTTCTCGGCCTTGGCTGCACGCGTCGCGTCCGCCACCATGCGCTCGCGCGAGGCTGCAATCACCGCCGCGTAATCGGCGGCGGAGAGGGAGGAGCGTTCTGTCCAGCCAGCGGACGGAACGTAAACCATGTCGGCGGCTGCAGCGGACCACGAGGAGTCAAACGCAGTCTCATCCTCGTCGACGGAGCTGCCAATGACAATGCGCACTTGGTCGTCGGATGCGCCGGGGAGGCCGAGCGCAGAGGCAATCTCGGCATGAATGGCCGCCTTGGCTGCTGCAACGAAATCGTCTTCAGGCATGTCGTATTCGCTGGCAACGTTGCCAGGAGTACGTGTTCCGGGGAGAGGGTGAGCGATGGCATCGTGTTGCATGAGCGCAGCCATCTCCTCGTTGATGAGCCGCAGCGCAGCTTGGAGGTTCGCCTCAGCGTCGGCCGTTGCGGCATTGAGCTGCCGGAGGACTGCTCGTGGATCAACGTTTGCAGGGCGCGGAAGACCCTTCTTGACGACTAGAGACCGACGCTCAAGCTCGAGACGCTCTTCCTCTTCACGCGCCGCTTTCAGACGCGCATCCCGATCCGCAGCGTCTTCTTCCGTCATCGCCACTTCGTCCTCCTCCACTTCTTCATCCTCGGGATCCTCGAGCTCGAAGTTGTTTTCCGGGCGCGGAAGGGATGCAAAGCCTGCTTGCAGAGCACGGCGAGCGTCCTTGGCACGCCGACGCTCATCGGCTGGCGTTTCACCCCATGCGCCGCGGTTGTTGATAGTCAGGTTGTCACGGTATGGAGTTGACCCAACGCCGCGTGGAGTCGACATGACGCCACCGGTGGTTCGGACCGGCGTCGCCAAAGGGTTGATGGTTGTGGCATCGTTGTGGCGGGGTGTGGCCGAGTCGTAACCAGTCCCTGACTCGCGTCGGCGCAGTGGGGTGTTCTCGTCGCCAAGGAGTGGAGTCTGCACCGCTGTCATCTGTCGAAGGTTGCGCGCCTCCTGCATAATGTTATCCTCCTGCACATCGATGCGCGGGGTGCGCGCCATGCGAGCTTGCGAAAGGTTTTCGTACTCGCCGACAAGCTGGTCCGTCGCACCGCCCTCGCTCGAGACAAGACCACGAGCGGCCTCGCCCGCCTGTCCGATCTTAACAATCTCCTCGAGCTCGCGCTCTCCGACCTGCGGGGTCGGAAGATTGAGTTTGCGCCGGCGGATGATCTGCTCCTGCTCCTTGAGCTTCTTAATCTGCGCCTCGCGCGTCTTCACGAATTCGGTCGCTGTCTGCTTGCCAGCTTCCCCTTTCTGTCGCTTGCTGTTCTTGTCCGCGTCCTCATCGAGCTCCTGCTTGCGTTTGCCCTCAAGGCTACGCAGCGACGAGCCAAGCACCGGCGCGTACTTCTTTGAGCGCTCCTCTCCCGTGTCGTAGAATCCGGGAGCCGGCTGCTTCTCAAATGGAATGTCCGCGTTGTAGTCCATGCCCTTCTTCTTCTTGTTCTGTCGCAAGTTGATGCCTGCCGCCTTGAGTTCACGCTTCTTTTGGAGAAACGCAACACGACGAGCCTCCTCCAATTGCCGCTCACGAGCCTTGCGCTTGGCTTTCTTACCCTGTGTGTTGGCAAGACGAGCGCGAGCTTCCGAAAGCATCTCCTTCTCGTCGTCGTCCATGTCGACAGGGTCAGGGCGAGCTGGGCGCGACTCTGGCTGCGTGTCGATCTCGCCTGCGCGCAACCCAAATGCTGGCTTGGACGCTTCGTCGTCGCCCGCACCCAGTCCCAGCTCATCGTTCTCCGCCTTCTCCGCGTCGTCCAGCAACTTCTGGTACCTTTCGAGACATTGTGTCGCTGTCCTTCCGACGAGTGGCGCAATGGTCCGCCATTGTGTCGGCATCAGCTTGGCGAGGTGCAGAAGCTTCTCATCCTCGGTCTGGAGTCAGAGCCAACATCATGAGGTCTAAAACTCACTTTTGACCATTCCACCTTCTTGATCGACGGATCGAGCCATTCATACCAACGCGCCTTGCACTGCTTTGGCGACTTGCGCACCAGCAGCGAGGAGATACGGGCCCACTGGTTCTTGCCATACTTTGCGATGGCGGCCTTGAGGATTTCGTCCTCAGTGTTGCGCCACACACCACCTTTGATAATGATGCGCACCTGTTTGTCAGCATTAGGATCCAACGACAGATCAAGGCAAGCCGAAACTGCAACGTACCATGATGACTCAGGCGGCGTTGCGCTGTATGTTAACGCTCTCTGAGCACACTGAGTCGGTATGAGATGTCCGTCGTCTTGACAGCAGCAGCGTCGCCAGCAGCGAGTTGGTCTGTAATGAGTTGAATTGTGTGGCTGTGTGACTGAAGGTTGAACGTTGGAACGTTAGGTGGCAACTTGAGAGTGAGAGCGCGCGGTATCGGCATTTCGGGGTTTATTCCGATGTGGCGGAAAGTTGAGCCTCAATGTTGTTTGGTTCTCAAATTCAACGCCCTCGGGATCAGCCCATATCTCTTCATCGCACGTCCGTGCGTTCAGAAATCTTCGAGAACAGGCATGCGCCGTTGTGAACAGTCATGAACACTTCACCCCAAGTCATCTAATTAGATTTTTCATGCACAAACAACATGGCTGACGGCCGCTCGGCGGCGTCAACGTCGCCGCAAAGCACGGCCGAGAGGCACAGGATTCACTGACATGTCGTCATAACGCCAGCTTGACCCGTGTCCGTCCCCGCTTTCGGTTCTCAGCCCCCTCCACTGGCTCGGCGCAACCATTACTGCTCCGTCTCATTATCAGCATCGACAACTGCTCAACTTCATCAACATCTTGAGACCTTGACTACATCTTGCAACCTTGACCACATCTTGAATAATAATCATGGCTGCCAACAACGCCACTCCCCTCCTATCAGGCCAGCACCGGACCTATGACTCCACAGCGCCCGTCAACCCACCAGCGGGCACGGGGCCGAGTCAGATAGGCCATCATTCACAGCGTGCGAGCCGTGCTTCCACTCCTGCCCCAGATATCATGTCGCGCTCGACGACTCCTATGGGCGGGCCCCCCGGGACTGGCGGACGATCCACGCCAAAACCCCAGCTGGATTCGAACGGGGGTCAAACAGTCCTCCCGACTCACATGACCGGGAAGGGTGACAACTTTGAGCGCTTCAAAGAGTATATGTGGATACCGATTGACCCGAAGAAATGCGACTGGATCAGCGTGTATGCTTGTCTCTTGACTGGTTTCAGCTCGTCCATCTCATTCACTGTGAGTCTCCTTCAGCCTGTGTAATTCAATTACCAGTTACCTCATTTGCTGATCCCATTCACAGGCTTGCTATGTCTGGTACGTTCGGAGGTGCTTCCCCGGTGCTCCAGGGATTAATCAAACACGATCGTTTGCTGACCGTGTCGCGTGCCAATGTTCTGACTTCGACACACTCTCTCCCGATATGCCTATTTGTGTGGTAACGTCCTATCTGCGACGCCCCTCCACCGCCTCGCTCCCAAACATTCACATCGCTTGTGCTCTCCAATCTTAAACCTTGCAGGCCAGGATTTCAGACCGGAAACGTAGCCCAACTGGCAATCGCCATCGCACGCACCTTTGATCCGAGCCCAACTCGCACACACGGATTCCAAAAGGGAGACCAACAGGCTTTGACCGCTCTCCTGTCCTTCTTCCTTGGAACGAGCCTCGGGCGCATCGGGGAGCGTATTGGAAACAAGCGACGCATTTGGCTGTCCGCGTCGTCTCTCATCCAGGTTTTCATGGCCATGACCGCAGCGCTGCTCGCGCACTTCAGTGGCGAAAGCCCATATGCCGCGTAAGTTTTTTCCACAACTGGCTCAACTGAGTATGTCTGGGCAATTCAGTGGCCATGGGGTCTGTCGGAGCGTTACGGGAGCATTGCGGAGCGTCGTCGGACCATTCCCGAACGCCCGGTTCCCGGGTAGACTGCACTCTCAGACGGGGGTTCATCGCGTTGAGCAGTGGGTTCATCGCATAAGCCCAAGTCCTACAGTGCAGAACAATGGACTACTGGGAGCCTCGTTAGCTTATTTTGATATTGGGTTCTCGATTGATCCAGAAACTGGTTAGGCAGACCAGAATTCCTTCGCGTCTGAACATTAACCGGACACTAGTGTACTCTGTCCCCAGATCTTGCACACCTCTCAAGCATCGCCTTCTTTGCAACAGCCGCAGGTTGTAAACGAGCGAAACTGCTGGGTCATGTGGCTGCTGGTGGCTACCGGTGGTAGTGGGCGTTTAGCATCTGGCTTTTGAGTTCTCGGCGTCCTACCGGTTTCCTGTTTCGTACTCGTATCTGCACGCGCGTTGCATGCTAATTCTAGCGACCGTGCTCACCCATCTTGGTCTACGCCCATGGGAATGGCAGCGCTTGCATTCCTTTCGGCTAGCCTGGGACTGCAAGGTATCGTGGGAAAGCGCATCGGAACCGCGATGAACACGACTGTCGTGCTCACGACCACCTGGGTAGAGATCTTCAACGATCCATCGTTGTTCTCCTTGCGACACGTCCCGAGTCGGGATATTCGTATCTGCGGCGCGCTGGGTGTGCTCTTTGGTGCGTTTTCTGCGCGTGCTCTGCTGGGTGTCATCGGACAAGGCGGAACCGTCGGCGTACTATGCGGGATGCGGTTGCTACAGGCGTTCTGGTGGGCCGCAATTCCTGGGTCGGCGGTGTAACCTACTGTGCCTCTGAGGCTCCAATTGGACACGTTAGAATGCATAAACTGGTGAACAATTGCTCAGCTGATAAGAACATGCAGACGGCGGAGAATCCGCCTTCGCTGTCATGGTACTGCCACCTTGCTTCTAAACTCCGGTGTCGGAACAATACAGTGAAACGCAATTCAATTGAAGCAGGGCTTTCGGCATCTAGCTGCCGTTTTCTGATTAGGAGTTTTCATCAGTACAAGTGATTCAGCTAAACGGATTAGGGTAGAGGCAGAGGTTGAAGCAGACATGAGTTTACTTGGTGATTTACCATGGTACAAATTGCGGTGTGCGAATTACCTACTTACGCGTGTTCGCGCTTAGTAGAGCTCGAGCACGTTAGAGTGCAAAACTGGCAGGCACTTCGAGGTCCTCAGACGGCCACGTTGAGTGGGGGTTATGAATACATAATCCGTTGCGTGGGGTGTCGGCAGTTTCGGCGCTGTTGGTTGCGCACTCCATTAATCAGATTAAGCTTCCGAGGCCGCTAGCTTCATCGGACAACTTACATGCATTCCTCCGCACTACTCAGGTGTTTACGTTAAATAATTTGATACAACCGTTGTGCGGATCGACTCTGACTTGTTCGCCATGCTGTGGTTGGCGGGCATCAGTATTATTAAGGTTTGAGAAAACGGGGAAGAAACGGAATGTTACAAGTGTGAGCGTGCACTCACAGGTGCGGGCCAGAGTCTCCCCGAATGGCGACGATGTGACACACCAATCAGGGTGCTCCCGGCCGCCTCGGGCCCCGGATGTTAATGTTCCTGATGGGTGACGTGTTACGAGACCGCTTAGCGAGACATCAAGCAGGTGATGTGGCACATGACTGCAGCACAAGTGGCGTGGGAAGCTCGTGTTTGCCATTCGCTCCGTTTGCTGATCTCCCTTTTCCCATCGTGAACAACACACAATGGTCAGGGGCATGCAGCTGGCCCTTTCCCTTTCTATGGGGAGGATGGGACGGGCTGAAAGCGGAACGTCGATGAACATTATTGTTGATGCCAAGTTCTGAAGATTGCTGGTGACGATCAGTGGGGTCAGAGTGGGGGATCTGCATAACGTGGGGGATCTATTTGGGCGATCCAAAGTGGGGGGATCGACGGACGATCAGACGGGTCAACTGAACTGCTCAACTCCCAGAGATATAGCACACCGTCCAAATGGCCGGTGGCTACCGACTGCCCAGCTGCCAATAGTGTGCGTCGACTTTTAGTTGGGAGCATTGACATCCATTGGGTTAAGTGTACGGCAGCCCTGTTGCATGCGCTTATTCGACAAGTGAGTCGGAACTCGCCTCGCAGGCCCACAGTGTTGACAGTCGGAGACTTAAAACCAGTAAAATTGTGAACGAGGCCTAGTTCGGAGGTTGGACGCGTACCACCGACGGCTAGATGACCTCAGACTGGATCACTTGGTCTCCAGCGGACAATGGCTGACTTAGCTTTGGGTCGTATCGATCTTCATTGGATCGTATCGATCGTCAGCTTGCTCTGGTACCCAATGGGAATATGGGAACAGCAATAGTGGCCTCTTTCAGGTGACCGGAATGCATGAACAGGCAGTAAATGGGACAGGGTACGCTGCCGTCAGCACACATGATCCCCAGTCGCCGTGCCAACAGGGACACGCCACAGGTCATCCCGCGGGATGACAGGTCGGCGCACCTCGTGAGTTCAGATAATCCGGTAGATGAACTGAACTGGGTCGGCCAGATGAAACCTGCCGGCATGGGGTCGACAGGGCAGGAGACCTACAGCTCGCGCTTCGATGGAGCACATGCCTGCCTGACGCGAAAGGCATCCGTAGCGACGATTTCGCAGTAGCAGTTACGCTCAGACGTCCCTGTGTAATTATGTGATCCTGGGTGTCCAGGGGGGAGGTGCCAAGAAGTCGTTACAGCCAGTTCATACCGACGTACGCACTACCTGTGCCGATACTACTTGTGCCGATCCCCACGTCCAGTTCGTGCAGCTGCGTTGCTGGCGCCATGCTTTGCTGAACGTACAGTAGTCTGCGGCTTGAGCCGTTCCCTGTGGCTTCAGCCGCTCCCTCATTTCGTTCCTCACGCCATCCCCGTGATTCTGAGCGTTCCCGGATTAGCCACATTCAGATGTCGGTTCCAATAGTATTACATGGAACGTCTAGCCATGAACGCAATTGTGTTTGCCAAGCTTTGGATGTCCTCGACAACAGTCCCGGGTTAGGTCGGAGTCCGGAAACTAGCTCTGTTCTTGCGTGCGTCTTGATTGTTGTTGGCCACCGGCAACGTCTTGAGATTCGTTGATTGAGATATTGAGGTGCTGGATATAAGACCCAGATCTCTCAACGTGTGCCGCCCATCATCGGCTGCAGTACAACCTGTTCACCTTTGGTATTTACTCTCCATTCCTCGACTACTTTCGGGAAAGTTACGATTCCTATGCTTTGCCAAGACTCACATCTACTCTCCATTCCTCGACTACTGTCGCAGTACAACTCCTAAGCTTTTGCCAAGACTCTCACACGACGCCTTGAGACTACGTGAGTGAGTGTCCACCGGCTGTGTCATCAGCTGGTTGTCCTGAAGTGGGGGTGGCGCGTAATAGTTGGTCTGAGGATCGACACTCAGTAGGGGGCTCACTCACCTGGGCACACCAGGTTACCGAACCCCGAGCGGGAGATATCAGCGGATGTGGAATGCTAACATGGGAATGAAGTATATAGAGGTGGAAGTAGCAGTGCAGACGTGGCCACTTGCATCTAACTATCTCCCTGTCTATCGGTTCCATCAGCCGGTAAGTACAGAGTGTTGTAAGAGAAGGCAGAAGGGTGTTTGTGGCAATCGTTGATTGCGGGTGGTGGTTTGGTGGAGTTATGTGGAGTGGAGGTTACCCTGGGTGGGGACTTGGGTTCGGTTTGGTCATCACCAGTCCCCCTTTCGTCGCCATCATCCAGTCCACTGCTGCTGTTACCATTATGATCCCTCAAAGGCGACGGACTATAGCTAACAGGCAGCTTGACTTGCTCTCTTGCACGACTGTCCACAGACCTCTCCCTCTCCCTCACGTCCTCTACTCAGCGACCCCATCCAGACGTTGATCCTTGTCTCACCCTCACTCATAACTACTCTTGTCACCACGCGACATCTGTGACTTTGTCCCACCACGCGACGACCACGCTGCCCAGCTGCCCATAGTCCTTCGTCATCGTCACCTGCCGGCCTGCCCGTCACCTGTTCCTCCACCACGCCAGACGCGTCTTAAACAATTGTTGGTACTGCCAACTATCGTCGTGAGTTTTTATGATCATGAGAGACAATGAGCGATGCATTGTGAGGGGGGCACAAGGATGATGCGTAAGAGTGCATCGGGGTACCGTCAGGCCCCCTAAAAGCTGCCACATTGTGCCACTTTGGTGTAAATCCCGACTCCGCCCGCGCCATTCATCCCACACAAACACCCCACGAACCCCATTATTCTTTGCTTTACTCTCCATCCAACTCATCGTCAACACCACCACACCACGTGTTGACATTTCATTCATCCATCATCCTTCCATCTATCCATATCATCCATCCGCCCCTTCCAACTTCCATCCATTCCATCCTAATCCTCACATTACCTCTGTGTTCTCAAACGTGGGCCTAACGCCCACAGCCCATGCATAAAGCCCAATCAAGTCGCCTCCATAGGCCACTCTCTCCGCCTGTTCACGACTATCCCGCGCCTCGCTCTGAACTTCGACCTCATCAACCTACCTACCATCGCTACTCCAGCAGTCATCGACATCCAACCTACATCCCTACTCCGCCCCTCCGGAACGATCACGGTCACCATCCCTACACCAGGCCGCGCTCCCTCGAATCATCGTATTCCCGCTCGCATTCTCCTGAGAGACTACACCTTGGACGCCCAACAACTGTGGCTAGTCTCCCTCCCGTCACTTCGATTTGCCCCGAGGTATTCAGCTTTCCGCGTAGGCGAAGTTTGCATACTCGACACTACTCATCATCGGACGTCGGTCGCTACCAGTTGACCCCGACCCACGCTCCGAACTCTCGCAACCGCCCTTACAGCATCCACGAGTCACCCCCGCCGCTTCCATCAGTGACAAAGCGACCTCGCACCCTCTCTTCTTCTGACCATCGCTCCTGCTACCCGGGCGACTGCTTCAGTATCCGGCTCCCACGAAGGTCAGCCGACGACCACTCTGACGGTGGCTATCCAGTCACTCCACAGTCGCTCCAGTTTGACTCGCCCACCATGGCGCCGATAAGCGACCCTCGCGATACGACGCTTGACCGCCTTCCGCTACTCAACATCGCTGAGTTTGAGGATACCAAGCCGGTCATTCGTGCAGATGGCGCGCTCAGCCCTGGCGAGCGCCGCTTCCTCCAGACCATGCCCCCATCAGGCAAGCGTCACCTGTCGGTGTTCCCCATGGACGCCAGCACGGCGTACACCTGGCCCCAGCAGCAGAACAACAACGACCAAGCTGCAGCTGCAGCAGCAGCTGCAGCTCATGCTGCCGCCGCGGCGGACAAGCCGGCCATCGACCCTGCACTCTCGGCGGTTAGACAGGCCGACGGTGCCGGCAGCACAGATGTGACTATGGCCTCTGCTACGCCCGAGATCAGACTCCAGCCCGAGACTCTTGGATCTGTTCCTGCCTCTCCCGCGCTTGACAGCAACGCCGAGGCCGCTGCCGCCGTCGCAGCCGTGGCCCACTCGCTGCAAGCACCCGACCAGCAAATCAAAAAGGAGACGCCGTTCTCCCGCTCGCCAGAACTTCGTATCAGCCACAAGCTCGCCGAACGCAAGCGCCGTAAGGAGATGCGCGACTTATTCGATGAACTCCGGGAACAGTTGCCTGCCGATCGTGGCATGAAGGCGTCCAAGTGGGAGATTCTTTCCAAGGCCGTAGACTACATCCAGCACCTCAAGGGCCAGGTTGCTGAGTCTCAGAGAGCCCTGGAAGTGCTTCAGCGCGAGCTTGCGATTTCCCGCGGTGAGAACCCGTCATCTACAGGCAACGCGGCTTGGCCCCCCACTTACAACGCCTTCAACCTCCCCTACGTTCCACACGCTGCAACTGCCACGACGACCGCCACGCCTGCAGCCGCCCCTGCTGCTCAGGCTCAGGCTCAGGCTCAGCCCCAGGCGACTGTTCCGGCGGCTCAACCACAGGCTCAGCCCCAGCTCCAGGCTCAGGCTCAGGCTCCGGCACAGCCTCAGACCCAGCCCCAGGGACAGACACAAGCAGCGGTGACGCCGACTGCTACTGCTACTCCCGCCGCGCCGGCCGCCCCCACCGCTGCTGCTCAGCCCGCCGCGACCCCGCAGGCGCCCGCACAGTCCGCCGCGGCCCAGCCAGCGACAACACCTGCCCAGCCCCAACCACAACAGCCACAGCCCCAGCAGCCACAACAGCAGCAGCAGCAGCCACAACAGCAGCAGCAGCAGCAAACGCAGGCACCCAAGTCGAGTTAGTTAGAGGTACATGGACTTGGTTGCGAACAATAGTAGTACAGTGGTATGAATGTAACGTTATTGTGTTGAACAGTTCTGGGCCGGCATGTCGATTATCTCGACTTTTGGTGGGCTGCACCTTGTGGTGATTGCGTTGGACGGAGACATGCACCCGCGAAGGAGTGGAGGCAGACTCAACATCGCAAAGCCAACTTTTGGGTCAGCATTGCACAGTCCATCAGAGTTCAATATGCTCATCTATCATTGATAATATGCTCGACCACGGTCTATTTCAAGGCCATCCGCCACCGTCGGCGCCCGTGTTGTTGTCTTGGCTCACAGAACACGGCATCGAGGTATCAGATGGTGTGGAGATCGCGCCCATGGTTGATGGGTCTGGATGGCGTGTTGTCGCAACCCGAGACCTTAACCCCCTTGAGATCAGTAAGCCTAAGCTCAACTCGGCTTGCTAATAGCGTAGTTGTCAAGATACCGAAAGCCTCCATCTTGTCTACTCGAACATCAGCGCTTCCGCCGATTCCAACGACGATCGACGCCGTCGCGACGACGTCACATACCGTGTTCGGTCTCGCCCTGGCCCTACTCCATGAGGTCCGACTTGGCAGGGAGTCAAAGTTCTGGGGATACATCCAATCTCTTCCGCGCGACACCGTTCCGAT
This sequence comes from Cutaneotrichosporon sp. PL3408A, assembly GCA_023629975.1. NCBI lineage: Eukaryota > Fungi > Basidiomycota > Tremellomycetes > Trichosporonales > Trichosporonaceae > Cutaneotrichosporon > Cutaneotrichosporon sp. PL3408A. The sequence goes on from JAMAMB010000001.1 coordinate 3,707,229, forward strand.
ACCCGTTCTGTGGGCGCTAGCCCCGAAGGGCATGAAGGATACCCACCTGGCAATCGACTGGCTCGTTGGGACCGAGGCGGCTAGGGATATCCAACGGCGGCAACTTGAAGGGGTGGGGTTAGTAAGTTCCAGCATTCCGTTCCTTATGTGCCGAGTTCTTGCCGACTTCACACAATATCTTTCACTCTGCAATCAAGCTCACATTCCGCAGGACGACATGCGTCAATTCTATGCCGTTGCTGCCCGCCACCTGCCCCCCACGACTGCGCATTCCGGGCCGTCCCCGTTCGAGGCGTTTGCGCATGCGTACTCGCTGGTGTCGACACGGGCATTCGTGATCGACCTGTACCACCTCGTCGCGCTGTGCCCGTTTGCAGACATACTCAATCACTCAAGCTCAGGGGCGCATACCTCACTTGCATCAGATGATTTTGTGTGCCATCGTTGTGGGAGTCTGCCCGTTTGCTCGCACGACAGCTCGGTTGATCCCGAACGACTGGCTCACCTCGGCGGCGATGACCGCGTGCGGCTCACAGGGGAAGATACAGTTGACATGTACGTCGAGTGGCCGGTCCGGGCGCGCCGTGAGGTTATGAACAAGTACGGCGAAAAGCTGAGCGACGCGCGCCTGCTCGTCGAGTGGGGTTTCGTTCCTGACGATCGTGGGGAGGATGAAGCTGCCTCAGAAAGAGAGGAGAATATGACCGGCGAGGCGTGTACTTGGGAACCGGAGGAGATATTGCCGGAAGGCGTGGCAGAGGTCGAGATTGTCGACGCCGCCGACAAGGTTGCCCAACGGTTGTTCGCAGCCCACGATGTGCTGGACTATGATACGCTCCTGTGCCGACCCAGTCGGGGAGTGTATCACCTCAACCACGCCGCGCAGGTGAGCCTCCGCCTCTTTGCCGCGCTGTACGCCCGGTACGCATCTGTCAAGTACCTCCTCAGCGATGTCAGGCTGCTGCACGAGGCATGGGCCGCCATCCAAGACGGTGCAGAGGTCTATCCGCTTCCACCGCATCTTCAGTCTACGGCGAGGGATGTCCTCAATCTCCTGGGCACCCGAATGGATGGCATGCTCCACTCAGAGCTGAGTATCGGGGAGCTGTACGATATGCGCGAGGTAAGTCTCTACGAATCTTTGTGATATGGGAAAGCCGCCTCCTTGTCTCTGGCCCTCCTCGTACAGTAACGGCTTGGCCCTCGTCCTACAGGAAGGGCTTAGGAAGATGTGGTGCTGACGGAAGGCACTGGGCAAGGAGGAGCGGATGCAGTACATGGCCATGACGGTTGTGATCAATGAGCGGGCACTGGTACGCTCGGCGATGGACCGATGGGACGAACTGCTACGGGCAGGGGAGTAGTTGGGCAGGTGGATAGATGCATGCATTGCTTCGCTGCAGCTGTTGGGACACCGTCGTCGCAGCGTCGGGGTTCGCACAAGGAGACCTTGCGGAGGTGGTGTACAGTGGGAGGAAGGTGACTGGGTCGATTACCTTCCTCGACCAGGCATTCTTCTTGACATTACTCAACCTCTCATTCTCTCTTTTCATCATCACATCATCCTTCATCCCTACTTCATCACAACTCACCGTCGCTTCCGCGGTCCACCGTGTCTCTCAGTTCTCGGCGTCACTTTCATATCTGTAACAGGTACTGTAACCACTGTGCTGTCCACCACGAGCTGACCTCAGACCCACAACATCCACAATCTCCCTTCCCTCCCCATGCAAGGCAACTACAGCACCTACCGCCGCGCAGCGGGCGACCGGCACATCCCTTACAAGCGCGTTGACGGCCTCGACCTCCCCCACCGTCATGCTGTCCCCAAGCGCCGCCGTCACCCCCGCTATGTTGACGACGACTCGGAGCCCCCGCTCCTTCCCCCGATGAAGGACGTGGTGTCGCACAGCAAGAGCGCTAACCGCGACGCAGCTGCTGCCCTCCGCAATATCCTCGACAGCGACGCGCAGTCCCCCGACGCGGACCTTCCTTCTCCGTCCACCACTCCTCGCCACTCCACCACGCCCCAGTTCGGAACTGGCGGCAATGTCCAGCGGATGAGGGTCCCCAATCAGCGGCACCGCAAGTACGGGCGTCCTCGCCGCACTCTTGAGCACGCGGGAGGCGGAGACCAGATTGCTGAGTGGCGCGCGCAGAACCACCACCTCCTCTTTGGGCAGGACGGTGCCGACCAGGAAATGCTTGAGGGTGGATGTGATATCCCGATGCCCCGCACGCCCAGCGCTTTCTTTGCCGCCTGCCAGCCTAACACTTCGCCGCTGTCCGCTGAGCACCCCGTGCTGGTATGGAACGCGATGCTACACGCACTTGCGCCAGAGCTGCAGCCAGTCGTGCGGTGGGAGTTCGACGACGTCCGCGTCGGCGAGGAGGCAGCTTATGTCGCGCGCATGACTGTCATCCTGCCGCCGTCGCATACCGCCATTGACCGCGCCGTGGCAAAGGCACTCCCCAAGGACCGGTATTCGAAAGAGTATGCTGAGGCGATGGCGGTGCTTGGAGGGATCCGCAGCTGGGTCGGTCCCGCGAGGAACCTAAAGGTTAGCTGCGGCGGATGCAGACCCAAGAGCTAACGGCAGGTGGACGCACAATGCGACACGATCACGGTGTGCATTGCCGAGAACGCGCTGGGATGGATATATGCGCCGGTGATAGCTCAGATCGACGGCGTCGCGAAGACTGTGACACAGATTGATCTCGGCGTCGAGCTCACTAGCGCGACCGCGACTCTCGAGATCAAGCACGACACGGACATTGGGGGTGAGTCTTGCACAGCGGCCCAGCTGACAACAGCGTACGGGTGCTCCCTGGTGGTTGGCCGCGAACCGTACTTCCAGCACTATGTCGAGGACACGATTCATGCGTCAGCCGAGGCGGCACAGGAAGCGGTTTGTCGCCGCGCAGTAGAGCTCAATGTTCGCGCATTCGTCGCGTGGCTGCAGGGCGATGCGGAGGACACGGTGGAGATCGCGGCTGGGGGTACCGCGGTGGAGAAGGTAACAAGCGAGCGCGCCGAGGGGCGTGACGACAGACACGACATGCCCCCTACCAACGCCAAGGACCTGGCCAACACATCGATGCCTATCAAGCATGAGCGCGAGGTCTCAGAGTCTCGTCGCCATCGGCGCCAGGTAACCTGGTGAATAGTGAAGGAGTGTGAACACGCGCTGTTCAGTCACGGGCCTTCCCTGATTCTCGCAGCGGTGGAACGATGGCGCAAACAGTGGCGCATCTCGGGTAGACGAGGGAGGCTGTGGGAGTCTGTAGTGTGGACGGCACTGATTGATGTGTTGTGACGCATGTACTGTATCGTGGAGTCTCGTATGAAAGCGATGCAAGCTGTCGCGTACTGAATGAGCTGTATGCAAGCATGTGGTCGAGCGTGTCGCCGAGCCAACGATGCTGCGGGGTCCAGAACCCCACTGTTGTGGGTCGGATCCGAGTGGCGGTCATGACGTTTGGGCGTGCCTGAATAATCGCTTTGGACATGAGATGAGGAAATGAGATGGAGTGCATGCGTCGTCGTTTTGTCTAAATCTCAACATCGCTCCATCTTCCCATTCCAGGCGTAAAGTGCTAGCTGATATCTACGGCCCACCAAACAATAGGACTGTTCGAACAAGGCGGAAATGGCTGACAGCGTGACCGACACCCTCGACACGCTGCTCGCGACCGCGACCGCGACGGCTACGGCGGCGCTGGCGTCGGCGACCGATGCAGATTCGAGCTTGCCCCTCGGCATGGATGGGACGGACGTGGCGGGGGCGGAGGGCTCGTATGTCCTTGTGAGTGGGGCCGTGGTCGGTTCTTGAACAACATGAACGGCGATCGTGCCGCGATGGCCGGTCTTGCGTCAGCGGCTGGGTGTCTGTTCTGAATGTGGCGGCTCTGCGTGCGGCACGACGGTTGCTGGACTGGAGTTCGGGGTCCAGTGATGGCCTAGCCGTCGCCCTGGGCAGCCTTGCCTCTCCGATACTCTCACCAGCGCACTTGCTGACCGCAGAACACCCTCCTCGGCCTCTTCATCGTGCTAGTCGCGTCCGTGCTCAACGCACTCGGGCTCAACTTGACCAAGCTCGATCATCAACAACAGCAGTCTGTCCCGAAACGGCAGCGACCGAAGGAGTATCTCCGGCCCCTATGGCTCGCTGGCATGGGCATTTACATGTGGGTGGGATCTGGAGACGGGCGCTGACATCAGTGCATCACAGTTGTGTAAGTCGGCACGACGGCATGGCACGCCAAAAGAGGTAGTACAAGCTGGTACACGAGCCTCAGCGCTCACGAGCCTGCTTTATGCCCGCCGTGCAGGTGCCACAGCGTCATTGCAATGTCTCGTGCGCCGCAGTGCTGACATCAGTCGGATCACCCCTTGCCCTCCGCTATCTCCGGCCAGACTGGGTCGCGCCGCTGGGCGCGTCGTCGCTGGTATTCAACTTCCTCTTCGCGTACTGGCTCGTGGGGACGCGTGAGTCACGAGGTGCGCCACGCTAATTCCAGCTGTGACACAGTCTGATATCCGCGGCACGGGTTTCATCGTGCTCGGCGTAATTCTCATCGTCATCTTCTCCAGTATCAACCACGGCCTGAAGCAGGACCTGACTGTTGACGAGTACGTCTACCGCTAGCCGTTTTCGCTTGCCTCTCTGACAACAGACTTTCGGCGCTATGGCGCAGAGGCTCGTGGCTGTCCTATTTCTTCATCCTCATCTTTGCAACCTGGGGTGTTTACCTCGTCGGCGACCTCCTGCACAAGGTCGCCAAACAGCGCGCCTCGTTCTCGCCTCTTCCAAGCCCGACAATGGGGAGGGGGTCGAGGCCTCCACTTGAGCTCAACATCTTCCAGCGTGCCATGGCGAAGTGGCGCTCATGGGAGGGTGCCGTGCTCACCCGCCTCGAGCGGCTGCTGCAGCGCACCGACGACGCGCGGGTTCAATGGATGGAGGGTATTTTCTTTGCCTCGTGCGGCGGGAGCTTGGCTGGCCTGTGTCTCGTATTCACAAAAGCCATCGTCAAGGTCATGTGGGGTCCCGGGTCAAATGTAAGCTTCTCCCACTGTATTCCACCATGTCCTGGCTCCGCTGACCCCAGCTCTCCTTCTCCACTATTATGACCCTCCTCCTCCTGATCGGCACGGCGGTGCTCCAGATTGTATGCCTAAACAGCGGACTGCGGTGTGCCGACACCGTCGTGGTCGTGCCCCTCTTCTACGCAGGGTACACCGTCTTCGGATTCGTCAACGCCCTCATCTTCTACGACCAGTCCGGCTCCTACGCCCGCTGGGTGCTCGTCTGCGTCTTCCTCAGCATCGGCGTGCTGATCTTCGGCGTGGTCCTGCTGTCGACCAAACCCGAGGAGCCACAGTCAGAACCAGCGACAGAAGGGGCGGGGAACAGTGACCCTGCAATCCGGATGCGTCCCCGCGCAGGCGGCCTTGCGAGCTCTGGCGCGCCCATGGGCCGATCAGCGTCGGGAAGGTCAGGAGCGATCACGCTGGACGACACGCCCAAGGCCAGCGAGGAAACGAGACGGGGACCGAGTGAGGAGGTCGTGTGGGACATTGGGGAGGACAGCGACGACGACGACAAGACGCAGGAAGGCGGCGGCGAGAGCGACGACGAGGAGGGAACGAAGGGCGTGGGTGGAGTCAAGGAGTCAAGAGGAGAGCGCGGCGGCCTGCTCCTCGCCACGGACGAGGGCGATCTCGAGGACCGGGTTAGTCCACGACCCCCGCCCAGGAGGTTGCCATCCAAGGTGGAAGAGGATGAAGCGGAGACATTTGGCCCGTACACCAGTGGGCGATAGTGGAGATGGCGTCCGCAACCGATGGGGGCGACTGACGCAACAAGTTACTCATTACTTTTCATATCAATCGCGGCCGTAATGGAAATGTAACATTAGAAAGGCCAGAAAGCATGCAGCTTGAGGAGAGCACGCCGAGAGCACGGAGCCGCTGTCGTCCACGGCAATCGTGGGCTCATGCCGGCGACTTGGGCAGGGAGAGCCCCGCCTAAACTCCACGGGGCTTGGGAGTTGTGCTGGGTAAACCACCAAAATCAAGCGCGACAATTGGGTGTTCTACCTCTCATCAACGTATCCTCCACAACCTCCACAACCTCCACGTCCTCCATGTCAGTCTGAAGATCTGGCGCGGGATCGTGGGCTACCACTCCGCACCGCGCCCAGGTCCGCGGCCGCACCAAAGGTAAAGTGTGGTTGGTGGGCTGGAATGGAGCTGTGGGGTCCCACTGTGCACATGCCGAACGAGCGTCACCGGCCCAAGTTCCGGTCCGAACTCGGCTACAAAGCCACTCTTTCCACTCTTCCACATGACAACTCCCTGTTCTTTGCACCACTTATTTTGACCTCTGTCTCAACTCTCTGTTCGTCGACACCACTCCAGACTACCAGAATGCTCCGCCTCGCCCGCCCCCTCCGCACCGTGCGCCCCGTCGCGTTCGCGCGTACCTTCACCTCGTACAACATCCCCGTGGCCGGCCTCACGCCCGAGCAGGAGGAGTTCCGCGAGAACGTGTACAACTTTGCCCAGAAGGAGATTGCGCCCCGCGCCGCGGAGATCGACAAGAAGAACAAGCTCCCCGAGGACATCTTTCCCAAGATGGGCGACATGGGCCTGCTGGGCGTGACGGTTCCGGAGGAGTTTGGCGGCCTGGGGCTCGGATACACCGAGCACACCATTGCCATGGAGGAGATTTCGCGCGCGAGCGCGAGTGTGGGACTTTCGTACGGTGTGAGTGCAGACCCGGCGTAAACGGCGACCAGGGGGTAGTGAAGGGGACGCGGTTGTGGGAGTGGCAGTGAGGTAGCGTCGGGAGATGTGTTGGTGACACTGCTGAGGCGGTGTTCGCGGCAGCGAACAAGTCCCGCGAGTGGGACGACACTGTCGTCCTCGCAGCCAACCTACTGTTTTGCACGCTGCGCTCCCTGCCCTACTGGTCCCACCTCACCGGTCACACCTGCTGAGGGGCCCGGTCAAACCCACCGGCCCCTCATCAGGTCCACCGTCATTGCTCACTTCATTCGTAGCTCGGCCGCTGACCCCAGGCCCACTCCAACCTCATGGTCAACCAGCTCACCCGCAACGGCACCAAGGAGCAGAAGGAGAAGTACCTCCCCAAGCTCCTTTCCGGTGAGCACATTGGCTCGCTCGCCATGTCCGAGCCCGGAGCCGGCTCCGACGTCGTCAGCATGAAGACCAAGGCCCTTAAGGACGGCGACAAGTACGTCTTTAACGGCTCCAAGGCGTGGATCACCAACTCGCCTGTCGCCTCCACCTTCCTCATCTACGCCAAGAGCGACCCCGACTGCGCCCCCAGCAAGGGTATCACTGCGTTCCTCGTTGAGCGGGGATACAATGGCTTCTCGGTCGGCGAGCCTCTTGACAAGTTTGGCGTGAGTAGCATCGTTGTATTTAGTCCAGCCCCCTGACAAGCAGATGCGTGGCTCCCCCACCGCTGAGCTCTTCTTCGACAACATGGAGGTGCCCGCTGAGAATGTCATCGGTGGCGAGGGCAGGGGTGCGGCCGTCCTGATGAGCGGTCTCGACTACGAGCGTCTCGTCCTCTCGGGCGGTCCCCTCGGTATCATGCAGAACGCTCTCGACATGTCTCTCGAGTACTCGCACGAGCGCAAGCAGTTTGGCAAGCCCATCGCCACCTTCCAGCTCATGCAGGGCAAGATTGCTGGTGAGTAACTGAAACCGAGCTCGGTAGCAATTCAGATGATAAGCGGATCGAAATCTTCGGCCTGAAGGCATGTGCCAGTTTAGGCTGAACTCGGAGTTCACCACGGCTTGAATGAGCCAATGCTGGCCGCACCACCGTTGTCCCCCCTTCTTCGCGCCGCATTGCTGACGCTAAGACATGTACACCAAGCTCTCCGCCTCCCGGGCGTACGTCTATGCCGTCGCCCGTGCAGCGGACGCAGGCAAGGTGTCCCGCGAGGACTGCGCCGGCGCGATCCTCTTCTCCTCAGACCGCGCGGTCGAGGTCACCAACGACGCGCAGCAGATCTTCGGCGGTAACGGCTACATCAACGAGTACGAGGTCGGCCGTCTCCTCCGCGACGCGCGCCTGTACACCGTCGGTGCGGGCACCCAGGAGATCCGCCGCGGACTGATCGGACGTATGTTCAACGAGGCGTTTGCGAAGGGCTTGGACCACCTCTAAGGTGCGAGCGGACGATGTGAGGGTAGACAGGAGGGCCTAGACAGAGGCGTTGTATCGTATGCATGGTGTCGACGAACAATTGTACCTGGGCTTGGACGGAACTAACTCATGTTCCATGGGACCTTATTGACGTTCTCGAACACCTTCTTCCGCGAACCCAGGAGTCCAGAAACTCGGCACTTCGGCTGCCTCCTCGCTGTGGCTGCTTCCCGCGCTCTCATCTTTACCGCCATCCTCTCCAGCCCCGCGACTATCGTCCTCCTCGCACGTTCCCTCGCCATCACCCTGCCCACCATGTCCCTCAGCATCACCAACGCCGGATTCCTCGACTTCAATCGCACACTCCTGTCCCGCCTCGCCCCCGTCGCCCGCTGCAGGCGCTTGCGCCGCAGTCCCCGACCCACCATCTTCCTCGATCGCCTCAAACGCGCCATGACGCCAGTTAGCCCAATCGTAGGGGTGTACCCGGCGCATGTGACAGGCGTGGCGGTCTTCAAAGTCGGCATACAGCAGGGCCTGGCACCGCGGACAGCGGGTTATCGTGCCCGACGAAGTGGACGAGCCTGCGGTCAGGGTAGCAGAGAAGGCAGGTGCACATGAGTGACCACAGCATGGGCGGAAGTCACCTGGCAGATTGAGCTACTCACTGTCGCTGTTGTCGCTGTTGTCGCTGTCGTTTGGCGACGGACTGAGCCAGCTATCGATGAGGCGGACCATTGGGTAGTGGACAAGGCGACGCTACGTCGTTGAGTGGAGTGAGTAGGTCTGTGGTTTGAGTAAGGTCTTGGGGATCTGAGCAGTAGGGAGCATAAGTGCTACGGAATGTGATGGCCCAAGGCGGTCAGTTGTGTTTACCATTCGCAAGCAGTTCGCGACGTCGTCGCCCACCGCAGCAGTGTCAGTAGGCGCGGTGCAGGTCATGGTCAGCTCGCGTCCAACCCAAGTGCATGAATGATCCTACTACGAACTTACTCCGCCTGAGACAACCTGTATCCTCCGCACTGTATGATCGCTCGTTACTCGCAATTACTCGAGCCTATTACGCTCCCCGTGGCGAACGCCGGGCGCTTCCTCTCGCGCTCTACACCGCCGCTCGCCTTTCGTGACCAGACGAGGCTGCACAATTGTGCGTGCTCGAACCTGCCTCGCACTCGCGCCTGTGGTACTCTCTGCGCGTACTTTGCGCCCACTTTCTACTCCGCAACGGTCAGCGCCGCGATACCACGCACAGGCGTTCCGGGTTCCGAGTTGGGCTGGGACGCGGCATTGCTGTTACCCGCGCTCACGTTGCCCGAAGCCGTGTTGATGCCGCCGATTCTCTTCCTGGCAGCGGCCAGGCGACGCTGCTGCCGCCGGTCGACGCTGATGTCCGAGTCCCAGTCGACGTCGCAGGCAAGGAGGTCGATCTGGCCGTTCTTCTCGAGCTTGGTGTCGAAGAAACCGTCACGGTAGCCTCGGACAATCCGCTCGAGGAGGTCTGAGGTAGAGATGGCGGGCGTGCGGCGCGTGGGGAGGAATTTGCCTGGGGTCAGAGCGAAGACCGTGGGGGAGACATGAAAGCGCGTTGCTTCGTTGGTGTGCTTCTGGATGGCACGACGCTCAGAACTGCGACTTGGGGATAGCTTCGCAGGATTCTGAGATCGACGTTTCGGCCTTGAACGGCCGACCAACCTCTCGTACACCCCAGTTGCCTCCCTCGCAAGCTTCCCCGCGAGGCTTACTGCGAACACAGTCAGGACAACTCACCTTGACCCTTCACGAACGCATACACATCGTCGTATAGCTTTGAGGGATATACAATCTCGTCATGGGCGATATAGTCGATGCGGTGTTTGTCGATCCAAGCCTGGTCAGGAGCCCATGGCGCGTCGGGGATGATTTCGTCAACCCAGCGGCACTGTCGAACGGCCTCACAACGCTCTGCATGCGTCATCGCAGGCGGGCTCTTGTTGTCGGCACAAAGAGCGTCTGAGCACACACCGACGAGCAGATGCACGTTCGGGAACGACAGTTTGGCCTGTCGCAGCTGCAGGGCGTGTCCAAAGTGGAACAGGTCGTATACGCCGTCGGCGTAGATGCGCACCGGGCGGTCCGTAGGGGGCGGGGCAGTTCGCCACCAGCGCTCGATCCCGTCCTCAGCACCTTGGCCGTCAATGGAGCGCTGAACGAAGGCACGGATATCCTCCTGGCTGAGCTCCGGGGGCCTCTCGTACATGCGCTCCGGGCCGCCAGCGGACGCGCCGGCCTTGATGGGGTGCTTGTAGGGGTTTCGGAGGGCTTCAGAGTCGGCCACGGGGACATCCTTCGGTGCGTGGTAGCACCCGCAGCGGCTGTCGTCGTCCACCGCCATGGCGCGCGGCGTGGGGGCTCTCCCGAGCGTGTTGCCAAGGTTGGACGCCGGCGTTGGGGATGCGGGACGGCGGAAGTGATCGTGGGGGTAGTTGGCGTGGACCGGTGTGCCGATGGTCGAGGATGACTCAATGTCGCCGTCATAGCTGCGGTCAGCATATATACAAATGAGGAGGAAGAAGCCGTCGGAGTAAAGTTTCGGAATGACAGTGATCCGCGACTCGGACACAGACTGCCACCAACCCCCGCTTCTCGTCACACATCGCACACGTTCGTCCGAAGCTGCATAGGACACTCACGTCGGCGACTCGACACCTTCGCTCTCGCTCAGCTGCGGGCGCTTGTCTCCACCCCGACGGAGCATGGCGTTCAGGGGCAAGCTGGGAGCATGGGGGTGGCGGGGGTTGCCGAGGCGTGGGGAGCTCGCGGCGGAGGGGGTGAGGCTCGGTGCATTGACGGATATGAGGGAACCAACGTCGGACACGTCGTTGTCTGCATTGGGGAAGCGCAAGTTAATGGGCGTGCCATGTTCAGTTTGATAAAAAAAATCGCAGCGCGGAATGGTACGAGGCGTCAGTGGTGGCGGGGGATTGGAAACATTGGGGGACAGAGAAGTAACCGGCCAAAAGAAAACCAAAGGGGGTGAAAATAGTGTCAGCGACGGAAACGGCCAAGAGATCCAGTAGGGCCAAAGAGCTGCAAGCATACCTTCCTCACTGGCGTCCTGAGAGGAGCCGTCGTCCCGAACTTGGCGGCGACCTTCTGGGACGCGACCGACCTTGCGGTGTCGTTGGGTTGTGGGTGCAGCCATGTCGACGTGTAGCGGTGGGGGCTGGTGGGGTTGTGGTGAATTAAGGAGTGACTGGGCGACGAGTGAATCGAGCGATGGGAGTTACGATGATGAGGTGGGGTTGAAAGTGAAGTTGGTGGAGCAGATAGAGTTGATGGTGTTGAAGTGAGGGTTAATGATGATGACGGCGAGGTGATACCTTTTGATACCTGTTGACGGAGCGGGGAGGAGTAGGAGGAGGAGGAGGAGGAGGAGGAGTAGGAGGAGGAGGAGGAGGAGGAGTAGGAGGAGGAGTAGGAGTAAGAGGAGAGATAGGAGAGAGTGGAGAGGAGTGACGACGAGGAGTAGTGACGACTCTCCGAAAGGTAGCTGCGGTGGGGGGGGGGGGCCAGCAGCTGCGGTGGGCACAGACGGCGGGTCGGAAAGAAGGTGGAGGCAGGGCAGTGGAAGGAAGGCGGCCTTACCCGGCAATGTGATCCGGGAACTTGGGGATCCAGACACAATGACGTGACCTGACAATGACACGAGCCTAACACTTAGGAGGCTGTACAGAATTAAGGCACGCTAATCACGGACTTCCTGAACTCTCCGACCAAGTGTTAGGCGCGCAACCCAACCACTACCAAGCGATCAAGGCCATATCAAGGGACATGTTTTGTTTGTTTGCGCAATTGCGCGACTGACTTGCATCTCACTTCGTTCGCCTCACTTCAACTTGTCAAACCACTCTCCACTCTCCACTCTCCAACATGAGCAACCGCAACCATGATGACGTCGACGTTGACAACAACGAAAACGACAACAGCGAAGACTTACAGTATGGACCCATCTTGGGCAATGACGGCGAAATCGACAGCATGAGGTACGTTTGCAACAGCACCTTGTCCGCGGCTGACAGAAGGGACATGGTCCGGGACGTCAGCGAGGTCATCGACACAACCAAGGAAATCAAATCCATATCTCAAGCCGAGAAGCTTGTTCTGGCCAAGGAACTCGAACGGAGCGATATCACGAACAGGCTGCAAGAAGAGCTCGATGGTGGGGTCTAAACAAGACGAGCGACCATGCTAATAACAGCCCTTACGGAGCAGTACGAGGCTGCGGCCCGGGCTGCCCAACGACCGGAGGGCACGCTCAGTGCAGAGCAGTACGAGGCACGTGTTTTGCACCTCGAGACAGACCAATATGCGTCGAGCAAAGCAGTCAAGGAGGAAGAGAACTCGGTGGCGCGCCGTGAGGCTGAGCTCACTCGTGCACGTGGCGAACGTGACGAAGTGCGCAAGTGGGACCCGACAGCCGATGCAGTGGACCAGAGTAAAATGTGAGTACGAATCATCGTACGAGGGACAACGCGACGGGTGCCAGCTCTACCTGGCCCGAAGCAAGCGTTCCTTCTCTAGATCAGGCTCTGACAGCAGACTCCGGCTTAACATATTCTCCATGCTCGGATTCACACCAGCCGTCAAGGATGGGGAGATCAAGATGATTGTGCGCAATGACGCGGTGCCGGACGTTCACATCGTACCTGTGGACGGGGACCAGGCGGTGGCGACCGCGGCGCAATTGTGGGAGCTGGCGGGTACGGCGTAAGCGAGACGGGCAGTCCCGGAGACGGAGGGAGTCCGCGGAAGCAGGCCAGCCTCGCACATAATCGCCCGTGCGAGGGAGGATGTTGTACCCTTTGTATTTATGCACCATTGGTCCCGTAGGACGTGCGTGTGCACCGCGAGGATCAGTAACCACCTTGATACCTCTGGCAAAACTTGCCATGTGTTACTCTCTACCCCTAGCCTCGTCCAATTCATGACGATAACCTTCCCCTTCCTTTGCACCTGCTCAAGCTCGTGGTGTGGCGGTTGACGCCATTCATATGTAAACCAAAGATCTATCCGGCTCTAACCGGGGGTACTCTGCAGGAGCCGCGTGGCCTGGCTCCCGCCACCTTCTACGAAGGCTATGGTGGGGTAACGGTCTACCAAGGGAATGTGATATGCTGTGGGGGTATTGATGTGCGAGGAGGGGCGTCGCGAGGTGGAACTCGCGCGTGGGGCCCCCGCAGGGGCTTCCCAATGATGGTGGATTGCGTGGTAGCAGTGATACAAAGGGGAGCACGATACTGTCGCGCACGCCCAGCGCACGGAGACGCGGCGGCAGTACCGAGCAGTGTGTTGCGAACACCCTGCGCGCTGACGAAGAGACAAAATAAAGGTAGCGGCAAATAGGACTCAAGCTGCGAACTCAATGCGAGTCCGCACTACACGCCGGAGGCGTCTAGAACTTGAGCTCCTTGGGCTTCTCCCACGAGTAAGCGGGGTTGCCGAAGTGGCCGTAGGCCGCGGTCTGGCGGTAGATGGGCTTCTGGAGGTCAAGCTCCTTGACAATGACACCCGGGCGGAGGTCCCAGTTGTTGCGGATGATGGCAACGAGCTCCTCGTCAGACTTCTTGCCGGTGCCGTAGGTCTCGACGAAGATGGAGAGGGGCTCAGCGACACCAATGGCGTACGAGAGCTGGACGAGGGCACGCTTGGCGAGGCCAGCAGCGACGATGGACTTGGCGATCCAGCGGGCAGTGTAGGCAGCCGAGCGGTCGACCTTGGAGAAGTCCTTGCCGGAGAAGGCACCACCACCGTGAGCACCCCAGCCACCGTAGGTGTCGACAATGATCTTGCGGCCAGTGAGACCAGCGTCACCCTGAGGTCCACCGATAACAAAGCGGCCGGAAGGCTGGATGTGGTAGATGACCTTGTCGTCAAGGAGGTTCTTGGGGATGACCTTCTTGATGATCTTCTCCATAATCTCAGAGCGGAGGTCCTCGGTGGTGATCTCCTCGGCGTGCTGGGTGGAGATGACGATGGTGTCGACACGGAGGGGGACCATGGCGCCAGACTCGTCCTTCTTGTACTCGACGGTGACCTGGGTCTTGGAGTCTGGGCGGAGCCAGCCGAGCGAGCCGTCGCGACGGGCCTCGGCCATGGCCGAGTTCAGCTTGTGGGCAAGCATGATGGTCAAGGGCATGTACTCGGGGGTCTCGTCGGTGGCATAGCCGAACCTGGAGGGTTAGCACTGCAACAGGGAGGCGGCGACACGAGTTGCGAGGACAATGGGAGCGTGCACGGGCAAAGGCGGGCGTGCAGGAAGTCGAGAAGACTACTGTAGGGGCCCGGTGACACCATATGACACACCGACCTCCCCATTCCATTCCCTCAGATACCCGGTCACCTCGGCGCTCCGCTCCTCTCGTCACGCCCTCCGGCGCAAGACTCACATGATACCCTGGTCACCGGCACCGTGGGACTCGAGAGAGCCGTGGTCGAGACCCTGGGCAATGTCGGGGGACTGCTGCTCAATGGCAACAAGGACATTGCAGGTCTTGTAGTCAAAGCCCTTGTCCGAGTGGTCGTAGCCAATCTTCTTGATGGTGTCACGGACAATCTGCTGGTAGTCGAGCTTGGCCTTGGTGGTGATCTCGCCAAAGACCATGATCATACCAGTCTTGGAGGCAGTCTCGCAGGCGACCTTGGAGTTGGGGTCCTGCTCGAGACAGGCGTCGAGGATGGCGTCCGAGACCTGGTCACAGATCTTGTCCGGGTGGCCCTCACCGACCGACTCGGAGGTGAAGAGGAAGCTAATGTGAGTGGCGAGTACGAAACACGGAGAGTGCGCTCAGCTCATAGCATATGTTCCCGACGACGACGCCGACGACGCGGCGACGGTGGGGGGTTGGGGTCCATGCTCGGTGGGCAAACGTGCGTACAACGGGCACACACCGGCAAAATTTCCCCACTTTGATTGAAGCGAGGAGGCAAGATAAATTCGACTTACTGGCCAGGGGCGAGCTGGTGAGCGGGGCCGTTACCGTTGACAACCTGGGTCATTTTTGCTAGATGTCTAAAGAGATGTCTATGAGAGAGAGGGAGAGGAAGAGAAAGAGAGAGAAAGAGAGAGGCGATACAAGGATGAGTGAGAGAGTAAAGAAAGAAAGAGAATGGGAAAGTCGGAGTGAGAGAAGAAAAGGGGTGGGTGGGTGGCCTGGGTGGGGTGGCTGGGGTGAGTGCGTGGAGGTTAGGCGGGAGAGGGGAGGGCCGGAGAGGGTGAGCTACGGTGACTGGCTTAAAGGTGGGCGCGTGCGTTGCAAGAGGCATTGGAAGCCGCGTCTCGGCTCTTCCATGCTGGGAGTTAGGTGGATTAGGTGGGTAAAGGTGGGTTAAGGGAGGGTCCGTGCGCTGAATGGTGAGCCGATGGTAGTGGTCGGAGGGGGAAATACGGCGTGCGTGGCGTGCCCTGACCTCATCCATAAACTCAGCACGCAATCATCATATCATCACCACACCCACAAGCAGAGACAAGCGGAAGCAAAAAAATCAAGTACTGTACTGTAGACCTGCCGCGCCTGCCGAAATGCCAAAGTGCAGATACCCGCCCACTCCCCTCTCCTCATCCGCCCCGATTAGACCCGACCCTTTTCTGACCACCTCACACAACCCACCATAACCACCACCACCCCCCCGTTATCAGTATCAGCGGAATTGAAATACCGCTCTCCGCAGTTCTCCCCCAAAACCCTCCATCCTGCCCAAATCGCCAAATCCCTGCATCCCTGCAGCCAACATAGCCCACGTTTATGACCACCCGAGTTGAGACGAGTTGCGAACGAGTCTGACCCTCACCCACTCATATGCTGCCATTATCTATTGCCATCTATATTACACTAATCCTAACCCTCCTCCTCCTCCTTCTTACCTCGGCGCATGAATTGGTTCTCCCATGGCTCAGACCATTCTTCAAGTATCTTACTGGGTAAAATGTCTTTGTACACGCGATACACCCGCTGGTGTGGCTGCCATCAACCCTCCTCATGACTCATGGGAATCCCCGGGACTCACCTCCAGATAAGGAACCCCGGCCTGACGTCAGCTGGAAGTCCTGGTCATCACAACTCACAAGATCAAACACTTCCCTCTCGGACTTGGCAGATACGCTCTCCGACTTAGTCGCGTCAGCATTCCCAGTGACAGACCGATATTCACTCACATCGTCAAGACGCTGGATCTGGGACTGAGAAAGTCGGTATCCGCTGTCATTAGCCGCCTTCCAGACGGGCGTACCTCACTTCAGTTTCGCTTGGGTCCGGAGTATACGCCACAGGAACCCGTCTCCTGTCTGTGCGACCAGCTCAAACGGCAACGCAGTAGGCGTGACAAGACTGAATGTGATGAGGCGCCAGACACCCTCGGGCCCGAGGCGCGTGTACCCGACAATCCGGCGGCGGTCTGAGGGTTGCCCTGTCCGTAAGCGCAGCAAGGAGACTAACGCACCAGTGGAGAGGAGCATGTCTTTCGTGATGACTCCCTGTTTGTTGAGACGCTTGTAGATCAGGTCCAGGACGCGTGTCCGGGCATTTGGGTTGGTGTACGAGCTGGTCGTCAGCCCTCGTCTTGCTCGAGCAGACCTACTTGCTCCACACCACCACGTCGATGTTGGGCGAGAACGCCTCGCCACGCCGATACGGCCCCACGATGTCGAAAAAGGGTGCCGTCAGTGAAACCGACGAAGGCGCCGTATTGTCCGAACTATCAGGCCCGTAAAACACCTCCTCTAGGCGCGGCTTGAACGCGTCAATCTCCTCTCGAGGGATCATGTGCTCCATGTCGCCCAGACGTTTGATCGACAGCTGGAGTTAGCAACCCCGATCCATCGCCCTTGGATTGTCATTTTAGCTCTTTGTGCACCTCCTACCCACCTTCATGCTTGGGCTGATCTTCCGCCCATCCACCTTATCCTCCTCGGCGACCTCCTCTAGGCTTCTCAATCCGGCTTTATACCTTTCGTCAGCAGACCTCATTATCCAACGCACAATTTTTCAGCCAACAACTTGCCGACTTTGTATATTCGCAGAAAGTCGCTCATCACAACTTGCGCGTTGCTCCGATTTGACAGCAAACGGTCTGGCTTACCGTCGAGCATGTCGTGAACCACCGCCCATAGGTATGAATTCTGGTGTCAGCTGGGGTCCTGAGTCCAAAAGCTTGCAAGGAGTGTATCTGACCTACTCTGTCTGACAGAACGTTCTCGATGTCACCGACGCTGATGTTCTCGCCCTTCTCCGCAGCCAGGAGCGCGATCGTGTCGTATGCCTCTCGGTAGTATGTTTCTGCTCGTCAACCAGTGCATCCGTCGTACCCCGGCAGAAGGGGAGTGAGGAATCCCACCACTCACGCTTGGTATCACTCGTCAACCGCCGATATGCAATGTGGTCGCGCAGCAGATCGAGCAGTTTGCGACTTGGAAGCGTGGTATCCCGATAATCTGGTGTCAGCTGGGACGAGTTTCTACCTGCCTGGATGTGCAGCGACTAGGCGTTTGAACTTCGCTAGCTGGTTGAGAGCGCGGGCAGAGGGTAGCCGTGCGTGTCCTGCGCATTTGAGATGAGGCACTCGAAGGCTTGCGCGTTGAAGGCGGCTAAACATTCTGCCACAGCTGTTCTGCAGCGGAACAGACGGCACGCTGCTATGTATAATAGCCCTTCACTCTATCGCGAGATCAGAGTGCTCGTTGGCATGTATGTTATGGATTTAACACACCATCACCCCCCTCCCGCCGCTCCAAAGTCTGATGCACCTCCACATGAGCGACCTCCACTCCGAAATATACTTTTACGTAAGCCTTATTTTGCACGTGAGCGTTATTGTTGCGTGGGAGGTCGCGACGTCGACGATCGTCGAACGCGACCATAACGTCGACGCATCTTGCAGCAAACGCCAACATCGCCTCGCACATCTCCCAAACACTTCCCTACTCTCCTTTAATTTCGCCATGCCAAAGGGAATGCGCTTTCTTACCGCGGCCGTGCCCGCTGTCTTTGTGTACCTCCTCATGCTGTTCTCCATTCTTCCCGTGCCCTTTGTGAGCGCCGAGACCGCCGGGTTAATCTTGCCAGTTGTGAGTTGTGACGGCGAGGGCTATCTAGCAACATAGCGGCTCTCGTTTATCTGCTCACTGTGTACTGGATACGCCGCTGACTCTAGCTGCCGTGGTGGCTCTTGGTCTGCTTTGGCTCATATTCGCTCATGTCCCTCGGCCTCGGCCTTGTGCGGTTCAACGACACGCCCGAGGCGTACGAGTCCCTCCTGGGCGAGATCACGCAGGCGAAGAACGAGCTCCGCGACCAGGGTGTGACTGTCGACTAGGTCCTTCTCACTCGTTCGCTCCGTAGACGAGGGACTATGTATGTAGAGATAGACAATGGTGGTACATGCACACGAAGTAGATCTAATCGAGCCGCTTGACAACGAAGGGGCCAGGGAGGCGCAGGGATGTACTCTAGAGTACCAACGCCCAAAGAATCTCCGCCTAGGCGTTGAGCAAGTCGTTCATCTCGCGCCGCATGCGCTCCATCTCGGCCTCGTTCTCGACCTCCTCCTCGGCCGGTAGGTCGGCGCCCACACGCCCCGCCTGGCCGAGCTTGCCGTCCGTAAGCTCGAAGAGCACCTTCTCGACCTCCACATCGGCCTCTTCCTCGAGATCCTCGTCGTCCAGGCCCTCCATGGTCTCCTCCATCATCTCCTCCATGATCCCAGACTGGTGTCAGCAACTGAGTACAAACCCGCCTACCTTCATCATCTCCATGGACATTTCCCGCATAGTCGCACTGAGTTGGGGCAGCTTGACGAGCTGGTTGGTAGCTTTCATGATCTCTGTCGATTTCTGGAACGCCCCGGTCACCTTGACCATTGCTGGGGTCAGCTACGTTGTTTCGCGCCTTCCGAGCCACACCCACCCAACTGATGCTGCAGCTGCATATCCACCGAGTTGATGCGCGCCTTGGTCGAATGCAGCCGGTCGCGCTGCTTGTTCGCCCGGACAATCTCCTTGGCGAGGATCCGCGCACTCTTGACATCATTCTTCTTCGCCAGCGTCTTGAGTTCCGATCGCGATTTGAGTGTTGCGCGATCAAGCTGGAGTCAGCAGGGGCATCACGACGCCGGCCCACATTCATGATCTCGCGGTCGACTTCGCGCTGGTTCTGGCGCAGTTTTCGGCGCCACTCGCGCACCCGCTCCTCGGGCGTTGGGCCGTATAGCCACCTGTTGAGGTTCTGCATCGTAGTCGGTGAGTTGGCGGATGCCGGAATCTAGCCCAGCTGTCGTGGCCAGGATGGAACGGTGCGGTCGACGATCGCAGCAGAGGTTGGAATACACTGCAATACGCTGCGCAAAGAGCGCTGCGGACGATGGGATGGGTAAATGCAAGCGAGTGTACAATCGAGCGATGCGTGGTCGTTACAGCTGCACCGGATCGTGTGGGCTGCTGTTGGTGAGTGGCAACTGTGGAGAATTGCGGAGATCGATCTTATCTCCGTTTCCTCACTGGGTGACGCGACTGGTGCCTGGGCGCAAAGGTATGTTGACAGTTGTCAATGAGCCTGTGCGATCTGCGATATCACTCTCAATCTTACTTCCACCGTCACACACTCAGCCGTCAACGAGTTGGCAGATTCACAGACGACGTCGACGCCATCACTTCCAATATGTGGATTCTGAGGGCACACGGCTCCGTCAACGGCCAGAGCGGTGAGTACGACTATCACTAAGTTCGTTTCGACTAACCTGCCAGAGTTCACCTTCGTGCTGGAGCAGAAACGGAGCTACCTCATCGGGCGGGATAAGAACGCCGATATCCGCTTTGCAGACCGCTCCGTGCGGCCAAAAGAGGGTATCCTTGAAATAGGAGACTGGAACCCCGCCGACGTGAGCTGCACACTTATTGCATTGAGCTCACAGCAGTTCAAAACCCCGCCCCGGCTTATATGGCGCGTGGAGGCGAAAAAGAACGGCGCCTTCCCTCCCCTCAAGGCGCTGAGCCAGCGTGAGGGTTTCTCAGCCACATACGTTAGAGACGACTACGACGTCGAGGAGCGCGCGGGTGGGGAAGAGTACGAGTTTGCAAGCGGCAACGGCATTGACATTGCATCGGGCATTTGTTTCTTGTGAGCTCCGTGACTGGGACTGGAGCTGACCGCAGCGCGGAATGGCATGGCCTGCGCATCGCGTACGACGGGTTCCGGGGCGAGTCGGACGAGTTCAAAGATACGCTTCGGAAGTACTGTGAACTACCCTGCCCTTCGGTCAAGCTGACACCAGGCGTCTCGTGGACGCTCAAAGCGGACGCAGATACCGACGTGGTCATCTCAGAAGAGTACAATAACCTTGCGAACCCGTCCCTGGCCGTATGCTACGGTGCACCGATCGCCATTCCCGCGTGGCTCCAGACACTCAACCACCGTCTTAAGGTGTGCTGGAAGAAGAACGCGGACTCACAGGACTCGTTCGAGTTCCCCGACCCCGCCGATCCAGACTACAAGCCCAAGATGAAGGACGGGATGCCAGCCCACCGCGCTGATATGGCCAGCTGGCGCTGCGATGTTGCCAACCGCACCCTCTTCTCCGACTTCTGCGTTGTCGGCCTCGTGGGGACCAAGAAGGTTAGCTCGCGATTTACTAGTGTGGTAGCTGACAGCAGGCGATGAAGGAGAGCACATACGTTCAGGCGATGGGCGCGACGTACAGGGAGATGGACATTGTTTCGCCGCCGCTCGTCTCCGGGAGAGACTTTATGGACCGGCTCGCGCCCATCCGTCGCGAAGCGGAGGCAGACGGCCGCGAGATCATCATCGTTTATTACCCTTCCCTGAAAAAGGAGTTACAGGATAAGCGCATCAGTTTCGACACAGTCGTCCTCGAGCCCTGTCACTCGTGAGTTTCGTCCACAACCACGCTGACAACCAGTGCGGGTGTGTACGTTGCCGGACTCGGGACGATGGTCTGGGGCGTGGTCAAGTACGGCAGCGTGAGAGACTACTTCCAAACACGACTGGATGAGGCTCAGCATAGTAGGTGCGGGGCCAAAGCATCCACTGACAACCAGAAACCGTGGGCGGGCCCCCGCCGGCGCCCCCAGCTGTGCAGAACGAGGCGGCGGAGGCGCGCGAACTTACGCCGCCCGAAGCCTCCGGCTCAGGTTCAGGACCCAAGCGCTTAGTCCGCAGGGGAGGTACCGCGTCGCGCTCGGTCTCACGAGCACCCTCGGTGCATCTGGACGTTGTGCCTTCAACCTTTCCGGAGGGCGAGACAATTGTACCTCCGCCAGTTGAGCAGACGTCGCCGCCCAAGCCTGCAATTCGAAAGGTGAGTTCTTTTCGTGAACCATGAGCTAACTCCAGCCTCTTCGCCGCCGCGCTGGCCGTGTCAAGGCGGACATTGACGAGCCCGACATGGATGATGGAATGCAGGGCCCATCATTACCACAGGCGTCGTACGCGCCCGAAACCCAGTTCTCGTCGGGTTCTGGATCCGGCACACAGCCCTTCCCCGAGGCGCGTGTGACCGAGTCCCGCGTCCCAGACTCTATGGAATTGGACACTCAGGTGTGTACTCACATTGTGCTTCGTTAACCCACTGCCCGCGTCCGTAGCGCCCCCAGCAACCCGGACTGGCCTTCGCTCGAAGCTGAAACGTCGAGCTGGGACCGCGACCCAATCGTCCGCGTTAGACGACTTCGACACGACTGTACATTACGAGGAGGCGGTCAAGAAAGAGCAGAAGGCGCGAGAGATCCGAGACTTGTACGAGGAGACGAAGCGCGAGACGATGAGTCTCGGTTCCGTCCCGAACAAGCGACGGCGGACTGCGGCCCCTGCAGAGTCCGTGGACGAGCTCATGCAGATTGACGAGGAGGACGACTTTGTGACCAAGGCTCTTCGCACAGCGCGGCCAAAGCGCAACCAGTCTCCAACCAAGAGCACCTCAGCGCCGGCGACAAAGAGCCCCGAACCAGTGCCTGAAAGGCCCGCGGATCCACCACGCCCAGCAAAAAGCAAAAGCCCACCCAAGGCTGCAGATACGGCCAAGAAACCGACGCCGCAGGCACAGCAGGAGCCGCCAATCACATCTCAGATGGACACGGACGAAGTGTTCCTCCAGGCCATCCGCAAGTCGAAGAAGAAGAATATGGAGATGGACGCCTTGGACCGCGAGTTCAACGCCATGCGGATTCCCAAGGCGGCGCAGAACTGGGTCCAAGACGACTACTCGATCGTGCGTGACTTCACGGACGACCTTCGGGGAAACTTCATCGAGATTGTTCGCAAGGATCTCTTTCGCAAGGATCCCCCACGGGTCTCGGTGCCTGTGGCCGACGATGGGCGCCCCAACTTCAAGAAGTTCAAGAAGGTAACTTGGAACTGTGACATTGCTGATAGAAGAAACAAGTTTCGCGCAAGCAACCGGTGGCACTTGTCCTCGGCGTGTCGAGCAATGAAGCTGCGGAGATGGGTGAACGTGAGTGACACACCCTGGATTTCACTGAGACCAGCGTACTGGGAGACGGAGGATGCTAGTTGCGGACGAGGGCCGCGCGGATCCCAGAGCAAAGCCCCAGCGACGCAAACGCAGAAGACGCAGACCCAACGCGCCGCAATGCTCGAGGATGAGGATGACGCGCCGCTCTTGCCCAAGTCTAACCGACGCCTCCTCAGCCAGATCCTAGAAGAAGGCGACGACGAGAACCGGTTTGCCCCTCGTCCAAGCCGCCGCCGCGGCATTACCCCTCTAACGCAGTCTCAACCCGACCCCACTGTTCGACGCCGTTCTACGCGTGCCGGGAGCGCAAACTCCGACCGCTCCAGTGTGTCGAGTACTCCCGCTCCGCCCAGCCGCGCAACTCGCACGCGGCGCCCCACCCAGGCGTCCAAGGCCGTGGCTGTGGACGACGACTCTGACGACGACGCCATGTTTGCGACTGCGCGGTCTACGCGCACCCGTGGTGCCCGGAGTGGCGTTTCGGGGACGGCTACGACGAGAGCATCCACGATCGACTTTGACGATGAGGTGCCTAGCAGCACGCGGGCGACGGCGGGGTCGAGTCGGGTGTCGGCGCGACGCAAGCTGCTGGTGGACGATGATGGTGATGATGTTGTGTTCCAGGGTGTTTCGAAGAAGCGACGTGTGGGCTGAGTGTTTACGCTGCATGCCTGTGCTATTGTGCAGGTGATAGTTGTGCATGTATCGTTAGTATCGTGGTCTAGCGCCGGGCGAGCGTCGAGCAAGAAGTCGAGCAGCAATCGAGGTAGACGACCTCCACCTCTTCACGAGGTGCCACTGTGCGGGGATATGATTTCAGCCCGGCCCGGTGCCTCTCGCCATTGACCGTGTACGGTGAGGTCCAGCCCAACTCTGGTGCCACGTGCGCCGCTCAGCCTCAGCCACGAAAATTGTTCCAGGCAGGCCATGTTGGCGACCGTTGTTGGCCAAAACCTCGCATTCTCTCCCTTCTTGCTTCTCTTTTACAAACCAAAATACAAAAAGTCAGTCCCCAGTTATGGCCAGCTATGTAGCCAGGTCGCTGTGGCCAGCTCTCTCTCGCAAAGCCTCTTGCTAACAAACAGATGGCCCCCATCGGCAAGCTCTACGGCTTCTCTGGCAACTCGCGCTTCCGCCGCGCCCTCGCCGTCGCGACCTACTGCGGTCTCGACGTCGAGACCGACCCCAACTTCACCATGAAGGACGGCGCATGGAAGACCCCCGAGTTCCTCAAGAAGTTCCCCCTGGGCTACCTCCCCGCCTTTGAGGGTGCCGACGGCCTCAACCTCCAGGAGTGCGGTGCCATCGCGGACTACTGTGAGTAGGGGCCCTTTGGCGACGTGTGGAACCGTGCCAGCAACATGTTGGTCTCCAGGATGAGACTTGCTATTCAGTTATCCCTGTCTTAATTGACATGTGTCGATAATTTCCGCGGGTGGTACCGCATTCTCTGATCCCCACACGTCGTCCTGCCAACACATTGGGATCGGCAAGCTGACACCCAGTCGCCTCGCTCGCCCCCAACTCCGACATCGTCCCCTCGGACAAGAACGCCGCCGCCGAGGTCCGCGAGTGGCAGTACTTTGCCGACCAGGAGATCATGATCAAGACTGGTGTTTGCATGCGCATGCTCAACAACCGCCTGCCATACAACAAGCCCGTCTTCGAGGGTGTCCTCAACGAGGTTATGGGCCGCCTCGAGCTCCTGGACAAGATCCTCCTCAAGAAGACCTACATTGTCGGCGAGCGTCTCACCATTGCCGACATCTTCCTCGCCACCTCGCTCACCAACGCCTTCACATCGCTCATTGACGCCTCGCTCCGCGAGAAGGTCCCCAACACTGTCCGCTACTGCAACACCGTCATCCGCAACGCCAAGATCGCCAAGGTCTTTGGCAAGGTCGACTACATTGAGAAGATGCCCGCGTTCCAGGCTCCTGCCAAGGCCCCCAAGAAGGAGAAGGCCCCCAAGGAGGCTGCTCCCCCCAAGCCCAAGGCTGAGAAGAAGCCCAAGGCTCCTGAGCCCGAGGACGACGACATCGACCTTGCTCCTCCTATCAAGAAGGAGCGCAACCCCCTCGACGACCTCCCGAAGTCGTCGTTCAACCTCGAGGACTGGAAGCGCCAGTACTCCAACCTCGACACCCGCGGTGCCGGCGGCTCGCTCGAGTGGTTCTACAAGAACTTTGACTGGGAGGGCTTCACCATCTGGCGCATGGACTTCAAGTACAACGACGAGCTGACCTTGACCTTCATGTCCAACAACCAGATCGGCGGCTTCTTCACCCGTCTCGAGGCTACCCGCAAGTACGCCTTTGGCTCGGCTGGTGTCCTTGGCGCCAACAACGACTCCATCATCACCGGTGTCATTGTGTGCCGTGGCCCCGACGCCATGCCCATCGTCTCCGCTGCCCCCGACTACGAGTCGTACGAGTTCACCAAGCTCGACGTCCAGAACAAGCCCGAGGACAAGGAGTTCTTCGAGGGTGCCCTTGCCTGGGACCTCAAGGTCGACGGCAAGGAGTTCGTCGACGGCAAGCTCCTCAAGTAATCGCTCGAGACCTGTTGATATGGGGGATCGCAGTGTGAGGCGTGTACTGGGCAGCACGCCCCGTTCAAGGCCACTAGTGGTAGTAGGCCTGTAGTAGCAGTCGCGCATGTTGTGTCCATAATGCATTGCGGCTGATCTGTATGAGAGAACGTTGCAGCACGCTGACCGATGTCAGGCTGGGCCCAGCTAATACCCACACCATTCCTAACGGGTTATCTTAACTAACGATCCTCAGCAGTCTGCAGCCTGCAAGGCCGAAATCTCTGGGCCAGCATGCTCAAACGACCTTGGCGCTAAATTACCCGGTGTACATTTGTATGTATATAATGTCATCTATTAGGGCCCACTAGACAGCGGGACTAGTATGCCGGTCGAGCATCTGCTTCTTCTCTCTGTGATAAAGCTCGTTAGCCTCACCAACCTTCTCGCCCTTGGTGTCCTTGCCATCGTAGGCGTTCTGGGTGTCGGTGAGCTTGATGTCCTTGATCATGAACACTGCGAAGATGGGCGGGAAGATGGCTACGACAACGGCACCAAGCACCAGCTGGTGCATCATGTGCTGGTACGCGACAATCGCACCTGTGCGGATGGGGTCGTCCTTGGGCATCAGTGCGATTTGCGTAATGTCGCCAAAGATCTCGACCAGCAGAGTCGCGTTGTTGGTGGGGACGAACTGCTCAAGGTGACCGGGCATGTGCTGCTGCCAGAGACCAGTCGCGGCGGCTGAGCCGACAGCATTGCCCACCTCGGTGAGAAGGAGAACGACGGCGGTGACGGTGGCCACGTCAATGTGGGCGACGGACGCCTGCGCAGCGACCTGGATCGAGGTGGCGGCGAAACCACCGCCGATACCTTGGAGAACCTGGCACATGACGAGCGAGGCCATGTTGCCGTTGGGGCCACGGGCGTGAAGCATGATGCCACAGCCGAGGAGGCGGATAAGGAGGCCAACTACAAGCATCCACTTGAAACGACGAGTGGTGGCCATGATGACACCGGCCAGAATACCAAAGGCCGTAAGACACAGCGTCTGGGTGTAGCTGAAATACGAGAGGTGGCTCTGGGAGAGGTCCTCAGTAACGTACATGTAGCTTAGGTTAGCGAATGCTGAAGTAACCAGGACTCACGAGTAAAGGTAGGTGAATTGGAGGTAGAAGGAGACAAAGTCGAAGAAACCAATGAGACAGGCGCCAAAGATAGGGATGCGGCGGAACCAGCGCATGGGAAAGACTGGACGGGCGGGGACCTTCCACTCGTACAGAAGGAAAATGGGGAAGAGGACACAGCCGACGACCAGCATAGCGATCATGCTGGGGTTCTTCCACTGGCCTTTGGCCTTGTAAACGAGAGCGAAGGTGAGAAGGATGAGGGCGAGAGAAGTACCGAGAAGAATTGTGCCGAGCAGGTCCATGTCCTTAGCGGCACGCTTGAAACGGGCACCAAGAGACTCCTTGAGGGGGACGACACCGCGCGACTTAAGAATCTTGAGGCCCTTCCACTGGGCCCAGAGAAGGGAGAGGATGAGGGGCAGGAGCGTTGCCGGCATGAGGATGGCAAACATGCCGTAGCCCCAGCGCCAAGTGGAGTTCTTAAGCATGGCCTCAGAGATGAGGCCGGCAACGAAGGCGTTCATGATGAACCAGACTGTCAGCAGCGAGCTGACCAGCCCGCGCCAGCGGAGCGTGGTCAAGTCGGCGACGATGATCTGCTGCATGATTTGCAGGCCAGTGTAGCCGAGGGTGTAGATGACGGAGCCCGCGTACATCCCTCCAGCTCCGGTGGCACTGGCAATGACGGCGTATCCAACAGCATAGAAGACGGCGAGGCCGACAAAGCATTCACCACGACCGAATGTGTCTGAGAACTTGGCCCAGAATGGCTTGCCCACGGCGATGATGATAGAGTTGGCGGTTTGCACTGTCCCCAGGCTCGAGTGAAGGCCGAATTCGGACCAGCTGGCCGTCAGCAACAGATAGCAACCTGCGCACACACGCAGTGGCGTTGTAGAGATAGGTGGTCATTCCGTCCAAAGAGTCTGGTAACGTCAGTTCCGGTCGGTGCCCTGGGTGCCTGTTCCTCCTCGTTGCTGCAACTTACAGACATAGGCTGCGATTCCGAGACTGTGGAACGGTTAGCATTGTGCCTTCAGTTCCAAAGTAGCAGGACATACGAGATGAACAAGATCCATTTGGTCTTCTTGCTCCACGCAGCCTCAGCAGCCTCGACTTTGAGAACACCGATGGGCTTGAGGGCCGTCTCGGCAGCGAGCGTCTCATCGCTGGAATGGGGAGAACGCAGCCTGTCGTGTCCGTCGACAGGCAGTTGAGCCTCCTTGTTGTGATGTTCCATAATGAATGGTTGGTCTGAGTTGTGAGGCCATGAGATGGAAGGTTTGCAGACTTTATAGCGAAGCTCCACAGCAAGTCGCCGGAGTCAGTCAAGATGTCGCCGAGCCAAGAGCAGGGCGAAATGTTTTGGATCTGGATCTGAGTCCTACTCTGACCGACGGCCCACCCTGACAGCCTTGGCTGCATTCTCGCCCTCTGGTTCAATGATGACCGCATGGCTGGAGGCTACGTTAATGTGCGGTTCGGGCCGTTACTGTGCGGCTCTGTGTGCGGCTCTGGGCCTGGTACCGAGGCTGGCGAGGGTATGAGGGTATGGAGCAATTTTTCGGTTCCCGAGGGCGTTGAGGGCGGCGTTATCAGATTACATTTGGATCTGTTCTCGCTGAAAATATGGTTAGAGGCGTGTGTCTTGGCGGGGTCGTAGGGCATCCTTAACAGCCGGAGCATGCAGAGCAGCTGACAACCATATGCCGCACTGTCTGAGTATGTGCAATGTCGCGGCCGAAAGAGCGCCACGACCAACCAGGTGGTCTTATCTGACAAGACCTTAGGCCGAAGACTCAGGACTCGGCGTCGCTCCGAGATCGACATGACGCACCCGCATCACATGCTCGTTCTCTTGGCACTCCTATCAGGCACGAACGGGTTAATGCACCAGAGATCCAGGCCAGGCAATGCATCCGCTGCACCGTTGTTTGGGATACGCAACTTTTACATTATTGATGATCTCGATCACGAAGGCCTAGTCCTGAGGTACTCTCACTGGTACACACCCAATCTGAGAAGCATACAGCCAGTGTCTGGCCCCAGTCTGATTAAGTACATGATTGCATAAAAACCGAAGGGCTGCAAACGCTCGTCCAAGACGCCGCTTACAACGGCCATAGATCTCATCTTGCTGCGCTGCTGAGCACGAGACCACCCGGGATTATACACATCAGGGCCCAACTGAATGCCGTTCCGCTTGGGGCGTACCCCTTGACAGCCGTCGCAGTGTACGTATAGTTCGGGTTGATGGTGAGCGGGTTCACGCGTCCAAGCGCCTTGAGATTGACAGGAGGAGCGGGAACGGCGGACATGTCAACGGCGGAGGCGTTGTAGAACACACTGCCATTACCTGCGCCCTTGGCGTTAGGATTGGGCGGTGGGATGATGGTCCACATCTCCGTGTTGCACGCGCCCGGAAACACGCCTGTCGCGTTGAGCAAAGGGACGTTCGTCGGGGCCTGGTTTGTCCAGTTGGTCAGGGCTGCCTGGAATGCCCAGACCGCTGCCATTGTGCTGTTCGCGTCCTGCCGCCCAAGGCTCGGCAAATTCCAGTTGTTCTGCGCACTCGACAGCATGCTGTAGTGTGTGTAGAAGGTGGAGTCGTTTGTGCCTCGCAAAGACCCTGGTATCGCCCCGCCAGTTAGGACCGTGTAGACCACATTTGGCACGTCGTACCTCTCAGACTCGTCAAAGGTGAGCTGGACGAGGGTGCGGTTGTCGTTGAACTTGGGGTTGGACAGAAGCGGGAGGAGGCAGTACTCCAGCCATGCCGACAGAAAGCTCACGTCTGTGTCATGCCCGTCGTTTACGAGGTTCGGAGTAATCCAAACGTGTTGGGGTAAGGCCGACCCGTTGACATCAACCGCGCTTGTGTAAGCTGGTGCCCCTGGTGAAGGGAGCCGTTCTCACCACTCACAAGTCGTTGAAGTTGCGCACCCTTCTCGCCCGCTCTGGATGCGCCGCGATGCTATCCGCTATGATGTGGGGGTTATGCTTACGCATGTAGTAAGTGTACTGGCCGGCGGAAGTGTCGAGGTAGTTGGGTTGCGAGAAGTCCCCTGCGAACCCATCCGTAGGCATGTTCTCCTGGTACGACGCCCAGGAGATGTTGCGCGTTTCAAGCAGGTCGACCACTGTTGACACATTGAACGGGAGGTAGTAGTGGGCGTCGTCGGGCATACCAAAGAAGTCCCCCGCGACTTGTATCAGCTTTGCTCATTGA
Organism: Cutaneotrichosporon sp. PL3408A; assembly: GCA_023629975.1. Lineage (NCBI taxonomy): Eukaryota > Fungi > Basidiomycota > Tremellomycetes > Trichosporonales > Trichosporonaceae > Cutaneotrichosporon > Cutaneotrichosporon sp. PL3408A. Next base: position 3,736,824 of record JAMAMB010000001.1, read on the forward strand.
GCTCGGGCGAACGGGCACCGGCACACGCGCGGGCCGAGCGATGCACTCAAATCTTCCCCCATCACACTCACTGGCAGCAACATAGTTGGGTTCGGACGGATGAGTGACTGCACTGTAGTTTGTTAGCAGAATACCCTGCTTGGCGATCTGCTGGAAGGTTGGAGATGCCGCCGCCGTTTCGAAGTCCATGTTCTCCAACCACACTGTGATGAACCGGTCGTACGCTGCGCCCTTGACCAGAGGTTGGACAGGCAGGGAGCCATTACTGCGCCCGACGTAGTTAGCCGACTCGCATGTGGGACACGGAGCTGGTGATTTGAAGGACTGAGGCTTGGCTGGAGCTGCCCCACTCAGAAGGGCGATGGTGATAGTTAGACGCAGCAACATGGCTGCTGCTCAAGTCCGAGAGGGGACGAGTTGAGCGGGGTAGATGTATGCCTGTAATGTATGCCGCTGCGGCAGGCTGGCCAACAGAAACGTGCGTTGTATCTGCGTGTGCTGTCGTGGGTCTACGTTAACGGTTTACATCAACGCAGTCCCATGCTGCTAAATCGTGAGATCCGGCACGGGCGTGTTATTTTGGGTACCGCGATCGGTTGAGCTGTGATTAATTTTGGCTGAGACCGCCGCGTGGGCACGTGGGTGCCTGACTTCTACAACGTGCCCAGATAGTGCCAAAGTAGACAGACAAACTAGCAACCGCAACATATGTTTGCTGCGGAGGGAGATTGTTTACTCGTTGATAGAGGTTTCGGCTGTTGTTCCATTTGCTAAAGGCTGCCTACGCGGAATGGCATTAGGTGGGAGTTGTGCAACGAGTTTAAAGGCTATACCTCGGTATTTGGCGTTGTACATTTCGAGGTCGTTCATCGCCCTTTCGCATCACACTGTTTGGCCTTGGTTTGTCGTCCATCAGCGGCTTCTGTGAGTTGACCATTGTCAGTTGCTTGCTAGGCTTTGTTTAGGAGTCATCAGCTCAACCAGTTGTTGTTGTTGTTCTGATTCATTCGCATAACAAAGCAAAGACATCGTAAATCGCATCACATCATCAAGCTGCGCAAGACTCAAACAGAGCCCAAGCTAGCAGTATAGAGCAAACTTGTACAACATTTTACAAATTGCGACCTAAGACAACCTACCATTCTGTTTTATTTTATTTTATTTTATTTTATATATGTTTCGTAATTTAAAGGCAGGCATGACAGGGACTTGGGGGGGAGAAGGGCTGGCATCAGCTTTGGCTCTTGATAAAACTCACATCCACATCTGGAGAGCTAGAGGCGGTGGAGGCCGCGGCGAGGCTTCTTCTTCCTGGTTGTGGTGGGGGTCGTGGGCGGCATTGATTCGGCACGAGGTGGGAGGAGAGAAGCGGCCGCGGTGGGGTCGACTTCGTCGTAAAGACTAAGCCGACGGGCAGCTGTGGAGGCAGTGATCGAGCTCTCCCGGCTCTGTGAGTCGTAGGGACCGGGTGAGCGGTGGCTGGGGAGGGAGCGATACGTGCCGGAAGGGCCACGAATGGTGCTAGAGCGAGAGGCAGCGTTGCCAAGGGCGATTGACGTGTTGGAGGAGTTGGAGCCAGAGGCGGAGGGGTAAGTGTTGGAGTTCGCGGTGTTGGTCGAAGTGGCGGGAGGTGTACGACGAGTGAGCGTGCGGAGGTTTGGGATAACGGCGAATCCGCCTGGGCCTTCGTCATCCTCACCTTCAACAGTGGTAAAGAAGATGGAAGCTGGGGCGATGCGGGGTTGGTTCCAGTTGGCGTAGACGGGGATTGGGGGTATAGTGGTGACAACGCGAACGGGGAAGGTGGGAGGTGCAGAGTTGTCCTTGCTGCGGTTCATGTTGATCTCTCCGAGGGGTGTACGGCCGGCGGACGGCTTGCGGCGAGGGGGGGCAGAGAAGGGGTTGGTGTAGTCGCGAAATGGATCAACATTCTCGTTCACATTATCGCGGTAGACGACGGGCGCGGGATTGTATTCAAATCCATCGCCTGCTGTCAGGTGATGAACGTGGAATTGTACCAGTGTGGGAAGATTACGGGGCGTGGGGCTGAGGAGTGGAGAGAAGTGATTGCAAGGAAGCCGCACAGGTAGAACCGATGGAAGGGGAAGCTGTCAGCTACACTCACCGAGGCCATTCCAGATTACGTCCCTTCCCGCGACAATGTAAGGACCAGTAGGAAGATCCATGAGGCTTGAGTGGTGTCCTCGCAAGGGTGTTGGAAAGGGGACTGAGGAAAGTACAGAGATACTGTGACAAAATGGTGTGAATGCGAGAGAGGTGAGTTCTACAGACTGATTATATGGTGTGGATACCGTCAATCTAGAGCAAGACGAGCGACGTTCAGAAAGCTGGAGATGAAGAGCAGGAGGGAGATGAGCCAGAGGTCTGTTTATATCTCATTCAGACCGCCTCTTAGAGCTCTCCGCTATGCTCGGGGACTGCAGTCAGTGGTCAGTGCGTGCTGCGCAGAAATGCTCCACGAATGCTGCCCCAAAAACTGCCCCAAAACTACGACAAGACTGCCTCAAAGGTTGCCCCAAAGCATCGAAGCAAAGGTTGCTGCATTGGGAAGTGAGTGGAAAGTGAAGGCAGGACACAGGGGAGAATACGCTCGCCTCGTGCCTCCGATACAGTACACACAGCTCGTTGTTGTGAGCGGTAAACAGAGCATCTCGCATTCGAGGACGCCTCGTGCCTGCCCGTGCGCGTTTGCCTCTAAAGATCAACGGCATGCCACATGTCAGTCAAGTGTGAGCAGGGATTTGGCGGGCTTCTTCTGCACTCCACGACCTCTTGTGGGCGTATTCTGATGTGTTTCTGCAACAGGCCCATTGTTCGTTGCTGATGCACCGGCCCTGCGTCATTAAGCATCAGTACCAGTGACTTGTTCCAAACGGCTTGTTATCGCCTGCTACAGGGGAGTGAGGATGGTGACCGCGGCATCCACCAAAATACTCAACAGAGCTTCAGGGTATGTGATCGACCGTCGAGAATGCGATGAAGGCAGGTAATGTCCCGACGCCCCAGCGCGTTTGCTCGTGCACGCACGCGGGGCAGAAGCAAGAGTGGTCTGCGGGACCCCAGCTCATTACTGCCGGAATGTTCACATCCCCACTGCCTTCACTTCCCACTCAGGAGCCAGTTGTGTGTGGCTTCGTGTCCAAAGCGTGTGTCTGTGGCTTGGGAAACGGCCCGTGAACACACCAAGTCATTGAACGACTTGGGGTTGGAGGAGTTTTGTCAACCACTTCCGTGTCCGTCTTTCACCTCCTTGTCCGACCATTGCCAACGGTTGAGCACTTCCAGTTTGTTGGGGCATGATCAAAACCATGTGTGGGTTGAGTTGTCAAAACGGAAAGACAGGACGGAAAGACAGAGCAGAAGATAATGAAGGGTTGAAATGGAGACGGTAAACTCCCCTTTGTCGTCCACTGTCGCGATATTGCGTTTGATTGCGATATCGCGCTTCTCAAGTCAAATGCACTCAAGATGATGAACCTTTCAAGCTTAGAAGCCCAAGCCAACCATGCGTGCGGGGGGAAGCCCAGGATGAAACGACGATCCGGAAGCATTTGCGGAATGCGAAGGTCCCTTCCTGGTGTCACCTGCTAGTCGGGAAGATCTTGCCGACCAGGTGACAACAGTTCCTTGGTCAGTCTTGTTCGTTTGTTCATTGTTCTCGTTTTTTCGGATGCAAGACGAGTGTCACGGTATCAGCATGACTGTCACCCGATGAAATGGTTGTTCATGATCAGCGGGCTGAAATGCCCCCTAGTCTCTGCGCAAATTCATCTCTTTGCACACCGCCAACCCCATGGAGATGGAGGCTCGCCCTACGCTTCTTATCCTCACTTAGTTAGACATGATCGGCAGGCAATGGCGCCGCGCATCGATTACCACGACAAGGCCTCGCCACATCCGCGTGTCCCCGATCGCAGCTGCTGAAATCATTCTCTGCCCGAGTCTCCCCATCGCATACGACGCCGCTTCAACATGTAGCCTCCCTACCCCCCACCTCGTCCCCTTGTTCCTGTTCCACCTCGGCGCTGCAGTCGCATGAGGAGCTCTTGGGAGGAAAGAGAGGCCCAAGCACTACTCCCTGTGAGCAGACATGTCTGAATGGCTAGTTAACAGCTTTGATCGTGGCTGAACGCCACCGGTTCCTTCCGAAATCACGCTGTGTGCATCGTGTTCACGGTGTGCTGTCGTGTGTTTTGAGGGGCGACGCCAGTTGGACGCCAGTTGGACGCCAGTTGGAGGTCAAGCTGGCAGTCGGGGTTGGAGAAGCGTGGGGTGTCTCGACGCCGCATCCCCACCGCCCTTCGTCCACACTGCCCCGCCATACAGAGAACAGGCGAGCCAAATCGTGAGTTTGGGCTCAATGAGCATTCAGAAGTAGCCGTAGAAGCTGTGAAGTGCTCAAGGCATTGAGACAAGCATGGTCCACTTCACGGGTCCCCGTCGGCGCACTGGTTGTCCCTCTTGTTGTATAGCTTCTCATTCGTCAAGGGTTGGGCTGCCGTGCGGTCACACCTCACAGGAAAAGTGGCAAGACCGCCAGCTAATGTTGGGGCAATAGTGTATGCCGCTCGGAGGACGCCGCCACTCGACTCATTCCCGCCCCGCAACTCCCACAGTGCGCCAGAAGCCACCATCGATGCCTGACCACAAGCCTAGCTGCCGGACTCTCGCCACCAAGCCATCTGCTAGACTGCAAAGGCGCAACCCCTCAATGGTAAGTGAGCTCTCGAGGGGGGTGGCCACTCCGAAGGTCCCGACACCAAACTCGGTCTCTTCTGAGCTCACTGTGCAGCTATCCCTCTAACGTTAGGATCCGCACCTGAGGCCCTTCCACTTCGTGTTAGTGTTGCCCGTGTGACTCGCAGAGCCACGGACAGACGCGGTCGCCTCGTCCGAGTGAGAGCATTTCAGCGGGTACGGAATTCGTGTTAGCTTGGTGAGTGGCTGTCAGCGTCCGATGTGCGAGGGTCAGCCAGAAATGCGAAACGAGCCCCTTCCTGCGAGCAATCGATGAGTCCCCACTGAGAAGCCCAGAGTCGTTGCTGGATTTGAACGCTGCGATGTCAGTGTGCCGAAGTTGGAACGGAGGACGGCATGTCCCCCTGAGACTGACCTCGGGGGGTACAGTCCCCATTGTTCCGACATATGTGTGAAGTCCTCGTATGCCCGGGCTGGTCACGGGAGTGACCAGAGGGACGCACCCTAGGAGAGCAGGTCATCTCTGTAGCCGAGCTAATCCAGCACTAACCTCGGACCAGCGTTGAACGATGCGATGTCCTAAGGACTAAAGCGTGAGTGGTTGCGCTTGAAAACGAAGGCTGGTCAGGACATGTGGCGCCTTCGGCGGAGATGGGTCTAGCGTCCAGTGATCCTCCCTCGGCCGCGGTAGTAAAAGGTATTGAACTGTGAGTGCTGTACTTAGTTGACCATATGACCGTGTTGAGCTTGAAGAGATGAAATCTCGGGGACGTCGTGAGCTGATGTCTGGTGGGTCAATGGCGACGTAAACGGCGCTGACCAGGATGAGAGAAGGGCAGAAGGGACAAAGGTACGCTTTGATCGGGGCGCCCGGGGGCGGTAACCGGGGGGCTCATCTAAACCGAAGCACCAATTGTTGCACAACGCTGAAACTAGCAGGTTTAGTACAGTGTGCCTTTGGACTCTTGCCTCGTTCAACCAGCAGGCAGCACTGCGTGGTGGGCGGGCATGTACGATTGAGTGTTGATCACGTGCAGCGCTGTCAGACCCGGTCGACCAAGCTAGCATCTGTTCTCGACTTGATCACTTCGACAATCAGCTCGAGTGCTGTCTGTTCCGCCTGTGCCCCCTTGCCTCTCGCAGATGTGAAGGGAACGTTGCATGTTTCGAGCTTCAGAGCGAACGTTGGATGGAAGCTATGGAACTTTGCGGCTGAAACCTCCTTCCAGCAATTGGACGATCCCTGCTTCGGGTATATCCTGTACGTTGTATATCCGGTCCTTTGTAAGGTTCCTTCCCGGGCAAATGTCACAGCTCCTCGTCTCCCAAACTATCATTCATAACAGACTCTACAAGCAGACTCGGTCGTTACCGCTTGCCAGCGCAGAACAGGCACAGGTGTCGTCCACACTTTACTCCTCTAGAAGCACTTGCGGTGGACAATCGAGGGTCCAGCCTCGTCGTACTCGCTCTTCGAGATCCACATCTGCTGGAACGTCGAGAGCGAAGCCAAGATAGAACCTCCGATCCAGACGGAGTACTTGCGCTCGGGAGGCGAGACGATCTTGACCTTCATGGAGGAGGGGGCGAGGGCGGTGATCTCCTTCTGCATACGGTCGGCAATACCGTTGTACATGGTGGTACCACCGGACATGACGATGTTACCGTAGAGGTCCTGAGGGTCAGGGGTGCGTCAAAAGCGAGTACAACTTACCTTACGGATGTCCAGGTCACACTTCATGATGGAGTTGTAAGTGGTCTCGTGGATACCGGCGGACTCGAGGCCAAGGAACGAGGGCTGGAAGAGGGCCTCGGGGCAGCGGAAGCGCTCGTTGCCGATGGTGATGACCTGACCGTCCGGAAGCTCGTACGACTTCTCGAGCTGCGAGGACTGGGCGGCGGTCTGAAGCTCCTGCTCAAAGTCGAGAGCGACGTAGCAGAGCTTCTCCTTGATGTCACGGACGATTTCACGCTCGGCCGAGGTGGTGAAGGGGTAGCCACGCTCCATGAGGATCTTGATAAGGTAGTCGGTGAGGTCACGACCAGCAAGGTCAAGACGGAGAATGGCGTGGGGAAGGGAGAAGCCCTCGTAGATGGGGACAGTGTGGGTGACACCGTCACCAGAGTCGAGGACGATACCGGTGGTACGACCGGAGGCGTAGAGGGAAAGGACGGCCTGAATGGAGACGTAGAACGCGGGGGCGTTGAAGGTCTCGAACATGATCTGGGTCATCTTCTCACGGTTCTGCTTGGGGTTGAGAGGAGCCTCGGTGAGGAGAACGGGGTGCTCCTCGGGGGCGACACGAAGCTCGTTGTAGAAGGTGTGGTGCCAGATCTTCTCCATGTCGTCCCAGTTGGTCACGATACCGTGCTCAATGGGGTACTTGAGAGTGAGGATACCACGCTTGGACTGAGCCTCGTCACCGACGTAGGAGTCCTTCTGGCCCATGCCGACCATGACACCCTGGTGGCGGGGGCGACCGACAATGGAAGGGAAAACAGCACGGGGGGCATCGTCACCGGCGAAACCGGCCTTGCACATGCCGGAACCGTTGTCAATAACCTAAGAGCGCCGTTAGTAATGCCAGTCGGGGCAACGAAGCGGCGCGCATCTCACAAGGGCAGCAACGTCGTCCTCCCTGTAGCAAGTCAGCGGATGCGTTGGTTGGCTTCTTGGACGCCACAGTGGCGCTGTTGAAACTCACATGATGGGCGTTGTGTTGGGTGGGGATAAAGTCTACCTGTAAGACGTGTCAGCGTTGGGCTCTTATATGGGTCGTGCGAGGCACAGGCCGCCGATTGCTCGACGCAATGGAGATGGGGTCGACGGGCTGGGCGGGCTGCGGGCTGCGGTTGGATGGATCGGTGTCGACGCCACCAGTCGGTGGTTGCGGGAGGCAGTGCCTGCAGATTGGGCAAAAGGCTACGTGGCACGCTGCGGGCTGTGCCCCGACACCGCCGAGAGCTGCGATCGGCGTCTCCAGTACATAAAGGGAGTGCACGGAGTACCTCTTGACTGCAGCCTGCGGATAAAAGTCCCATCGGATTGCCATTGCTGTCTGAGAACAAAGATGCGAGGTGGTGTTCATGACAAAATCACCAAAAGGTGAAATGATTCTTTCATCCGTTTCTCGATTCGACCAGCAACGCCGCAACCAAGGGAGATTTCGCAGTCGATGCGGCGAAGGAGATGTATGTGGAGGGGGAGACACTTACAGGTAAGAGTCTAAAAGGTCGTTAAAGCAAGCTGGATTATGCTTGCGTTTCTTGTCGAGAACAGATAGAGAGAGAGAGAGAGTGGGATGAGTTGAGAGAGAGGAGCGATGAGGAGAGGGGTAGATATGATGCGGTGGATGGGATGGAATTGGGGTGGTGGGGGGGAGGGGAGGCAAGGGGGAGGGGGGAGAGAGTGCCAGCGCGGCGGGACCTGGGGGACAAGGGGGAGGACAAGGGGGGTGACGGCGGAGGGGGAGGACGGGCCATCCCACCATTATGCCTGACGCCCCTCCTGGGTGGAAATTGGATCCTGGGTGGGACTTTTGGGTGAGAGTTTTGGGTTGGGTGGACTGGTTGGTGGACCGTTGGGTGGGCTGCTGGGTGGGCTGCTGGGTGGGCTGCCTGGGTGGGCTGCACTGGGTGGGCTGCACTGGGTGGCCGAGAATCCCTCCCCCATGCCCTCCCCCATGCCCTCCCCGGCCGCCCTGGCAAAGGCTCTAGCTCATTCATTTCATCTCTCTCTCTATTTTCATGCAATGACGCTTGGGGCGCTCTGGGCGCTTTGCCTTTTTCAGGGCGCGTTTTCAACTCTGTGATGTACCAAAAGATAACGCCGAAACTCACCTTGTCGGAGTTTTATTTATGTGGCAGTCTTGAAACGGAATCCATCTCGCCTCCCTTCGGATGACGCGCCACGTGAAAGCTGTAATCGATGATGCATGCGCGTCGTCAGGAGTTGGTGTGCTCTGGGTGAGGTTCATCACCATCAAAGTGCATTTCAACAACAACACCTCACCAGCTCACAACTAAACCCATTCATTCATTCATTCAACATGCCGCTCGAGTCGTGCATGCTAGTGTAAGTGGTTCAACACAATGCATTTCACATCTAACGCCCAGGCTCGACAACTCAGAGTACATGAGGTGATCTATTGCGCTCCGTTCGTAGCTGACATTAGGAATGGCGACTACACACCAACCCGATTCCAGGCCCAGTCGCAGGCCGTCTCCACAGTCTTCTCAGCAAAGACAGACACAAACCCAGAGTCTGCAGTTGGCCTCATGACAATGGCCGGCAAGTCGTGAGTTGACGGACCTCAACTCTCAGCTGGCGCCCGTGGACGTAGTCAGCTGACAATCAAGACCTTCCCTCCTCGTCACTCCAACCAACGATATCGGCAAGCTTCTTTCAGCTTTGAACAAGGCCAACATCGGCGGCGTGTCTGATCTGACAACCGCGATTCAGGTTGCCCAGCTGGCCCTCAAGCACCGAGAGAACAAGAACCAGCGCCAGCGCGTTGTCGTATTTGTCGGCTCCCCCATTGACGACTCAAAGGAGGAGCTCGTAAAGCTCGGCAAGCGCCTGCGCAAGAACAACGTCTTTATCGACATTGTGACGTTTGGTGACGAAGGGATGGGCAACGATGACAAGCTCAACGCGCTGGTCGAGGCTGCGGGGGGAGGCGAGTCGTAAGTGATGACGGGACCTTCCTCCACCTTCCCTCCAAAATAGCGCTGACTCGCAGGCACCTCGTGTCAGTGCCACCAGGGCCACACCTGCTGTCAGACGTGATTCAGCAGTCTCCCATCCTCTTCGATGCCGACCGCGCACCAGCAGCGAGTGGCGGTGACGACGACGGCATGATGGACTTTGACGGCGGCGATGACCCCGAGTTGGCGATGGCAATCCGTTTGTCGATGCAGGAGGCACAGGAGCGGGCTCAGCGCGAGCGTGCAGCAGCCACCAGCACCGCAACAGACGTCGCCGCCATTCCAGAGGAACCGCACGAGCCCAAAGACCCCGAGCAGGGCAAGCGCGGTCTTGAGGTTGGCACCACAGCGCCCTTGTCCAATGCCAACGACCCAACAATCGCTACCGCACCCGGAGACGACGAGGGTGACGACGACGAATACATGGACGACGATGAGGAGGCTATGATCGCGCGCGCACTGGCCCTGTCGCGCGGGGAGGACCCCGATGCTGACGACGTGGGAATGGAGTATGACGAGGACGAAGAGGACGAGGAGGCGGCGATTGCTCGCGCGATCGCCATGAGCCTGGAGCAGAACAAGGAGGAGGACAAGGACAAATCGTCCTAGCCGGGCAGTCGGTGGGTTGATCGCGCAGCGTGCGTAGATGTGTAAGAGGTCAGATGTCACATTGCATCAACACAGCTGCGGGCGGTGCTGCTCGTTCAGTCTTACACCGTTACACCTCCGCAGGCGAAGCCGAAATAACAGATCTGCGTCTTGCAGCGTACCACCGCCTCGTACGCAGCGGAAGGCCTGAGCTGAAGTCTACACTGACCCGAGCAGACTGCGGCGTCGCAGGCAGCTCATTCCGGTGCACCGCCTGCAGCTCCTCCCGCTTTAGTCACTGACCACCCCCGATGTTGCCTGACTGTGCTCAGCATGCCTTCAAGACACCTAACCAACAGTGCAGTAAGGGCGAATTGTTTGACCGATAGTGTACGTGATTTCAATAATATGGTACTACAAACTCAAGGTAAGATATCGCCAAATTTTGCGCCTACACATCCGCGAGCACCAGACCTTGAATGGCAGCGTACGCTTCCAACCAAGGGAATTGTCCGTGTCGCCTTACCATCGTTCGCCGTCGTCCATCCTCACATGCGCCGCTTTGCGCGGCGGCGCCCACCTGTGGTTTCCGATGCGCTCTTGATTATGTCCGCAGCGTTCTCGGCCATACCATACAGAGTTGCACTCAAATGTGCGCTCACTTGCATGGGGAGCACAGACGCGTCAATTACGCGCAGATTGGCCGTGCCGTACACCTTGAGAGTCTCGTCGACGACGCCGCCCCACTCTCGCTTCATCATTGCGCACGTCCCAATCGGGTGGGAGACCGTCCCGAAATTCCCTTCAACCCAGGAGCGCCATGCCGCGTCATCGTCATCGGGCACTGCTGAGGAGGGGGCCTTCTCATACTGCACAAGACTGCGCATAGGCGGCGTCGAGAATGCTTTCCGGGCGAGACGGCACGCTGCAACTTGGATAGCCATATCCGCGTCTGCAGAGAAGAAGTTTCCCTCAATCTTCGGATACGACCGGGGGTCCGAGGAGGTCGAGACGACACGGCCACGAGAGAAAGGTAGGAGGGTCCAGACGAGGATTCCGAATCCGCCTTCAGGGTAACCGCCATCGAGGAAGAGCTCTGCGAGGCCTACACCACGGTTCACGAGATCCGCCTGGAGCCGCAGGGTACCCTCGGCGCCTTCGGCGTTGGCCATGGCGCCCGATGCGACGGCGTCAGAAGCGAAGCGGGAGAGGTTGCCCTCGAGTCCCTGTGCGAATGTACTGTTGGCACCAAAGAGCGCATTGACAGCTGGGAACGCGATCATGTTGCTGGGACCTATGCCCTGGGGGTCGTAGTCGGCGTTCTTGGGCCAGTGGACTACTGACATCGTCTGTTCCTGTAGGTTCTTACCGACACCAGGGAGATCAAGGACGACGTCGATGCCAGCAGCCTGAAGGTCTGACGCTGGCCCAATACCGCTCACCTGCAGCAGGTGGGGAGACATGATGGCGCCGGCGGAGACGATAACCTCACGGCGCGCATTGACGGTAAAAGACTCCTCACCAGCAGTAGGGCCGAAGGACACACCCGTTGCGCGGACAGTGCCATCGTTCGTCGTGATGATCTTGGTGACCTGGTGCGCGACGAGGACTGCAATGTTGGCGCGGTTCTCGATAGGACTCCAGTACGCTGTGGCGGACGAGCTGCGTTCGTCGTTCCTATCGGCCTGGAGCGAGTTGGAGCGCCATGCGACACCTGCAGCATTGCCCGCATCCGGGTCACCCACGTTCGGCACCCCATCGCCTGTGATTACCTCCTCGAAGAACCGCTGGTGGTCGCCGCGATACATTGTCGAGCTGAATGTGACCGCCAGCGGACCATCGGTACCGTGCACGCTTGCGTTCCAGCTCACCCCCGCGTCGATCTGCCACTGTTCCGGGGGATTGAAGTTCTCCGACTTGCGCATGTAGCCCGCCATGCTGTCCCACGCCCACCGGCCCTGGGCATACTCGCCGCCCACGAACTGCGGGAGCACATCGTACGCCTGTCGCCCTGCCCGTGTCCAAGCTGCCCCATTGATCGATGTCGAGCCCCCCAGCGTCTTGCCCCTGGCGTCAGCACCGTCTGCGCCCGCACTTACCCCATGATGGCCTTGCCGTCCGACGTGGGCCAGTGCCAGTCAAGCTCCGAGTTGAATGCCCAGCCATAGTGGCCCTTTACGTCGTACACGCGTTCGTCGCCACGGTCATCATTCCCGGCCTCAATCACCCTGACGTCAGCTCAGGCCGCACCCGTGCCCTCACAGGACAGTCACGTTGAGCTCACTGAGCCGGTTGGCTACTGTGAGGCCAGCCAGTCCGCCGCCAATAACAATGTAGTCGAACTCCTGATTGTTCGCCGCTGCGCCGTCGGTCGTCGTCCCACTCAGAGCGAACACCAAGTGGCCAAGTGCAAGGGCTACAAATGCCGCTCGGAATGCCATAGCGAGGTTGTCTTGAGGTCTTGATGCGAGGGGAATTCCGGCATACGGCTGGCTCAGTGTCCGCCTTATATATGCGCAGACGTGAAGCCTTCAGCTAGCCGTCGCGCGTAGATGCCCAGTTGAGGCCCAGTTGAGGGCAGTGACGTCGGACTGTGAAAGCAGATCCGCACTGCCTAACAGCGATCCGGCGAGTTGGGTGAAGTCTTCGCACCACCTGAACGAGCCCCGCTCAGCTCTGTGATTAGTTCGCAGCGCCTGACCACGCTCCGGTATGCTCGACGAAGACCATGAGGATGTCAGGTGGGCTGCTGATCAGGGTTCGTGTGGAGTCTCCAGCACGGCCGTGCCTGCCTGCATGGGTGTGCAAGCCGGGGACGGAGCCGTCGGAATCGGCGGCCGTACATGAGACCTGCGGAATGTCTGTTTTAGTGAGTGTCTGTTTTAGTGAGACATGAAGCAAACAGTAGTCGCGTAGTCGTAGCGATAGCGACGAACACGTTGAGAATTGAGAGACAACAACAGCGACATGCCCTTAAGGGGTTGAACTGCGTGTCAACGCGCCTTATCTTTGAACACGCAGCTCTAGATTGCCGTCACGTCCCGTCGGATGGAATGTGTTTCGGTTGGGTTCGAAACACGATACTAGACGCGTCCATGCTCCTTCACACTGTGTGCATTGGATGTACGAGGATACATCAGTGTCATGGAGATCTTTAACACATGCAGAGGAGTAGCTACGCGGTCATCGTTGGCTGTTTGCTGACATGAGCACAGCTGTGTGCCGCGTGCCATCCATACACAGCTCAGCGCGTGCTGGGCTTGACCTCAAGTGCTCATATGGTCACTTGCCGTAAAGTCCAAGGTGGGAGCACAGCGTCTTAAGCAATGGTTTCGATGGTCTTGTCCCAAGGACCTCGCTTCTCATTCAAGCCCGCGCCCCTGGTTCGAGACTGAGGGCGTCATACTAAGACGTCCTACCACATCGACGAACTCACCTTGAGACCCCTTTGAGGCTGCCTGTCTCCCTCCCCCCCTCCTTTTGCCCCATGCGATTGCACATGGACATGTGGCTGCGTGCATGATCTTCTGCTACTTACGCTTCGACAGCGGCTGCTACAATACACATAGCATTCTGTGAAGCACAATATCACCTATCACATCTATTGACATTGATATTCTACTTCGGGTCACTCGACCCATGACCGTCCGCATACGGGTTCTCGGGCTGCTGGGCGACGGCATTCTGCTGCGGGAAGGACTGATATCCAGGCATTGATGCAGCGTGAGGGCTTGTTGAGACGGGCAAGGATAGTGCCGCAGAAGAATGTGGCAAGGATAGAGCTGGGGCGGTCCATAATGCCTGGCCGAGGCATAGTGCTGCTGGGCCGCTCGGTACTGCTCGGGGAAGCCAGACGGCGGCAGGTACCACCGGGCTGGTCGGTACATAATGCGAGTACGACTGATTTCGAGGGACCCGGTGGGCTTACTGGGGTCCTGCTCTGCGAGGTCCACGAGCCTCCGCTCTGGATGGGCCTGCTCGCGCTGCTCGACTTGTTCTTGATGCGCTCAGTTACCAGCGCACATAGCACCTGCAGCCACAGCGTAACAGTCCACATGTCGTTACACATCTCAAAGCAGAAAAACAAGAACCAAAAAAAAAAAAAAAAAAAAGCCCGCCGCCACCCAGGGGCCTTCAAGAGGCACCTGTGTGGAGGCGGGCTGGAAGATTATGGAAAGAGGAGGGGAGGAAGAGGGGAGGGAAGAGGGGAGGGAAGAGGGGAGGAGGGGAGGGAAGAGGGGAGGAGGGAGGGGAGGAGGGAGGGGGACAGAGGGGACTGGGAACTGGGAACTGGATGGGCTCGTTCTGGTCGCATCGGCCGCCTTAGGGCGGCTGGGGACCATACGACTGCTGGAACCATACAGCAGCTGGGAACATGAGTGACTCGGAACATGGGAGGTCGATGATGGTGGAGACCAGGGGCCTCCGGAACTAGCGATTGACGAGCCTCCGACCTGGATGGGCCCGAGGTCAGTGTCGTTCTTGACAGCGAGCGACGGCCCTCCGCGCCGGAACCGGAAGATGAGAATGCGGGGCGGCGTCGGAGGTAGAACAGTAACTCTTAATCTGACGGAACTAATCCCTCGGGGTTTAGACCACGTGGTAGTTGAGAGGAGCCTTCTTGGATAGGCTGGAGAGCGGAAGGGAGACCATGGTTGCAAGAGGGACTAAAGAGCCGACGACGAGTGGTATCGGTTGGGGAGTCGGGGTCTTGCTCGTCGCCTTCTGGCTCGTCATCGTTTGAGAGTTGCTCCCCAGCTGGACGTGTGGGATCAGGACGCGCGGGATCGAGGAAATTAATAATGTTGAGGAGAGGCTCGTGCTCGATGCGCTCAGCTGCGAGTGCGTATAATGCCCTGACCTGTTCGGGCGCGCCCGTACGGCGCATAAGCTCCTCGACGAAGATACACGCGTCGCGGCGTCCCATTGCACGTGAACTCTCGTCGCGCAGCCAGTTATCGAGCACCTGTGGCGCACCTACGATGAGGGCGCGACCTGCCGCAAGTCCGGGGACAAGGTTGTCAAACAGATAGGAGTCCATGTCACATGACCCTTAGAGTAAAGGTTTTTCGCCTTCTTCTTTTCCTTATCTCCGTGGAGGAGGCTCTTGAAGATGTCGCCGATGCAGTCGATGAGGTGGTTGACGCACTGACCGGCAAAACCGCTCGAGCGGAAGATGGACTCGAATTTGTCGGGGTGGAACCAGTCGTCCACAACGGCGTCCTTGACACGGACCTGGCCATCACGAGTGGCGACTTCACGGCGCTTCTGGAACTCCATAGCTTCGCGCTCGACGTCAACCATTCTCTTTTTTTTTGTGTTTCGTAATTTATGGGTGTGAGACGGGTACGGACACAGTAATGGAGGCGAGCATGACAGGGGGGGGGAAAAGGGGGGGGGGGAAAGGGGGGGGGAAGGGGGGGGAGGGGACCGTGTGAGAGGGTTCCCAGCGACCTTGGTGATGGCAGCGTGCCACCGTAGGTGGTCGGGAGAAGACAGTTGGCGCCAGTAACTGGGGAGGGGTGTTGCTCATGCAGAGGAGAGAGAGGGGAGAAGCTGTTGAGGGGGAGGGGATAGTGGCTACTGCGGGGGATTATAGTTGGGTGGGGGTGATGGGTATTGAGCAAAAGCAACAAGAAGGGCAAGGAACGCGCGGTGCGTGCGCACAAGGGCGCACCTGGTTCTAGCAAGGATTCTGCTATTGATATCGAGAGTCCCTCCAAGAAGCGTGCCCGCTCGCGTGACTCGGGCGAGAACAGTGACTCCGATACCAAGTACAGGGGCAGGCGCCGCAAGAGGGACCCCCCCATTCAGCTCGAGACCATCGAGCTTGCCGACAACATCTACAATCCTTGGTCGCCTCCCAGTCGTCCGGCTACGTCCTCTAACGATGCGTACACGTGCTACGAGCGCGTCAGTTACCCCGAGCTGGACAACACTGTCGAGGAGCTTCGTGGGGCTCGCATGGTGCTGGGTATCGTTCGATGCTTGCGCGTCGTTCTGTTAGTACAAAGTAGCCTTTTGTGTTTGTGTTGATGCGGTGGGAAGTGGGGGTGCATTGAACATGAAAAAGCAGGAAAAAAAAAAAGCCGGCCGCCACCCAGAGGCCTTGAGTGCGGGCTGGAAAATCGTGGAGGGAGGAGGGAGGTACGAGAGGTTTGGGAGATGGGGGGAAAGGGAGGAGACTCACGATGAAGTACGAGCACAGGAAGACTGTACGAGAAACGGGCGTGGAAGAACATTGTGATGAGGGCACTCTCGAGATATGTCATCACGCTCGTTCGTCCTCCATACTTTGTCGATCTCCTTCTTCCAGCTCTCCCTGCCGAAAGCTTGGGTCACAGTTTGCTGGGCTGATGGGGAGATTGTGGCCTTGTGGGGAACTCAAGACGGCGGAGTACTGTCCGGTAACAATGATGTTTGCAGTTGTCTTCCGTTCGAGATTCAGTCCTCGAGAGCGAGATCGCATGTGGCTTTCCGATGCGAAGTGGTGGCAGTTGTCGTGGACGTAATCCATTCGCTTCTTAATTTGCATCACGGTGGGCAGATGGTAGCCGCGGTCTGAAGAGCCGAGAGGATATATGTGTACAGAATGGCGGGAAAATGGAGAAGAGTTAGAATGAAAAAGTTGTGGGGGATGGACGACAACGCTGCTGTTTATATGTGACAAAGCTGCCGTCAGCGAAGCACAGCTTTTTGCTATTACTGGCACGCTCGACACACTCCTCGCTCCCTTCGCTCCCTTCCACACACCTTCCACACCCATCAAAGTATTCTACACCCTCGGCGTCACATACGACAAGATAAACACACAACAGAGGCTCGCACCCTCCCACGAACAATACCTTTTCGGATCTGGCACGGACCCCCTACCACATGCTCAATGGACCTCGCATCTTGCAAAGGATTTGTCTTCTTGTGGCGAACTTCTACCCACAAGCCCGCCAGCAAGTTGGACAATACACAAGTGGCGGGTCTCACAACGTAAGTGACAGCACTACTGCTCAAGAAATGTGGACACGAGACAAGTTTGAGCCGGCACTCGCGCCGCTGCCCGGTTACCTGCCAGTTCAAGTGGGGATTCGAGAAACAAAAGGTTCAACTTTTTGCATAGCAGCTACAGATACGCCCCCATTCTCGCTTCTGTGCCACGCTGTTGCAACGCCATATATGCCGCGGCCGCGCTTCTACTCCACCTTGCCGGCCTTCAGCCACTTGTCAACGAACGACAGGGCGTGCTTCGGCTGGTCCATCGGCACCATGTGACCCGCACCCCAGATCTTAAGGAATGTGAGCTGGCCGTGGGTCTTGTACTCGCCCGCGCTCTTTCCGTCCACATCCCACTTGTTAAACTTGGCCGCGTTGTACTTATCTTTGCCGGTCCACTGGAGCTCCTCCATCCAAGATTGGCCCATATAATTGCAGATGAAATCGAGCGTCCCGACGTAGTTGAGCACACGGACGCCCCGCTCAAGCAACTGCGCGACATACAGCCACGTCTTTCCAGTTGCATCCTGGGTTGAGGCAAAAGCAAGCCCGACGCCCGTGTCGCACGAATCCCATTTGCCGTCCTTCTCCACACCGAGGTGCTTTCGCACGTCAGGGAGGTTAAGGTACGTCCCGATCTTCTTGGTCTCTGGGTAGCATAGGGAGTCCCGAAGCTCCTCGAGGGAGCATGGCTTGGAGACGTCGTATGGATTCACTCCAGCATAGAGGAACGAGCTGCCGATGGTCTCGGAGCAGTAGTTCTCCGCGATACCGCAAGACGTAGGGTCGTGGCTGTCGATGCATGACTTCTGGAGCATGTTGCGGCATCGAGGCATGGCCTCGGCCATCTCGATGCACTTGGAGATAGGCTGGACGGTCCGGTTCAGGTCCGCGTGGACAGTGCACTGGAAGGGGAGGTATGACTCCATCATAGTGTACGAGCCTACAGGTGTCAGCGAGTTGCCCCTCTTCATACCTCCCGTAACTCACTTGTGATACCGTTTCCAATCATGACACTCTTGAGGTTGATAGGCGCCTTGCCCTGCGCCTCCAACCACGCGTTTTGGTCGTATACGGCCGAAGCAAACACTGGGAGGTATCGTCCGCCATAGGACTCGCCAGCCATGTGGAACTCGCGTCCCTCAAACTCCTTGAATGCGTCAAACCAGATCGAGAGGAATGCCGCAATGTCCCCACCAGCTTCCTCGGCGGTGCCGACGATCTGGCCGTGGCGTGCTTGCGAAAAGCCAACATTGACCGGCTCGTCCACGAAGAATATGTTGGCGTGCTCGTTCCAGCTGTGCGGGTTCGGCTTGGTGTCGTTGACCGTCTTAGGGTGGTCCTTAATCGTGCACGGACCCAGTTCCATGAAGAGGCCAATGGAGGAGGAGCAGCCTGGGCCGCCGTTGATCCACATGATGACCGGGTCCTTCTTGGGGTTGCCGCGGGACTCGAAGAAGTAGAAGAAGAGGTCCTTGCCGCCGCCGACGTCGAGGTAGCTGGTGTGAGCGGGGTCTCAAACAAAGAAGGGCGGGTGCCGATGCCTCCTCCATCCTCGCCGTAACTCACCCAGTGAACGACCGGACGTCGGGATCACACCATCCTGAGGTACTCTTGATTCGCACCTTGTGATCCTGCCATTAGAATCTAGATCGTCCAGGTTGTACACCACAGCCTCGGTGTTGGCGACATGGTCTGTTTTGGCCTCCCGTCTAGTTGTTGCCACTCGGACACCCTACTCCATCGGCGCTCGACGAACATCCAAGTGGGTCCGGTAATCGGGCAGCTCCAAAGGCTTCGACGACGCTGCTGTACTCAACTCACAGGGTGCATCGCGTTCGTCAACACATAATGTTCGTCCTCTGGAATCGAGGCAAGGGTCACCCCGTTCTCGGGTGAAATCACGGTCTCCTCGGTGGGGGCGAGCATGCCGGAGGCGGCGAAGAACGCATCCTCAGCCGCGGGAAGGCGGAACCCCGCAACCAGGGGTAGAAGAGCGAGGGCTAGCTTCATGATCGCAGCGAGCTAGCAGGCGGCGCGATCAGGCGGCAGCTGGTGTGAGCAGACCGTGTTGTGGAGCGAGTGTCGAGTGTAATGAACGAACGGCCGAATGGGCGAGTAGGCGGACCACGATGTGAGAGATGGGGCCGAGAACTAGACGATGTGGGAACAGGCAAGAGATAAGTAGCAAGAGGTTAGTGTCGAGGTAGAGTTTGGAAGCATGTGGTGAACTCGCAAGTGTTCATGTGGTGTCGAGTTAGCCATCGGATGTTACCGAATCTCAACGGCAATGTGGAGGTAAGCCCATCAACCCGGAGGTGACGTCAATCGGATCATTGTGTGTGCAGGACATCGGTATCTTTCCAATCTTAGGTTTGAGTCTCATGCATGCTCATGCATCGCGCAATCGTACTCCTTTCACTTTTCTCACTTCTTAGGTGCTGGCTGTATTTGTGACAGCCAGAGTTCGTGGTACAGCTGGTGAGCCAGCCACTGGACGTTTGCTGGCTAGATGGCCAAGCCGAGAGTGCTGACGGCAGAGCCGGCCCGGAGATGAGATGGCTAGTACGCCACCCAGGGTTCGGGGAGCCGCCAACCCATTCAAACGCGCCTGGCTTGTTTTTGTCAACCAGCCGTTCACTGACCGCAGCTTGAAGCCACTACTGCTCCAGCTTTTAGACTTTCACTGACTCACTCAGTCCTCTATTCACTATTGATGTCCACAGGTCGTGTCTTATTTCGCCCCTCCCTTCCGCCCTGCCTTTCCGCTGTTCGGTACATCACCACATTCGCCTCGACCACGAGGGTCGACCTCGCGAACAGCGAGCCGTCACACTTGGTGATCAACACACTTCCGCATGTCCCATCTTCTCCCCCATCACCACACTTTCACCTATTAGCGGGATGGCATCAATACGAGCGTCGATGTCCGACGACGATATGGACTTCATGGACACTGTGGTCTGCGTAGACTCAGTGCATGCAGGATGGCGAAACTCGACGGGTATGTTGACCGAGAACCAACGCGCCTGCCTCCTTGGCGCCGAATGTATCCGTATCCTCGACCCACGAATTGGTACGTGCACTTGGCTGAGCCCATCCATCTCTCAATCGCCTTCATGCTCATCCCAGGACCACCATCGATGCCCAGCCCAGGTCCCAAAGCCTCCCAGATAGCCATCTTCGTCGCCCACGACCCCGAATGCCATGATTCCAGTGGATCACCAGTCGCGTACCTGAACGACGAGCTCCCAACATCGCTGGACTTGGCGTTTGAGTTTAGTCCCTCCCATCTCCCACAAGAGCCGCCAGAAGTTGCCGAATTACTCCTCGACAAGCCTGAGCGTCGCCTCACCGTTTCCTTCTTGGTCGCCGCATCCCAACTTCCACCTTCACCACCACAAAAGAAGGCCCGGTCGTCACCTCGCAAGACCTCAGCATCCCCTCAGTCTTGTCTTCGGTCACCGCCCCGGCCAATAGCGCGAGCCCCACCCCGAACACCACCGAGATCATCATTGTCCGCGCCTACTACGCCAGCGCGGCCATACACCGCGGAGGACAAAGCCGAAATCGATGCCCAAGACGAGACCCTCGACGAGATTCGGTCACTTCCGCCCCACGCTAGTAGAATGCCCAGAGTCAAGTTTGAGACGCTGGGCCGAATGCCCAGCGTCAAAGTTGAGCCGCTGAGCCGGATGCCCAACACTCAACAGCAGCGGTTTCCCTGGCCGCCTCTTCCTCCCCCTCCTGAAGCCCTTGCGTCACTGTCCCCTCCATCGTCACCAACGACCAAGGACGAGTCGGCGCGGCGACCTTGGCTGCGCCCGCCATGTACAGCGGATGGATGGACTTGATGTGAGGTTGGTTTCAGGTTAGCGACGCCCCATAGAGATAAACTGTGTCAGAATTACTGTAGCACTATTCTAATGCAGACTATGCTGTAGCTGTACGGATGTGAGGTTGGTGTCAGGTCAGCGAGGCCTCATATGGATGAACCTGCCAGAATCACTGTATCACTACTCTAATGCAGACAATGCTGCACCTGACTCCATGTTGGCACCTAATACTACTCGTTGCGACACGCCTCGGCCGCCCAAGTCCTTAGTGGTGCTCGACATTGTTGTACGCTCCCTCTTCACAAATGAAGAGGTCGGACGGCGCCCTGCACAGGACGCCGGCTCGCGAGCGGCTACTTCATCTCCTCAAATCATCTGGTCAGTCTGCGCTCTCCACCCATAGTCGTGATGGACTGCATGCCTGCTCGTCTCTCATACCGCTCATCAGCTGTTCCGTCTCATTACTTCTGCACTCTTCTCAGCGGCTTGATGGTCCGACCACTATCCCCTCCGGACCCAAAACTGAACCCGCCAGGCGATGGCGCAGCGCCCAAGTTAAATCCACCCGCGGCAGGGGCCCCTGGAGCTGGCGTGGGCGCGGATGATGCGGGTGAGCCGAACGAGAATGCCGATGCGCTGCCGGATGTGGAGGTGTTGGCCATTCCAAAGGCAGGCGTAGACGTGGAAGTGCCGAAGGAGAAGGTTCCAGGTTTAGAGGCGGAGCCAGAGGACGAGCCGAAGCTGAACGCAGATTTGGCCGTGTCCCCGGACTCCGCGGCGGGCGTCTCGGGGGGTTTATTGAAGGCGAATGGACTTGGGCTCGCCGATGCCGTCTCGCCAGAGGGCTTTCCAAATGAGAAACTTGCGGGGGGAGTTGTCGTGCCAGAACCGCCAGCTGCTGAGGGTGCACCAAAGCCGCCGAACGCTGGCTTGGACTCAGTGCTGGGTTTCGTGCTGCCAAAGGAGAATCCCTGTGAGCCGAGAGACGGCGTTTCTGCTGGTGCTGAGGTGCCGAATGAGAAACCCTTCGACCCAAGAGAAGGTGTCTCGGCAGGCGCTGAGGTGCCGAATGAGAAGCCCTTGCTGGCATCCAAGGCGGGTGTCTCAGGTGGCGCAGAGGTTGGCTCAGCAGCTTTGGCGGGCGCGCCAAAAGAAAAGCCCTTGCTACCACCAAGTGCCGGCGTTTCGGGGGGAGGCGCGACAGTCTTTGGAGCGTCGAAAGAGAACCCGCCCTTGGCGCCGAGTGCCGGCGTTTCGGCTGGCGCGGAACTGGAAGGAGCTGAGGATCCGAAGGAGAACCCAGACTTGCCGGCGCCGAGGGCAGGTGTCTCCGCCGATGCGGAAGGTTTGCCGAAGGAGAATGACGCCTTGCCGACGGCTGGTGTTTCGGCAGGTGCTGAAGGCGCTGAGGTAGAACCGAATGAGAAGCCCGACTTGCCGAGTGCATGTGTTTCTGCCGGAGCCGCCGATGTTTGCGGTGCAGCGGCAGGGGCGTTGGTCGGCGCTGAACTGGACGGCTTGCCGAAAGAGAACGCTGGCTTAGAGGGCTCTGGAGACTTGGAGCTGTCGGTGGGCTTCCCAAAAGAAAATGGCGAGTCCTTGCCCAATGCAGGCGTCTCGGCCGGTGGGGCACCTGCCTTGGCATCCGTCTTCTGGGTGCCGAAAGAAAAGAGGGAGGCTTTATTGGCCTCGGTAGGCGATGGGCCAAACGAGAATGGCTGCGGGTTCGACTTGGCGTCCGCAGGCTTGGGCTGTTCAGGGAGGCCAAAAGAGAATGGCTTAGCAGCCGACTTCTCATCCTTCTTCTCTGCTGTGCCGTCCTTCGTTTCTGTCGTGGCTTCTTTATCCTCCCTGGGCTTTGCGAATGAGAACGGCGTCGTGGCTGGTGTGGATGTTGACGGCGTGGCAGCTGCCGCAGGCGTAGTGGTCGATGGAGCGAACGAGAACGCAGGCTTCGCGGGTTCCGCTGCGTTGCCCTTCTCTTTCCCAGTTTCGTCCTTGCTGGCCGCGTTCTCAGGCACACTGCTCGCCTTGAGGGGTGACGATGTAGCAGGCGTAGACGCGAACGTGAATAGGGGCTTTGGCTTCGCCTTGTCCTCCGCAGCCGGCGCGGCCGGTGGGGGCGTGCTTGGCCCGCTTGAAGCTGCAGTGGCTGGCCCACTCGCAGTAGAGCCTGCGGAAGGGCTGCTCTTGGCCTCAGCTTTCCCCAGCTTTGCCAGCAACTCATCGTGTCGCCGCGCTCGGCCCGCCTCGCTCAACTGCCGCCGAGGGGCAGGAGAGCCCACACGCGCAGGTGATCCGATCTTGTCGAAGAACGGCGAGTCAGGCCGCGACGAGGGGCGCGAGGACGTAATTCCAATCCGGCCTGATGCACGCGGGGTAGGCCTGAGCGGTGTTTCTCGGCCCTTGCCTTTCTTGCTGCGGCCGCTGCCGTTGCTGTCTGCGCTGGCACTGATGCTGCCGTTGTGCCGGGCGCTCGGGCTCTCACCAGCCTCCTCCTGCCACTTGAGCCGTCCCTCGGCCTTGAGATCCGCGTACACGTCCTCGTCAACCCAGACGCGGACCGTCTCGTACCCATCCGTCCGGGCGTCCGGGTGCTCGCTGTCCCGCGGCATGCGATACTTGAGCGTCGGGACGCGAATATCTGCTTGACGCAGTTCGGCGGTCTGTGTGGTGAGCCACTGCACACCGGCAGCATCTGTGCGTCGTCTAGCGTCGGTGAGATCGGGCGCTGTAGGGGCGTAGACTGGAAGGTTGTCTGGGGCGCCGATATGGTGCAGCGTCGAGGGCTGCGGCTTGGCGGGTGTGACAGGTGTTGCGGACTTGGATGGCGTTGTTATCGATGGGGTTGGCTCGTCCATCTCCATCTCCTCTTCTTTTACCTCAATGACCTCATCTGCATCTTCCTCAGCCTCGTCCTCATCTTCGTCCATCGACTCCGGCTCCGACACCAGTTCGCCGGCAGACCTGCGGCGCCGCTTTCGTGGCTCCTCGACTTCGTCACGTGTGCGCTTCGTGCGTAGCTCCTTGGACCGTCCAGGTGGTCTGTCCAGCTCCATCTCCTCATCTTCGATGCCCTCTTCCGAATCCTCCTCGTCGACCACCGCGACTCTGGACGAGCGAGGACGCATCCTGCGGCGTGTCGTGCGTTCGTCATGTGCCTCCTCTTCCTCGTCGGACGAGTCGCCACGGCCACGCTTATGCGCTTTACGCCGCGAAGAGGGTAACCGTGTCTTCTGGGGCCGAGGTTGGGAAGGATGAGAAGGACGGCGGCTCGTTTTTTGCGCAGTGTTTAGCGGCGACGGGCGGGCGGGCGACTGGTACTGCCGGTGCGTGGGCTGGCTCACGAGCTCCCGTCCTCGTTCAGGTGACGTCTCATCCTGATACCGCCGGTCCACTCGGCGCGGGGTTAACTCGCCAGTTGACTGCATTTGGCGTAAGTGGCCGAGGACGCGATGTCCCCACTCGTCCACCTCGCCGCGCTTGTCTTCCAGACGCCGCTTTTCGGCCTCAGCCGCCTCGACCTTCGCCTTCTCCTTTGCACGAGCATTCGCCTCTTCACGCAAACGCAGCTCGGCCGCCGGCCGCGCGATCAGCCATGGGCGCGTATCGCTATCGGGAATGCCTGCGCGGCGACGCTGCTCCCTGGGCTCAGTCAGTGGATGCTCGAACAAGACGACAACGCTGGGTGGTTCACAACACCCTCCAGGCTTTCCGACTTTACTCACAGCCTGTGGCGGGCTATAGCGCGATTGAGACGCCATCGCCGTCCGAGCGCCTTGTACGCAATGTACCCAGCGATAGTGAGGGCCGGTGCCAGCCAAGGATGTGACCAGCAAAGCTTGACAAAGGACACAAGGAGCGACATGGGCGTGGGCATGGACATGGTCGCCAGTGCCCGCTTTGAGTCCGAGTCTGGCGTCTCGTTCGTTAATATATGAGAATGGGAGATGTTGAGGTGGCAACAGAGAGATGGCGAGCAGAAGAGCGGATGAGATCTGCGCGATGCACTTGAGTTCTGAAATTCGTTCTAATGTGATTTACAAAATCTATCCTAATTGAAATTCCAAAATCAACAAAACGCGTCATTTCTGTCGCAAACGTCAACGCTCAACTTCCAACCTCGTCCAAGCATAAGCTCGTGAAACCACAACCTACTCTAAGAGTTAACCACGAGTAAACATATATCCATAGCTGCTCAGGGGACACAGTCTCAACACCTGAATCCCAGCGCTCTCTAGCCCCGCTTTCGGCCGGTCAGTGAGCAAGATGAGCACAAAAGCGGCGCTCAAGTCCATTCGTACAAAACTCCAGAGCAATGAGCCCGAAGGAGCCTTGTACGAGGCCACACAGCTCCTGCGCTCTATTGGGGAGAAGGACGCCGAAGCAGCGACAGTGTGAGTTTCTTCTCACCGGCCTGCGCGCGTACATTGATTGACCGTGACCTTGCTGACTCCAGCCTTGCGTTCCGGGCTCTTGCGCTTACCCAGCTTGAACGAATTGACGAGGGTGAGAAGTCATACCACACTGCGTTGAAGCTTTCACCCGGTCACCCATTCGCACTTCCGGGTCTGAAGAAGCTCTACGTTAAGTATAAGCGGTGGGACGACCTTGGTCGACTTCTCGAGATCGCAGTGCAGGCGGCGTATGACGAGTATGTCTGCTGCAAATGTACCCGTCCGCAGCTGACAGCAGGGGAGACGCCGAGAAGGTGTCGACGGCAATGCAGGAGGTCGTAGAGCACCGATTGGCACACGGACCCCAGGATAGAGTAAGTGAATACCTTACCTAGACTGACGCCAGCTACTTGCCGCACTGCGCCTCCTCGTTCCCTCGTCCCCACTTGTCTCGCTCATTCAGGCTGCCCCTGCCCCATCAGGAGAATACGTGCCACTCCAAGCGCCGACATGGCCTGCAGGGAAACAAGCCGCAGCGCCCGCGATTCCCCGCCCTCTCCCACACGTCCACTACCTCGCTGGCTCTTTACCGCTTGTTCTCGTTCTCCTCCTGGGTGTCCAAGCTGAGATTCACAACACTACCGAGGCGCAGGTCAAGGCTGGGCGGCAGAGGATTAACGCCGGGAGTGAGCGTGACGTTCGCCGTCGTGTCGATGGGGAGATCCTCGGCGGCCCGCTAGGAACACAACTGATCAATCTCCTTCGCGATGTTGCTGCCCACCCTTCCGTCGACGATGAGATGCGCCGCGAAGCCGAGGTGCAGGAGTTCAAGTATTGGCGCCGTCTTGTCAGCGTCATTCGTGACAAGAAGGAGGAGAAGAAGTCCGCCAAGCCGATCAAGAGAAACAAGTCGCCGACGAAGCAGGGGATGATGATCTCACCGGGGTTGCCCGCTAAACCCACTGCGACACTGTCAGAGGACTCGAACACGCCGCCGATGTTCCGCGGTCCCGAGGTCCCTAAGATCACAAAAGATGAGGCGCGAAAGCGTGTCGATGACCTCGCCGATGGATTCGTTCTCCTCGAGATCGGCGGAGGGGCTGAGGAGGCATGGTCTTGGGTCATCGAGGGTCGAGACGAGCCGAGCCCAGACTACGACCACGACCTACTGCTCAAGTACGCCAAAGTGTTCCCCACCTCGCCCTTCACCGACTTCATCGATGACTACAGTCGCATGCACAACCTCCCATTACCTGAGCCCGAAGAGGAGGTTGCCACCTCCCCATCGACTGAGGCGCCCGAGCCAGACAAGAAGGTCAAGTTCCGGAGACCACCAACCAAGGGATCGATAGAAACCAAGAACGCCCGTGCACGACGTAAGGCACGTCGCGAGGCGGCTCGTGCTGGTGATCTGGCTGAGAACCTTAGCGAGGAGGAGCGCGAGGAGCTGATTGCGTCCATGACCAACCTGCTGCAGCGCATGCCTCGCCTCAAGGGTTCAATCTTCGCGCACCGCGTGATGGCGCGCGTGGCCACCGAGGAGGAGGACTGGGCCAACGCCATAGCGTACGCTGAGAAGGCGTCCAAGCTAGTCCGCGAGGCTGAAAGTGAGCGCGGGGTGTCGTTCTCCAAGACGCAGGCCTCATTGGACGAGGCACTCGGCGTCGCCCTCGTGCCCTACTTTCCTCCGAAGCACCACCAGCGTGCTGCTCAACTCCTTAGCGGCGTGCTCAAGACATACCCTAGCAACTACCCAGCGCGCTTTGCGAGTGCGCAGATCCTTGAGGCGGCAAACGACTGGGCTGGCGCTCAGGATGAGTTCCAGAGACTTCTGGACCAAGGCGGCGACGAAAAGCAGATGGTGGCGGCCAAGGAAGAGCTTGGCTGGTGTCTTGTAAATCAGGGCAAGCTGACCGAGGGCCGCGACGTGCTCGAAGAAGTCGTTGAACTCAGGGATACACGCAAAGAGCAAGAGGGCAAGGATGATGAGGCCTACGTTCGTGCCCGCGCGTGGTGGCGCCTAGGCAGGACCGAGTGGATGATTGGCGGCGACGACGCGCGCACACAGGCTGAGGAGTGGTTTATGGCTTCCCTGCGAGCAGACTCGTCGTTCGCGTCGTCGTACACTGCGTTAGGTATCTGCTACGAGGAAGCACACTCGCCGCCGGACATGGAGCGTGCCCTCAAGTGCTTCCAGAAGGCATTTGAGCTGGACGCGACTGAGGCGGATGCGGCACGCCGACTCGCATACGGCTACGCGGACGAGGACGAGTGGGCCCAGGCCCGTGCTATCGCCACTCGTGTCATGGAAGGCGAAGGTGGTGTCGAAGGGGTTGCTGGCGGCGCGGTGATGAACGCTACTGGCCGTTTCGCCCCGACCAACGGCTGGGCATGGAAGGCTCTCGGCTCGACGGAGATGGTGAGTTGCCGGACCTGATTCAGCTGACCACAGTACTACAAGAACTATCCCAAGGCGATTGAGTCGTTCCAGGTCGCGCTTCGCGCTGAACCGGAAGATGCGAGCATGTGGCGCATGCTTGGGGAGGCGTACGTCAAGAGCGGCCGACACATGGCCGGTCTCAAAGCGCTTCAGAAGGCTCTTGAGATTGAACCGGCCATGTGGATGGCGCAGTACCACATCGGGGACACATACATGCAGCTCGGCGACTACCAAGCTGCGATTGACGCGTACAGGGCTGTTGATGCTGCAATGGGCGGCGAGGTTGGAGTAATGGCCGCACTGGCCGAAGCTACTCTCGCTCTCGGCCGTCTGAACGCGGCTGGCGGATTCCGCGAGCGATCCAGAAGCGCCTTCCACGCCGCTATCGGGTATGCCATTCAGGTGCTCAAGTCTGGCCGAGCCCACCGCCCTTGGGCGTGGAAGCTGATCGGCGATGCGTCGCTGCAGCTTGCTGAGCGTGAGATCGACACCAAGGAAATCCAAGTGACGGCGACGGTACTTTATCCAGTACTTCAGCACCTCGTTGCAGATGACGAGGACCGTCGTTCGGCGGTTGCGGGACTCGGACATGCGTCAAATCTTCTCCAGGCGGCCGCTGGGCCTAACTACGCAATCAAGGCTGCAGCGTTCGCGTTTGCATACCGCGCCCACCTTCTCAAGAACGAACCCCGCGTAGCCAACTCGTCGCTGTACGATCTCAGCTGCGCCCTGCACGCGTTGGCGACTCACACTACCGATGATGCAGAGCGCGCTGCTGCGACCAAAGCGGCCATTGCGGCCGTAAGGCTCGCCCTGGAGCGCGACTCGGGAGATGAGCGCCTGTGGAACGCACTTGGTGTAATCTGCGCTGCTGCCGGTCCGCAACTCGCGCAGCACGCCTTTGTCGTCTCCCTTGAGTGTTACCACAAGGACCCCGTCGTATGGACCAACCTTGGCTTCCTCTACCTGCATGCCGACGACCGGGATCTCGCCAACCAATGTTTCCTCAAGGCGCAGATCATGGACCCGGATTATGCGCGGGCATGGTTTGGCCAAGCTATTCTTGCCCAGAGGGATGGCCAGCACGAGCAGGCGACGAACCTGTTTGCGCACTCATGCACGCTCTCAGCCGGGTCGCTGCTCGAGGCCGACCTTGCGCTGGCCCTCGGCGCCTTTGGGCCCTTCCTCAGCCCGTACAAGCAGGACACCACTCCACTGCACCAGCCCGCCTTCGCTTTGGCCCGGTACATCCACTCCCACCCGCGCGACGCTGCCGCCAAACACCTTCAGGCACTCGTAGCCGAGCGTCTCGGCCTGATTGACTTGGCAGTTGCGAGCCTGGAGGACGCGACCACTCTCCTCGAGGATGAGTTTGAGCGTACAGAGTCGGCGGCCGTGGAAGCCAACTACGCGTGCGCGCTCGTTAACCTCGCCCGTGTACGCCTCGCCGCAGGACAATACGCGGAAGCTCTTAGCGCTTTCAACGATGGTGCTGAGCTCGCCTCTGGCGCTTCCGAGCCGCGTGTCGCTGCCCTGCTCGTCCAGTGCCGCCTCGGTGCGGCTCTGGCCCACTTCTGGCTTGACGACCTCGATGCATCGTTGGAGAGCTTCCAGGCTGCTCTCGACGCGGCCAAGAACGATCTTCCACTCACTGACGAAATTGCCGTCATCTTCGCACGCACTCTGTGGGGTATTGGTGGTGAGGACTCGTGCGAAGCTGCCAAGACGCAGCTTATGGAGTCGTGAGTTCGCTTCCCCTGGTTCTGTTCTGAACGAAAGCTAACCAACCCACAGGCTCGAGCACGAATCCCCCAGTGTCAAAGTCGTCGCTGCCCTTGGCGCAGTCGGTCTCGGCTCGTCGGACACGGACCTCGTTGACGCTGCCGTTACCGAGCTTACTGCTGCCCCAGCCGCGCGCCGGGCATTCGAAGACCCCGGTGGCACAGCTGACCTCGTGTTGGCCGCGACCGCGCTCTCGCGGTCTGACGAGGCTGGAGCCCTCAGTGCGCTTGAGGCCGCCGCTGCTGCGGCGCCCTTTGATGCACGCTCTCGTAACCGCCTTGCTGGAGCCTACGTGGCCGCGGGCAAGACAGCTCCAGCTGTTGCGCTGCTCCAGCGTACTGGTGGGGGGAGAGCGGAAGATGCCGCTCGCGCCGACAGGCTGCGCGGCATTGCGCTCACCCTTGAAGACGAGGCTGGCGCGAACACCGCTCTCCAGCGTGCGGTCATGCTCAGGCCCTGGGACGATGTAAATTGGGAAGCGTTGGCTTGGGCCAAGCGCGCAGGAGCTGAGCTTGCTGAGTAGCGCCAGGCCTGCGAGGTGTTTGAGAAGGGAATGCATAAACTCAATGTACCGCCGTCAAGGTTGCAATCCATATCGCAAGACGGGGAATAGGAGGCGAACTCTGAAATCTGGTGCTGCAATTGCGTAACAAATACATTCGTACTGATTATTGTCCTGTGAGCCTTGCTCAATATATTCTTCGTTGATCTGCAACCTGCCTAGTGGCGAAACAACCCACGGAGACCTCGCATGAACTTGCCCATTCCTCGCTTCTTCTTTTCTCCTCCCAGTTCCTGCCGGTTTTCGGAAGCAAAGGCAGGTACGCGCTTGCCCTGCGGCTCTGTGGCCGGTTGCTGAGTCTTCTCGGTCGGCGTCGAGAGGCCCATAGATGTGGCTTCCGTAAACGCCGACGGCAGGGGTAGCCGCGGGGGCAGACTGGGAACGGGCGGTACGACCTCGTCGGATGCGCGATCCTTCTTTCCTTTCCAGCTGAATCTCTTGCTGCGGCGCGACGCGGCAGATCCTGGTCGCGACGGTGGCGGGCCACCATTTAGGGCAAGGACACTGACGCTTGCAGCGGCATTGGCTGGAGTGCCGATGGGCGAGCTCTGGACTGGCGGGAGGGTCGGAGCCCGAGATTGGCGAGTGGATCCGAAGGCTGGGGGCGCAGTAGTGGTGGATGGGGCTGTGGACGGTCGACGGGAGGTCTTGGAGAACGACATGTCCGAAGAGGGGACGGATGGCTGAGGTGGCATGGGCGTGGGCTTTGTGACATCCGCACTGAGGCGCGAACCGGGTCCTCCGGCCGGCCACGCATGCGATGAGGCCAGTGCCGTCGCACCCTCGACAGCTGGAACGGGAAGCGAAATGGAAGGATCGCCTGCGGACACCGACGGTGAAGTTGTGTTGCCTCCAAACAGATCAGTGTGCCGGTTCAGCAGGCTGAAGCGCTTCTTCTTCGGCCGGTCGTTGACGGAACCAGACACTGAGCCGCTCGGGGTCGTAGGGCGGAGGGAGAAACGCTTGCGCCGGGGCGCTGCTTCTTCTGACGGACCCGAGAAGGATGTCGGCGGGGGCTGGTGGTCGTGGGCGATGCGGGACGCCCCCCCTTTGGAAATGGAGCTGGTGCTTGGGTCCGGATGTGGCACGGCTTCACCCTCGAGGCGAGCGAGGGCAGATAGTTGTGCGGGTGCAATGGGCTGGAGTTTCGCCCACTGCGCGCTCGTAAATGTCGTGGTGGGTGATGTCCCTCTGGTTGGAGAGGTCGAGGTCGCTCGCGTGTTCGTGTTTGTGTTCGTGTTCTGGTTTGTGACCGAAGGCGGAACGGAAGGGCGTACGTCCGCATTCGGCGCAGCATGTGTGTGGCCGGGCGGGTACACCTGGAAATTGTCCTTTGGCGGTGGGGTTGGCGCAGCAGACGTGGGTGTTGCGCCGTTTGCATGGGGAGGGGCGCCTGGGGAGTGCGGTGGCGGGGGAGGAACATTGAACATCGGCTTCTCGAGGCTCATGGGCGGCTGGCGCTTGGCGTGTGAGTTGGCGCTCTCCTTCGGTTTGTTCGGGACAGAAGGGTTGAACCCCAACCGCATGTTCTCGCGCATCACCTGTTCTTGGGATCTGGGCGCGACGGCCGTCTCCATTCCTCGCGACACCTGCTCTTCGGGCCTCCCTATGTTCGCCTGCGCCGCTGCCGCAGCTACAGCAGCCTCGAGCTCCAGGATTCTTGGCGGGCGTGCATGGTCAATCCAGCTGGGTGCTCTTGGACTGCTTTCAACTGTCGCCATGCCAGTCCCCGTTGTATTGGATGCTGTTAGGCCAGTGGCACCGGTATGCTCCGCACTGAGAAGACCCTCGACAGCATCTGTGCTCAAGTGCTCTGTGTGGTCGGGGCGAGGAAGACGGTCCGTAAAGGCCGAAACTGACGGTGCCATGACAGACGGTGCAACGAGGGACGATACGGACGACACGGAGCCGTTACGCGGGGCAGTTGCTATCGCAGTGGTCGTCGCCCCGCCTGAAACCATCATCGAGCCCGAGTTTGAGTGTGAGTGCGAGACTGAGTGCGACTGGCCAGAGCGACCGGAGCCGAACTGGGACGATCGGACGGACCCAGACGCCGACTGGGAATGCGAGTGCGAATGGGAGAGTGCCGACGGGACTGAAGGAACCTCGGACGATAGCGCGGGCGTCTGCAACGTAGCATCAGGCTCCGACGGAGTGCGTGACCGCGTCCTCTCCTGTTGTCCCTGCTCGACCATCTCCTGAGGTTCCGGCGGCGGTGTGCGGGTGAAGTCTAGTTCGGGCATGTCGCCATACTGCGAAACGCGGAGATGGCGCGCTTCCTCGGGCGGCTCCGGCGACAGGCCATGTCGCTGTCGCAGAGACTCGGCCGCCCACGCATGCGCTGCTGGCCGCTCGTACGTGTAATCCGGGGCAACAGGTGCTGGGGCAGGGCGTACGCGCAGCTTGCGCGGTGAGTAGGGCGGAATTGCGGGGATGTCCGAGGGCAGCAGTCGGCGCAGCGGCGGCTGTGGGAATCCTTTCAAGTTCACTGCCTTTTTCGAGTCATCGATGGCCAAGGCCCCGAGAGTCGCCCCCGGCTCAGTTCCTTGCGCAGGCGCGCGGGGTGCTGTGCCCTCGGCCACGCTTTGCTCTTCACTTCGGTGCGGGAATACACCCGACTCAGCAGTCGCTGGCGGTGTCATCCCCTCTGTAAGAGCCTCGGCAGGGGCAAGGAAGAGGTTGGAGGGCGCGACGGAAACATGAGCTCGAACCGGGGCAGCCGATGGGGCCGTAGCAGGACGTTCAGCAGAAGGTGCGCTAGAGCCAAAGGCAGGCGGAGCAGGGGTAGTAGTATCCGAGACCAGCTGGTTCTGCCGCTCACGAAGTGGGATTGTGTCCGACTCGGCGGTGGCTGGGGGAGTCGTCGACAAGAGCTGAGTAGCTTCATCTGGTGGAGGAAGGGCCTTGAATAATACGACGGATGCGGGCCGCGAGGATGGCCTGGACGAAGGCACAACGGTCGGCATCGGCGCGCTGGGTAGGAGGGGGGCCGTTAACGGCCGTCCGCCTGAACGCGGGGCGCTCCCGAACGCCGGTGCGGTCACAGGCGCAGGCACCGATGCAGCGGCCTGAGGTTGCGCGGCATTGTCGGCTACCGGCGGCGTCAAACTGCGACCGCCAGGGGGCGGGGAGGCCATCGGTTCCGGTGGAAGGGATGAGATGGGAACGACGGGAAGGATAGGCATTGCGAGCGGTATCGGAGTGCGCCTCGTCGGAGACGATGATAAAGCGGCATTGCGAACCGGAGACGCTGGCTCCGACGCTTTCGCTGCTACTTGAACAGCTTGCGCTTCGTTTGCAACTTCAGCATGCGCTTTAGGCTCCCTTACAGTGTGACTGGTAACAGATGTCAAGGCAGGGGCAGGAACAGGGGTTGTTGCAGTAGTTGAACTTGGGCGCGCCGTGCGGTCCGCGGCAGGATCGGCAGATGATCGATTCCCCGTACCAGTCGTTGACGCTGGGGCGATTGGTGCATCTGGCCCACTGGTAGGCACAGAAGGTGCTGTGAACGCGGGAGCAGGGATTTCCTTTGCTTCCGACTTGGCAGTGGACGACAGGAGAGTTGCTGGAGGTGCCGCCGCCGGCTCCGAGGCAGTCGAAGGCGCTTGCTCAGGTGGGCTTGCCAGGCCAATGGCAGTCGAAGGCGCTTGCTCAGGTGGGCTTGCCAGGCCAATGGCAGTCGAAGGCGCTTGCTCAGGTGAGCTAGCCAGGCCAGTGGAAGTCGAAGGCGCTTGCTTAGCTGCGCTAGCCAGGCCAGTGGCAGACGCTAACGCAACGGCAGTAGCTGTCAGGGCAGACGCAGCAGTCAGAGCAGCAGCACCTGTGACCGCCGACGCTGCGTTGAGAAACGAGGTCGCGGAGGTTGGTTCAGACGCGACCGGAGTTGGTGTTGACTGTGCGCCCGAAACGGGGGCTTTACGCGACATGGTAGCCAACACTGAGCCGGAGGGAGGTTCGCTAGTGGTTGGGCTAGCGGCCCCAACGGTCGATGTCTCGGTCTTGGTCTTGGTCGACGACGAAGACTGTGTGACGGCAACTGGCTTAGCTCTATGCTCTGCCGAAGTAACGATCGCGGCGACAGGAGGGGCAGCCGAGCCAGTCGTTGCCGGCGCAATCGAGGCCTCATGTGACACAGTCGACACCGGCGTAGGAGTGGACGAAGTTGACGAAGAGGCCGCCACATGTGGAGGAGTAGCCATAGATGCAACAGACAGTATCGTAGCCCCACCGCTGCCCGCAAGCATCGCTGGGTGCTTGTTGCCGTTGGGGAACGGCGCCCTTGTCTGCGGCAGATCCGCGTCCTCCTTCGGGGGTGGCTTGCGACGCAATGTCTTCTGTCCTGAACGCCCGATCGATGGCATAGATTCATGTCGCGCCGATCTAGTCGCCGCATCCATTTTCTCAGCGGCTGTGGGCTTCACATTGCCTGGTACTGCCTCCTTACCAGCAGTCATGGCGGCAGGGAGCGGCAGGGGCATCTCTGGAGGCTTGGTCCGCTCGCCGGTGAGGTGGCGACTAAGACGTTTCGCACGGCGCTCCTCTCCAACTTGGGGGGACACGGGGGTGAAGTCGCCTGTGAATGGGTTGCGGGACGGGTCCATAGTCTCCGCGTGCTCGATGTCCTGTTTACGCTGGCCGTCGGACAATGCGCCAAACGCGTCGTATTCGCCCCACCCCCGCTTGGTCTTCAGCGATGTGAACGACGTACCGCCCTTGACATCTTTGAGCGACATGACGAGATCGGGAGGCAAGGGAGGGTTGGCTTGAATGAGGTCAAAGTCTGGCGTAGGAGGACGAGCTGGGAGGGAGCGGAGAGAGAAGCGACGCTTCTTCTTGTCGCTGAACCTGGACTGTCCTGAGGAGACAGGAGCCGGAGACGTCCCAGTGAGCTTGGCGAGAGCGTCGGCGTGAGCAGCCGCAGCGGAGTCGGCGTTAGGTCCTTCTGGGGGAGGTGCTGGAGCGGCGCGAGTAGGCCTGAACGAGTAGTGTTTCTTCTTGTCAGGAGAGGGTGTCGCCTCGCCGGCGAAAGTTCGTCGCCGTCCCTCCTCGCCGGCAGTAAGTGTCCACCGGCGGTTGTTCACACGAGTATCTTCGTCGCTGGAGTATCCCCCTTTGCGTGACCTTTTGACAGAAACACCGCCCTTGCCCCAGGTCATGCGGACGGACACTGAACTGGCTGGTTCCTCGAAGCCACTTGGGTCGGTCCAGCTGGTCGCCCACCGACTGCCCACCTTGTGGGGAATGAGACACTCCGTTGAGGACGAGGATGATGTCGCTTGCGCGACTGTGACAGTCGACACCATGGGTAGGGCGGCCATGGTGGATAGGCTCGTCGGTTCGGGAGGGTGGGGCGATTAGCTTTGCCAAAAGACCGGTCGGTTCGGCGAGTTGGCTTGGGACAGCAATCCAAGTGTAGTAGAGTCTGTGTCTGGCAATGGTACAGCAAAGGCTAGAGTTGGTAAGCTGATGAGGGCAATGTGAAGTGTTGCTTTGAGAAGTTGATTGTCGGGGGAGCGCTGCAACAACCTCCGGCCCCGACGCAAACGCTATCGTCCTCTAACAGCAGCCGCAGCCGTGTCGTGGAGGTTCCCACTCGTCCGGTGAAGAGTTGCTGTGAAGATTGCTGCCATCCGTTAATGCTACCCGTCCAGCTTGAGGCTGAAGAGACAGGCAGGACGTGAGAGGTGGTGCCTACTTCCAA
This sequence comes from Cutaneotrichosporon sp. PL3408A, assembly GCA_023629975.1. Taxonomy (NCBI): domain Eukaryota; kingdom Fungi; phylum Basidiomycota; class Tremellomycetes; order Trichosporonales; family Trichosporonaceae; genus Cutaneotrichosporon; species Cutaneotrichosporon sp. PL3408A. The sequence continues at coordinate 3,772,543 of JAMAMB010000001.1, forward strand.
GGAGGCAGTTACGGGTTGTCCAACATCGCGCCATACCCACAGCAGGTGAAACGTAGTCATGTGCCTGGAGAGGAGGAGGCACGGCGCAGAGGTCGCAGTAAGCGTTGGCTGGTCGAAACGGCATGTACGGCATGTACAGGGACTGGGCTGAGTGAACTCCGCCTTTTGCTCGAGCTGGAACTGGGCTGATTGCTGTGAGCAAGCAGGATTCCAGCTACTACTGGGGGAATGGTATCCCATACCGGCATGCGGCCATTCTCTGTTTGTTTCGTAATGCATTTGTCAATCAAATTGGCACCCACGGCCACGCCGCGCTTTTTGGTGTCATCAAGATGTGCCTCACGACCTCCTCGACCTCCCGGACGCGACCTCGGATATGCAACCAGAACGAATTGGCGGCTTGTTGTCGAACGATGAGTTACTGTTTGCCACAGTTGGAAACGATGTTCATCGCTTATCTTGATGCATGTAAGATGGCTGGCTGCTGACGGGATGGGCCCTGTGAGGAGCTTGAGAGCTGCGGCTCAAGGAGCCGAAGGGGGGGGGAGGGACGAGGAGGGGGAGCGGGAGGGGATGTTAATGATGGCGAGCAGGTAAGAGGTGGTGGGGAGCTCGTGAGAACCCTATCGTACTCTGCCTCCCCGTTGCCTTCCTCCCTTCCTCCTTCCCTCCTCCCCGCCCTTCTCTCGTACAATTGACGTCATTCGAGCGCGGAAGTCAGTTTACTTCCGTGGGAGGCCTTGGGAAAACTGATTTGATTCCGTTAGCACTCACAGCAGTTTCCCACGGCTGCGCTCACCAATGTTTTTACGTAACATTTCTTAACTTTTAATCATTTTGGTCGTCAGTTCGAGTCCCGTAGCCTTCCTGAAGTTAATACTACTTTTGACTCGTTGGAACGTCTACCGCTTTTATCAAGAGCCGGGGGCCGAGGAAGGGGCGAGGCATGCGAAAGGCACCGCCTGGCACACTTGTACAAAGCCGCGGACCGCATAGCCGTTAGCCGAACAGCGGGTCCGCTAAAAAGTCAGTCGTGTATGTTCAGTCGTGTCAATATCCTGCACTGCTCCAGTCCTATTCCAACAGAAGCTGCCACTCTGTCACTGCCACTTAGTCTGTTTCACGTAGCGAGGTATGGGCGATCTGGACATAGATATACAGCGGTGCAGTGAACAGATGGGTCGTCGAACATGCAGTGCCTTTTCTCGCACGCGAACGAACGCCACAGGGCGGAGGAGCTTCGATGCATGCCAAGAACACTACTCGTGGTAGCGACCCAAGGTGGAGGTAGCACGCCAGTCGCTCAGTCACTCAGCCACTCAGTCACTCAGTCAGGCAACGGTGTGCAATTTGTCGGGAGACGCCGGGCGCGGGAGAACTGGCACTATTGACGATGACAAGCACGTTATGTATACGCGATGCAGTTCCGTGCACTGTGGTTTGTGCGTCAGTAGTACTATAGTTGCGTGCATCTCCCAAGGTCGGCCTGTACGCAGCTGTACGACTTGTTGGAGGCCAATGATTGGGTAAGTGGGAGACTTGATGGGTTTGATTTGGCTGATTTGGCCGGTGTTCGCGCGGCTTGTTGGCTTGTTGTGGTGGTCGGACCCCTCTCGGCCTCTCGGACCCTCATCTTTCAAGGAGAGCTAGGAGAGAGAGCACGCCAGCGATATGGGATCACGCCATTCTAATTTCATTCCAACAACAAAAATCTGGCATTCCACCCAAAGTCCCGATGCTGTACGGTGGAACAAGCTCCTCATTTCGTACGCGTCCATGCAAAAAGAACTGGCACGAGATGCAGGTGATGCAGGAGATGCAGGAGATGCATGACACGGGAGGGAGATCGGCTGTCAATAATGGGCTGTGCGCATTGCAATATGCGATGTACGACGCGAAAGGATAGGCAAAAGAAGAGAGGAGAGAGGGCAGGAGAGAGGGCAACGGAGCGAGAATGAGAGCGAGCCATGAGCGATGGGAGATGGGCGATGAGTGGAAAGGGTAGGAGGACTCTGGCGAGAGTCGTGGCGTTTCGGTCGATATATTAACGTCGCAACTTCCTGCCCACCCCACTCCCCCCTTCAACTTGCTTTCCTCTTCATCTCTCTCCTCACATTCACTACCTCTAAACACTCCAACACAAGCCATCTTCCACTAGCACGATGTCCGACAGCAAGAACTTCGAGACCCTCCAGCTCCACGCGGGGTGAGTATTGATACGAGTGGAAGTAGCCGGCCACGAGCCACTACCCACGTTCGTCATGCCAACCCGGGCGAACATCTCCAGAGTCCTTCCATTCAACACAGAAGACGATGGCTAACTTTGCAGCCAGGAGCCCGACCCGACCACTCGCGCTACCGCCGTCCCCATTTACGCTACCACCTCGTACACCTTCAAGGACTCGGCCCACGGTGCCCGTCTCTTCGCCCTCAAGGAGTTCGGCAACATCTACTCCCGTATCATGAACGTGAGTGCTCTACAGGCCGTGGCATCTACAACGGGGGTATAGCACCAGGTTGCGTGAGCTGCCGCAGACAGAGGTGCGAACCAGCGACGGCAACCATGTCTGCTGCCAAAAAGTGGTGGGCAGGTAGCGCTGGTTGCTGGAGGATCGATGACGAGCTCGATCGGGGGACTCCGAATCGTGTCGTGGGGAAGTGGGGCTCTCTCGCCTCCAGGTTCTTTTTCCCTGTCGCTTGCCTGAACTGGGGTTGGGAAGTGGGGGAGAGATCGGGAGAACGGGCAGTCGCTGTTGGCTCATCTCGGCCGAGTCTCCGGTCAGGTTGGCCAGCCTGAATGATGGCGCTGGTCATGGTGTGCGAGGCATTCATATACGCTTGCGCATCCTGGTCGCGATTGTGTCATTCGGGCGGGCCGTTGAAGCCATCCCCGCGTTCATGACGGCGACGAGGCTATTGCCTGTGAGGTCGCTTGGTCTCGGCGGACCATTTGGACAAAAAGGGAGAGGACAAGGACCCAGGGCCAATCGCCCCCCTACGACGGTGACTTGATCTTCGCGTGTCTGTTGTCTACCTTGCCTGATCACCATAGGGTGTGGTGGATGTGGCGTGTGGCAGAATTCCCCGCAGAATTCCCCAGATTCGAACATGCAGCTAACCTCAGCCCACTGTGGACGTCTTTGAGAAGCGTATCGCGGCCCTCGAGGGTGGTGTCGCCGCTGTCGCCGCGTCGTCTGGTCAGGCCGCCCAGTTCATGGCCCTCACTGCCCTTGCCCACGCCGGCGACAACATTGTTGCTACCTCCAACATCTACGGCGGTACTTACAACCAGCTTAAGGTCCTCCTCCCTCGCCTCGGCATCACCTGCAAGTTCGTCAACGGCGACGACCCGAAGGACTTTGCCGCCGCCATCGACGACAAGACCAAGGCTGTCTACATCGAGACTATCGGCAACCCCCGCTTCAACGTTCCCGACTTTGAGGCGATTGCCAAGGTCGCTCACGATGCCGGTGTTCCTCTTGTTGTTGACAACACTTTCGGTGCCGGTGGCTACTACTGCCGCCCCATCGACCATGGAGCCGACATTGTTGTCCACTCCGCTACCAAGTGGATCGGCGGCCACGGAACCACCATTGCCGGTGTCATTGTCGACTCGGGCAAGTTTGACTGGGGAGCCAACGCCAAGCGCTTCCCCCAGATGGTCGAGCCCTCTGACGGCTACCACGGCCTCAAGTTCTGGGAGACTTTCGGCCCCATCACCTTTGCCATCCGCGTCCGTGTCGAGATCCTCCGTGACCTCGGTGCTGCCCTCAACCCCTTCGGCGCCCAGCAGCTCCTCCTCGGCACCGAGACTCTCTCCCTCCGTGCCGAGCGCCACGCTTCCAACGCCCTCGCTCTTGCTCAGTACCTCGAGCAGCACCCCCAGGTCTCCTGGGTCTCGTACCCCGGTCTCTCCAGCCACCCCTCCCACGCCACTGCCACCAAGTACCTCAAGCGCGGATTTGGTGGTGTACTCTCCGTCGGCGTCAAGGGCGGCGCCGAGAAGGTTTCCCACACTGTCGACGGCCTCAAGCTCTTCTCCAACCTCGCCAACGTCGGCGACTCCCGCTCGCTCGCCATCCACCCCTGGTCGACCACCCACGAGCAGCTCACCGAGGAGGAGCGCATTGCGTCGGGCGTCACCGAGGACCTCATCCGTGTCTCCGTCGGTACGGAGCACATTGACGACATCATCGCCGACTTCGAGCAGGCCCTCAAGGCTATTGCCTAAGCGCATTCGCGGTGTTGGGTTCAGTATACATTGGTCAGTCGTCATAGCAGTTTAAAAAGCCGCAGCGTTCCAACACGCGCCCCGGCGTAGACAAGAGAGTCCTAGTAGACGTTTTCCTTCGGGCTTGTTCGTAGGGCATCGGCTGCGGGTTCCAACACGCGCGGTCGGAGATGTATAGTATATTATATGATAACACAGTCGCACCCGGGCGCTTCAATGATCTCAGCCCCTTTCCCTAGTTTTCGCGCCACGCAACCAGCTGTGATCACATGTCCATGCACACGCGGGCGCATGCCGCCGATCGATCACTATCTTATCAATCTATCAAACATCCAGCCATCTCATCGCCTTGTGTGTCCTCATTGCCGTCTCCCCTTCCCTCTCCCCTCCCTCACACGCCCCACAACGTATCCGGCGTCGTCTCGTGTACAGTTCATTCATTCTTCAGCCTTGACCGGCCGTGCTTGCGTTGCGGAGGATCAGCGCCTAGCTGCGGCGTTTAGACGGGATGACGCGGGTCCCCGGGCAATTGTCGAGGTTTCAACTTTTTTTGCTGTTCCAGGTCCTGCGGCCTTCTGCAACGAGTCTTCGGCATTCGCGCAGCAGACGAAGAAAATGGCGACGCAGGCGAGGGTTGGTGTAAAGGCTCGGCGTGTGGTGTGCGCAGCCCTGGGCTGCTCGATACCTTGGTTCGCTTGGCATCACCGGCTGCTCACTCAGGACATACACTTCGGGGAGCACGAGACACTGACACACTCTCTGCTAGGCTAAGGGAGAGCACAGGCAGAACGAATGCGGGCAAATATCTGACTCACTCCCCGACGATGGCCGACGCCGAGTCAAGCCCAGCTCCGACAGTGTAAAGATGTAGCTGAAGTCAACTGTTGATGACTTTACATCATAACTCGTTCACTGCCATTTCGCTCGCTAGCCTCGTCCTCACCCACCCAACCACACCAATCTCCTTCTACTCTCCCCTACCCAGCAGTGTCAATGAGCGATGGGTTCTGAAAAGCTCGCCCACTTCCACCACGGCTCCCTCAACAACGGGAGCTCGGATAGCTACGCCTACGATGTGCACCCTGCGGGGCAGATAGAAGATCGCCATCACGATGCAGTCTTCGGCAACATGGACGAGGGGGGACCGGACTATCGTAACGTGAGTCGGCTACCGGAGCTACGTGGTTGCAATAAATGGTACCTAACCATGTCGACCTCGTCGGTGCACTGCGCCTTGGATATAGCTGACCTCAGGTGGGATGGATAGGCGCCACAGTGCTCATGATCAAGAGCGCGTTCGGTCTCGGTGTGCTCTCCATTCCTTTCGTGTTCCAAGCTGTTGGCATCGTGCCGGGGATCATCCTTATCCTCGTCGTAGAACTCATCGTTACATGGTCGGCGTTTGTTCTTGGGAGCTTCAAGCTTAACCACCGCGAATGCTACTCCCTCGCTGATGTTGGGCGGATTCTAGCAGGCCGGTGGGGCGAGGAGTTCTTCACTCTGGCCGTGTGCATTTGTGAGTTGTCAGCAAGGGCTGGAGTGCAAGAGCTGCTCAAACAGCCGCGCTGACCAGCCATTGTGCGATCACCACTAACGCGAAGGCATGCTGTTCTTCTCCGCCTCGGGAATGGTTGGCGTGACGACTGCCTTCAATGCGGTATCGACTCACGCAACGTGCACTGCTGTGTGGATGGTCGTGGTCTTTATCGTGTCCTTCGGTTTCGCGTCCATTCGCACCCTTGGCAAGGTTACCTGGATCGCTTGGCCCGCCTTCTTCTCCATCCTCAGTGCGGGTGAGTACCTCGCAGTGAGAAGAATTTCGATTGAGACGCATCCCATGGTTGTTTCTGGAGGGGGGGAGAGGGAGGAGAGGGGGTTGGGGCTGCACACCGCAACTCCTTAATGTGTTGTCGTGTTTGTTTTTGGACAACCGAGACTCCCACCCACCAAGAGGCCCTCACGAATCAGTACCAGGCTAATCTACAGTTCTCGTCATGACAATCGCTGTGGGTGTGCAGGACCGTCCGAACGATGCGCCGCAGGAGGGTCCCTGGGAGAAGGACTTCAAGGTCTTCAACAACGCGTCCTTCGTTGACGGTATCTCTGCTGTGGCAACGATCCTGTTCGCGGCTGCCGGCACCCCGACATACTTTGGCATCATCTCGGAGATGCGGGACCCCCGCCTATACCACCGGGCGATGCTCATCAACCAGACCTTTGTCACGGTCGTCTACATTGTGATCGGGTCGGTAAGTCCGCAGAACGTCGGAACGTAGTTGAGTTGAACCAGATTGTTTACTGGTACTGCGGGCAATACGTCTCGCAACCTTCGCTGGGCTCTGCCGGCCACGTCATGAAGAAGATCTGCTACGGCCTCGCTATTGTGAGTATATATATGCTGGCCCCTGCCATGTGCCACACTTACACCCAGCCTGGCCTCTTCTTCTCCGTCATCCTCTGGATCCACATTCCTGCCAAATTCGTATTCGTGCGCATATTGCGGGGGAGCAAGCACCTCACGTCCAACTCGCCCACGCATTGGATTACCTGGCTCATCGCTTCTTTCACTTGCACCGCCATCGCGTACATCATCGGTTCGGCCATCCCAATCCTCAACAGCATTATCAGCCTCGTCGGTGCCCTCATCGCCCCCACGCTGTGCGTGACACCTTTCGGTGTCATGTGGCTGCATGACAATGTGCGCTTCCGCTCGTTGCGTGAACTGTCGACATGGAAAAAGCTCAACGCGCTTTGGGCAGTGTGCATCATCTGCATCGGCCTGTTCATCACAGGCGCTGGGACGTACGGAGCTGTGATGACCATTATTAAGCAGCCAGGAGGTGGCAGCCCATGGTCGTGTGCCGACAACTCCAATTCGGTGTGAGGGAGGAGGCAAAAGAGGGGTTACGCCAGACACTATCTAATACCAAGCATATACATAGCCATGAGCATCATTGACATCAATCCCATGAATTAGAACAATACGGCAATCTGCATCGCATAACCCAAAGCAGGTTGCTTCGTCGTATTATACTCTCTCCAGACAGCCTTGCAAAACGATAGATGACGGGCGAGGAGAGGCACCTGTCTTAGAAGGGTTGTAACATTTCTCATACTGAACGACTCTCCTTATCGTCATCGGTTGCATGCACATCCGAGAATCCGTCAATAAAATGATGATTCCCGAGACCGGGGGCATTTAATATGAGCCAAGATCTGTCTGCCTGACCTCAGGCATGCCTCAGTACAGCATGCATTGTGCAAAATTGAGAACCGTGACGTTCTGACCATGTTTTCGGCGTATGACGCGGAGGTTGACGGCCACCGACGTTCTTGCTTTGTTCTATCCACCAACCAGAGCTCGACGCCGAACGCCGCTGAACGCCATCACCGTAACCAACACTGGTGGCTCCTGAAATTCTGTTGTAACAACAAGTGCTCGAACACGAGTACTGGACCTCTGAGCCCGTGCACCACGGGCGGCCCACGATAACCGCCCCCAACCGCATTCCCAGTGCTCACAACCGCTCATGACGTTTACCGGTATCATTTGTGCGCCCCCGCAGTAGTTACCACGCCCCCGCTTCTGATTTTGTGATGCACATCGCAGTCTAACATATCCCGACTTAAGTACTCGTACTCTGTTGTTCTCACGCTCATTCACCTCTCCTACCTCCCAGCTTGCAACGGCTTGGCACCGAACTGCCAGTGAAACTACATCTGCTTCGACCAAACTGTCCTCCCCGGACAGCTCCCATTTCCACACTCCTTGACCTTCTTTAGCTCACGCGCTTCAACGCTGGACCCTTCAAGTCAATTGTCTCCTACACCAGCGCTCAAACGGACTCAACTGCCTTTTCCGCCCTGGGCTCACTTTCTCCATCATGACTCTCCAATCTACAGCCGCTGAAGCGTACACGGTAATCACAGCCACTGCAGCCACCATTGCCGACGAGGCCTTCAAGTGGCCGTATGGCTGGCTCAACAACCTCCACTGGAAGATCATCAACAATGCGGTTGGCTTCACGCCTCTCAGAGCCGCCCGCTTCCTGGCGCCTATTGCTCTCATGTATGCGCAGTGCTACCTAGTCTTCGACTCAGGTACCCGTTACACCCGTATTGCACTGGGCGCGGCCTGCCTCGCCGGGATGTGGATGGCGTGGACCACTATTCGGTTTACCGGTGAGTTTCCATTGTGCTTTGAGTACAAGACACCCGTTCACTGCAGATCCGTGGTATAATGGCTGGAACCACGTCTTGACAATGCCGTACATTCAGTACATGATCAGGACTATTGAGCTGTCATTCCTCAAGGGTCCTATCCGCGACCCCCAGGAACGACCGCGGGCTATGGCAGCATGGGACCTGCTCATCAATCCTCGCATGCTCGGCTTGGGCAACGTCGGACTCGACTTTACGCCTGGCATCGCCAACGCCAAGGTCCCTCCAGGCTATGTTGAACGGCAATTCAAAAACTGCCAGGGCCCTCGACCCAAGACCCGCTTCCGCTCACTTGTTCGCCACCTCAGCTACGTCTTCATGTGTTACACGATGGTCGATCTCGCATTGTCGCTCATGCGCCGCTGGGACCCCGCCTTCCGGCAGCCGTACGGCGGTAAGGACGTTATCTTAACCGTCGCTAAGCGGCCGTTCGTGTTGTTCCCCGGTGTCTTGGACATCCCCGTTCCGTGGATCATCATGTTTGTCCTTATGGAGTTTGCGACTGGTTTCGTCATCTGGATGGTGTTCGAGGGCCTAAGCAGGTTGTTTGCGGCGGTGCACATTGCCCTTGGTTACCCAATCGAAGCATGGGACGTCAACATGTTCGGCGAGCCCTGGCGTGCCGACTCGCTGATAGACCTTTGGGGCAAGCGGTGGCACCAGGTCTTCCGGCACATGTTTGTCATCTGCACCGCCGTCCTCTTTGGCGCTCTTAGGATCCCCATTAATGCGCGTACGCTTTTCTTCGGCACATTCTTCTTCTCCGGCGTCATTCACACATTATCCGAGTTCGCCATGCACCCTGTCGGCGCGCCCGCTAAGCTTTTGATCTTCTTCGTCCTAGCGGGGGCAGGATGTGTGGCCGAGGTTACATTCCGGCACATCACGGGCAGGGCTGTCAAGGGGAGGTGGGGGCAGCTCTGGACATGGTTGTACATGGGGTCCATCGGTCCCATTGTGGCCTGCTCGTGGTTCGATAGCGGCTATGTGGGCTGTAAAATCATTCCGCCGGGTCCAGGCGATCTCATCGCAGCCGTCGTTGTCAAGTACGTACTGGCTATCAAGTAGTTTTTGATCGATTGCTCCTCCTTCTCAATCTAGCTAGCTCCTTCCACTATTCGGACGAATGTCATGGCGTAGTCGCTCCCGCACGTCGTAAGAATCACAGGGCTCTGTATAACTTATCCATTGAGTATGGATCTATTCATTTATGGGCTTTCGCTTTGGGTTATACCGCGACGTAATGCGCTTTCGGGGTACAAACGCCCAGATGGCTGTGAATGCTGCAATCATCGCGACAGCAATGGGCTGAATGGTCCAAATGCCGTGCTGCTGTCAGCTCCATCAGGCGACTGTGGCCCACCTTGTCAGCAATACCACCCGTCATGAACGGGATGGCGGCAGCGCCGGCGCCGCCTAAGCTACCCATGAGGCCCATGACGCCCCCGCGAAGGTCGTCATCAAGCACCTCACTCACGACCATCAGGGCGTTGGGATAAATGGGGCCGAGGAAAAAGCCAACGAACGCATAGCAGATCCCGTTCCCGATCAAGGAGTGCGTGAACCAGATGACGAGCTCGAGACCGAGAGCGATGCTGGCACTGACCGTTAGCCGAAGTAATGTACTAGATTTCAGACGAGACCGAACGCACTAAAGATAGATAGAAAACTGATAGCCCAGCTTCTTCGTGACGGGAATCAGCACGATGCGGCCGACAGACATGCCACCCCAGAAACCTGTGACAGCATATCCGGCCGCAGCCGTTGCTCCACGTTCCCGGATGAGGAACGTTGTTAGCCAGCCTGACAGCGAGACCTCAACACCGACCTGATGTCAGCCCGATTCTTGTAGTTCAATGGGACGTACGTAGAGGAAAGCCCAAAGCACGAGTGCGTAGACGGAAGGAGTAGAGAAGATGCGCAGCATCTTCGTCCCGCTTGAGTCAGGCTTGAAAAGGACAGGGTCGGCTGGTGGGAGAGGAGCGGATTCGTTGGGAACGATGACTGAAGTCGTGCGTGTGAGAGTCTCCGAGGGCCGTCTTTCCATGAAAGCAGATGCTTCCTTTGTACCACCTGCGGTCGGGCCTGACGATGGTCCGCCGTCTTTGGGCTCCAAGTCGGCTTCTCCTTCTTTCTCCAGCTTCTCCGTGTTTTTATCCCGGTCCTGCGGCAGGAGCGACGTGAGCTGCTCCTCCGTCTTTCCCTCAAATGCGAACAGCATGATCACTGTTGTGATCAACGCCACAGCCATAGCGACGAAGAAGTATCGGTAGGCCGCTTGGACGTGCTGGGCGAACGCAGTGGAGATAAATGGGGCGATAGTGCCGCCCAGGGAGAAACATGCCTGGACGATCGACATCTTCGTGTCTGCGTTAGGCAATCGCGTGACGAGGTTGTTGACTTGGGCGTCCTTGGGTCAACATTGCAAACGCTCGGAGCTCACCTGAATGCCCCCACCAAAGCCGTTGAGGACATATCCGATGAGAAAGAGGGGGTATGGTGGGCCGCAGCCTGCGATGAGATACGCGACGGCGGTCGCCACGGCGGAGAGGGGAGTGACCAACCCGAAACCAATGCGGTCGGTGATCCAGACGTTGGTTAGGCCGGAGATGAGAGAGCCGATGAACATCATGACGAATAAGAGCGACATGATGAGATAGTTGATCTGCAGTCAGTCGACCATTGCACCCATCTGACCAGCCCTCCTTCGGACTCACTCCGTAGTACCGCTGCAAGCTGGGGATCAGTGGTCCAACACTCCCGTCATTCCAACCGCAGAGCGTCATCGACATAGACAGCGCAGCCCTTCTGTCAGCCCTTGCATGTCAAGCTCCCTACGTGATAATCCATATGCGCCGCCTGCTTGGTGGGGGTACAGAGCGGCGCAAACGCTTGAAGATATAGTGGTGATGCGAGTATGGGTCCTGCTCAGGAGGGACGGGGGCTACCTCCGGGTTTGAACGTGGATGGTCGCGTATTGAGGAGGAGGGGGGGGGCCTCGCGATACTGGCCACGGGCTGAGACGTGTTGCTCGCTATCTCTGGGGTCTTCGCGTTGTGTTCTCGTGGCCCAGAGGCAGCTGTAGCACCCATCGGGGCCTCGCCACCCTTGTCTGTATTGACCTCGGGCTGACTGTGGGCTGCTCCAGGTGGATCAAATTGCTCCACCCCGGCCATCGTTGCCCTTTCAGCATCGCCGTCAAGGCCCATGGCAATGCCCATGGTGTTTTGAGAATCGTCACAAGAAGAGAGACAGTACGCATGCACTCATGGTGCGACTCTGGCCATGAAAGGTTTACATATGTGGTGCGGTCTGAAGTGGTGCGGTAAACTAAGCGGCGGGAGTGATGTCGGCGAGCTCGGCATACGTCCGAGGTTCCAACAAGTCTGACTCGGGGACAAGCTTATGAACCTCGTTGCCAGCGAATAGCTTCGTTCGGAGCTCAAGGTCTGAATCGATCAAACTTCAGCCAGCTGCTTGAATGCAAGTTGTGGGTTCAGCTCGATTCATGACCCAGAACGAATTGAACCTGCATATGCAAACGGCCGCTACGGAAATTGAGTATTAACAGGCGACTGAACTCGGTGTATTAATCTTAACCGCATCGGTGCCTCGGCCTGACCCCCCCCCCAGCGTCAAAACATCGAGTAACGCGGTCATGCGCCGAGGCCCACGTGCTTCTTCGCACTTCCTACCTATCTGAGTCAGTACAGTAGAGTTGACTCGGTATGCTTGTCCCTTAGCAACACTGGCGCCTGGGGGTACGTGACGACTGAGGAGGATGAGACAAATGTCAATCTCCACCGCTAACGCCACAAAAATCCAGAAATGCATGGTCTATCTACATAGGTTAAAGGTTTAACCCTTCCTGGGCTTTGACGGATCGGAGTACTGCTGTCAGCCTTTTGCTCTCTGTGGCATTTGGCTCACATCGAAGAATCCCTTGCCCGACTTGCGACCAAGCTTGCCCTCAGCAACCATTTTTGTCAACAGAGGTACAGGAGCGGTGAGCTCGCGCGGGAGAAGGCCGCGATCGGCGTACTCGACCCATCCTTGGGTTATGGACTCGGTCACATCTGCCATCAGGGGTGTTCAATGTAGAGTCAGCGCTCACCGTTTCCCACATAATCGAACAACTCAAAGGGCTAGACGTCAGCTATGGTTCATGCGGGTTCATCAAACCGAAAACCTACGCCCATAGCTGAGGGTCAGCAACGGTCTAGAATTGCAACTGTACGCACGATATCCGGCACCGAGTTTCATGGCCGTGTCGATGTCCTCGGCGGACGCATCGCCACGCTCCAGCATGCGAACCGCCTCGACTAATGTCAGCCGGGTTAACTACCCGCTATCCTACGCTTGTAAGGCACAAGGAGACGGTTGACAATGAAGCCCGGAACATCCTTTGCCTTGACGGAGACCTTGCCAATCTGCTCGCAGAAACGGAGGAGAAGGTCGTACGCGACATCTGAGGTTTGAGGGGCACGAATAACTTCGACGAGCTTCATCACGGGAACTGGGTTAAAGAAATGAAGTCCACCGAAGCTTCGGGAGTAAGCTTCATCAAGGGCAAAGTCGCACGAAGTGGAATTGACACTCACAGCTTCTGTCGCTCCGGGGAGCACGTCTGGGCGATGTCCTGGACAAGAAGGGAAGATGTGTTGGAAGCGAAAACAGTGTCAGGTCTGCAATGGATTAGCAAACGGAACAGTTGTCAACGAGGGCAGGAGTTGAAAGGAGGAGAACTCACCGCGCAGCCTTGTCTAGGCGACCAAAGAGCTCCTGCTTGAGTCCCAGGTTCTCAACAACAGCCTCAATAACGAGGTCCACGTCTGCCACCGCCTTGTCCCTTCCGTCAGCGATGGTCGTGAGGCTCCCGTCCAGCTCTCCCACCCCGTATTTGTGACTCACCCGTCCGTGGTAGTTTCAATGTTAGCAAGTGCCCGCTTGACAAAACCGTCAATGTCATCCGGACTTTGCTTCTTGGCAACGCGAGCCAGCGACTTCTGAATAACACCCAAGCCTTTCCTATCGCCGGTCAGCACAGTCTACAGTCCGAGCCAGCAGCCAAAGCTGGAGCATGACTCACTGGAGCGCCTCCTCTTTGACATCAGTCATCGTGACATGAATACCGGCCTGCGCTGCCACCTGAGCAATGCCACTCCCCATACTTCCAGCGCCAAACACAGTCAAACGCTTGACGTCCCGCTGCTGGGATGCCGCTGACGAAGAGAGGTGGCGCGCAAAAGTAGCCACACGCGCTGCAGCGGCTACAGCTGGAAGACGGACTGCTGGAGCGATCATGCCTACGCGCTTGTTGAGATGAGTAACGTAGACCGATTAAGTGATAAGCAGACAGTGAAATACCAACCTCGTAAGAAACAACTTCACCACTCGCAGATGCCGGCGCCCAAAACATTTCATAGGGAGGTTAAATTGGTGGGGAACCGCCTTGACACGGTTATCTCCGGTGGTGAATACCGGCGGGAACGGATCGGCCATTTCCGGCGCATCCCATTCTCGGCCTTCGGCATTGGCCAGCTCACTCGAGGTGCATGGCATCAACCCCGTGTAACCCAAGTGATCGCGAGCATGACAGGATGCATGTGTGAGCTTACAACTACAGACGACACAGAACAGCGTCAAGCCATTACAGCTTGGCCTTGACAACACCATCGAGTTCCTGCCTCTTGATGCGCGCCCAGAACAGCTCGTCCACTTCAGCAGTCCTGCCGGCCCTGGGAATCGCGCAGGCATCAATGACGGTGCGGTAGAGCGCCTCCTTGATGACGCCCCAGACGCCCCACGCCGTCTTATGAGCCTCGTTGATGCCTATCTCGACGGCACGCGTGATTAGTCCATTCGGCCCTCTGGACACGTCGACAATCTCGTGGAGAATGCCAGCAGCCAAAGCTTGTTTCTGGTTGAACCTGTCACCGAGCGCGACTGATGTGAGCGACGGTGCGGGGAGCTTCATCTTGCACAGTTCGGTCCCAGCAGCTGTGAGAGGAATCCCGATCACATTCTGTAGTTAGCGCTGATCTCTCCGGACCACTCACTTCGTTGAGGCTCATCAGCCCGCGACCTCCAGTCATGATCCGAATGTCGCAGCAGAGTGCCATCATAAACCCGCCCGCAAAGGCTGCTGTCAGTCTATCGCCCCCAGTAACGATCTCACCATGGCCGTTGATCGCAGCGATAGTGATGAGTGGGAAGGTGAGCAAGCGGTTCTTGAACGGGTCGAAGACGCCTCCCATCAGCAACACATGTATCCCCCTTTCGTACCTTTAGTGAAGTCCGGGCTTTTTGTGGTCTCGGGATCGAGACCGTTCGAGAAGAACTTGGGTCCCCCGCCAGTGATGATGAGTGCGCCTCCCTGCCAGTCTTTGGGAGCTTTTCCAGCGTTACCCTGCCTCCATTCGGCCTCGATCTGGTCAAAACGTCCCATCATCTCCAGCAGAGCGTCCGGTGTCATGCGGTTGTCGGGTGGCTGTGCCAGCGTGAGCTGCCACACAAGTTGATGAGGACGCGAGACAGTCGTGAGGCCCATGATGTCTGCAGTTGGATTGACAGCTGAACGAGTGCTAAACGAGTGAGATGAAGAGAGTTGTGGAAAGAGGACCTGCGCGCATTGATATGTGAGCCGCCGGTGTGGCGCATCGGCATTGATGAGGTTTCGGCCACCAAAGAACCGGCCGGTGACAGCCGCGATTCCAGAAAACCATTTCGCGATTCCAGAGGGAACAACAACATCCAATGCATGGAACATCATTCGTGTTCTAAGCACTCGCGGCGTTCTGTGCAACATACAAACTCACAACCCCATGTTTTCGGCCATCTCCTCTCATCGTCAGGAAGCTCATTCGTTCTGGGACACTAAAGGCTCCCCACGCCGTGGTCACGGCAGTTAGGCGGTACGCACCTTGCGCTGTTGAGTCTCAGTATTCAGCCTGGCTGCTGATGAATCCTTCAATCTGAGGAAACTGGCCCGTACGTTCCTTGTTGACCTCGTTGCTCTGTTGCTGTTGTTCGCCGAAGGTCATCGTGGGAAGCATGGTGATCGTGGCTGATGCTATGGATTCTGCATACTGCACAGCGCCCAACCAAAGGATGAAAGGATGCACCGCGTGGCGGAATATACGGCCTCAGGCTGGAAGGCCTGAGGACTTCGCCCACACCAGTTCCATGTGTTACTGACATCGCGGTTTGCGTGTTGGGAGTGTCCCACTCGCAGCCCATTGCATTCAGGCATTTTTGGACTGTCGTATATCTGACCCCACAAGTACAAGTCGGTACTTATCACGGTCCTTTTATCACGGTCCTTTAAGATAGACGACCCGCGACAGGTACACGTTGAAGACCTGCGACAAGACATGGGAAGGCGGGTTAGCTGTCGTGAATGTAGCCCCACATCCGCCGGTCCTGAACGTGGGGAACGCCAGGCACAGAAACTGGGGGGAGGAATGAGTTAAGCGAACCGTTTAATGAGCCAAGCCGCACTGTGTGCATTATTGTTGCGATGTTCTGACGGGCCACTGCACACTCGTCCTCATACTTAAGATGCCCCTCAGCGGGATTGGTCAGCGGGGCTCGGTCAGGATGATTGTTGTTTATCCTTGCGCTTGCTTGCCCACCCAAGTATGTAATCTCCCGTATACTTACGGCTTTCAGGGTTTGCTATGTGGCTCCCCCCCAGTGAGCAGATTAGAAGCGACCAGAGGGGCATGCACTTACCTTATGCGACGCCGCTAGACCACGCCAACTCGAGTGGCGGCACAAGATGCCAAACATACCTTCTGAGGGGCATCGCGTTGACATCGTAGTGATTATTTGATGATTTATCTTGCCCCATGACTTTGATTGGCCGTTGACTCCCTAAACCTAAAACTCTTTGCATGGCTTGCCTATCGGATGGCGTGCACAGACATTGACAGTAGATTAAGATGTTGTCACCCCCTTGAGAAGCCATCAGAGATTGTTCCCTGCCCATTGTTTCAACCTGTTGCAATGATGGCCTCTTGCAGTGATGGCTATTGAGTCCTTCCATGCCACTCTATCGTGGCCCGGCCACCGCGTTGTACCTGGATTGCCGACAAATCGTCGCCCCTGTCTACGGTATCCAACGCCCCTAAGGGCTTGGAATCTCGTCCCCAGCGGACCTCATTCCAGTTGATACCCGATTTTTGGCGATTCCATGCGACCACTCATAAGCCCGGTCCCCTTCACCATGATACATAAAAGCAGTCAGCTGAGCAGCACCAATGGAGCAGACAACACCCACGCCATCCCACATTCACGCGCACACCTTGCAGCACCACTGCCTGCATGTCTGACGTTTCCGGCGCCCTCGATGTCCCGGGCACGACTCGCATTCTTGACGAGTCGGGCGAGGTTGTGGGCTCCAACAACTTCACTTTGGTGCCCGAACCTTCAGCAGACCCAGAGGACCCGCTCAACTGGTCTCCTGCACGCAAGAGGATTCAGCTTGTGTGCATCGTGTGGTAAGTGGCGATTGGCCGAGTTTCTGGCACTTGTAACTGACATGAAGCTACACTGTCGCTTTCTGTTTCTGCACAGGCAGTCTCGCGGCCATCTACGAGCCGGTGTCCGAGGTCACAGGCCTGTCCCTGAACGATCTCAATGCTGGAGTTGGATATGCCTATCTTTGTCTCGGCTTATTTCAGCTGTTTACCCAGCCACTGGCATTGAGCATCGGAAAGCGGCCAGTCTACATTCTTTCCATGCTCGGATGCGCCGCTTATCCGTTTTGGGTCACGCGTATCTCCTCCGTTGGTGAATGGTACGCGGCCAATGTCTACCTGGGCTTTGTGGGCAGCCCACTTTTCGTTCTGCCTGACATCTCTCTTACCGACACCGTGAGTTCCAGCTATTAAGCACTAATCATGGCCTGACCATCCCAGTTCTTTTATCACGAGCGTGGCCTTCCACTTGGCATTTACGTCGCTGCGACCTATGGCGGTGCTTTGGGTAGCCCTATTCTAGGCGGGTGAGGAGGCCTGTTGGCAAACGAAGAACAACGCTGACGAGAAGATTCATCTACTCCGGTCTTGGATGGAAGGCTCCTCCTTACTTTGCAGGAGGTGCAATCCTTATCGTTGCTGTGATCTTGATAGTGTTCCTTGAGGAAACCAACTTCCGCCGAGCCGCTGCCCCAGCAGTTGTCACCGAGGCACAGGTCGCCAATCAAGTTGGCGACGACAAGAACGTTACACGGACTTCCGTGGCACCCATTGGTGAAGACAAGTTTGACCGCAAGGGAACGACGACTCCCCTGGAAATGGAAGTTGCTGAGAGCGACTACGTTGTTCACAGTTACGACCGCATCGTCTCACCATGGCCGGGGCCTCGCCCGTTCCGCTTCCTCACAATCTCGCCCAACGCGGCTGGTCTCATGTGGCGAGGAATGCTGTATCCTCTCGCTCTACTTCGCCTGCCAATTATCCTCTGGTGTGGAGCGATCTTTGCGCTTTACCAGGTGTTCTACAATGGCATGGTCGCGCTTTCCTCCGGTACTCTTTCGGTCGAGCCCTACAACTTCAAGCCGAACATGGTCGGCCTCACGTTCGTCTCGCCTCTTATTGCCATCATTCCGGGCGCCGTTCTCGGAGGTGTGATCGTGGACAAGTTCACAATTTATCAGGCCAAGAAGAACCACGGAGTTTCAGAGGCAGAGCACAAGCTCAAGCTCATGATCTTCCCCACAGTACTTGCCCCCTTCGGCCTCCTCATGATTGGCCTCGGGCCGTACTACCGAGCTCACTGGATCGTCTTTGTCCTTGGAGAATTCGTTCTCACCATCTCCGGCCCTCTCGCTACCCTCTTGTCCCTCACATACGCCTTCGACTCTTTCCACGAGCTCCAGCCGGACCCGGAGAAGCGCAACGGCCCGCAAGCCGAGACCCAAAACTGCGGACCTTACGTGCAGGCAATTATTGTCATGGCCTTGACAATCACCTTCGCCTTCAATTACGCCATTACCCCTTGGGCATTCGACTGGGGCTTTAGGAACTACGGTATCTCTGCGGCTTGCATCGCTACCGCTGTCAACCTTTCGTTCCTAATCATGCTTAAGTACGGCAAGAAAATGCGCATCAAAGGGGCGCCGTACTACCGGAAGGTTATCAACTGGTGATTTGAAGAATTGTAGATTACAATGCGTGGATGTTGTCGTTATAGTTTCAATGCAATGCTGTTCTTGAATGTCCTGTTAAATGCCCCCCGTTCTCAAAGCCAGCTTAATAAAACCGATCCATACAACGCTCCCAATCTGTCTACAACTTTGCCTTTACGTCAAGCTTGTTCACCGTCCAGTCCCATAAGTCGTCCTGAAGGCCGATATCGTAGCTTTGCTTGCTCGAATCCTTCTTGTTCTCGACTTGATAGTAGGCCATTTTCTCCGCCTTATGTGCGTCGCCGATGGCAAGGTCGGCCAGGGCTTGGCCACTACGCGTAGTCGTGGATGTGACAATGCCCGAAAGCCACTGAACAACCCCAGGGATGTAAGATATGACCGAAACGGCGAGATTGGTCAGCAAGCCGGTGTCCCGGAAGAATTGGGACCCGCCAGCAGGTACCAGTCCCGGATCCATCGCTACCACAGTCCAGCCCTGTTTGCCCTGCTGGTCTTCGATGCGCCGACTGAGTGCGTATGCGAACAGCACGTTGGCCAGCTTCGTGTTGGAGTACTGGATATTGGGGTCCTGCTGTTTGGGGTCCTTAGCGATCGCAACGTCGGCTGTCGTTGTATAGTGCGGAGGAGCTAAATTGTGGGGCATCATCGGATCGTGCATTCCCGAAGACGTCAAGATAATCCTTGCGTCTGGTGGCAGGAGGCCCTTGGTCTCGAGACCGAAAAAGAGCGCAGCGCCACCCAGATGGTTGACCGCGAAGACCTTCTCGATGCCGTCTACCGTCTCAAACTTGGCTGTCACTAAACCTGCATTAAGGAGTAGTGCGGAGACAGGATGTGTCCAGGTCTCAACGAACGCGTTAACCTCGTCGAGGTTGCCGAGATCAAACTTCCTCACTTCGATGTTGGGTGGAAGATTCTCTTTCGGGGCCGTCTGTTCGATTAGTGGCGATGCCTCCACTAACAAGCTTACCCGACCAGTAATGACCACAAGGGCGTTTGGCTTGGCGGCTGCCAACGCCTTCGCAGCGGCGAGGCCAATTCCAGACGTACCTCCCGTCACAAGAAAGTATTGCGAATAGGCCATGGTGAGCCAGTAACGAATTTAGTGACTGAACGAGCAGACACAGCAAGTCAAGATGTATTACATGCAGTGATACATGCGGCGTGGAGCTGAGCGTAATGTACGTCATGTGGGTTCAGCGTTGAGGGTCCTATTGCAGGCGGGGAGTGGTACCTGGCCAGGTTTCGATTGTTGCCTTCGATATATTGCCCGGCTCGGAGGTGTCGCTTTACCGGTGCAATTGCACCTGATTGGACCAACCATGAACGACGGCTTGCCCTGCTGGTACCAGGAGTACGACACTAAGTGGGGACGGGTTGGTTGATTTCTATCCGCATAACAAGGCATGTCTTACAGCTGTCCATCCACCTTCAGCTCGTTGAGAGTCCAGTTCCAAAGATCGTCCTGCAGCGCTTCGTCATGACTCTGCTTGCTGGTGGTGGCCTTGACCTCCACCTGGTAGTATGTGCCTTTTTCTCCGTCGTGGGCTTTGGCCGTGGCCAATTCGGCCAATGCCTTACCACTGCGGGGGACTGTCGACAGTGTGGCCATGTTATATCCAAGCCAGCCCGCAAGTCCCATGATGCCCCGAACAACATGCATGGCCACATCGCCGAGCATGCCCCGGTCCCGATGTAGTTGGCTTCCACCTCCAGGCACAAAGCCAGGAGTCATGGCGATGATCGCCCATCCCGCTCCGGTCCCTTCTGTCGTTCGCCGCGAGAGGGCAAACGTGAATAAGATGTTTGCGAGCTTTGAGTTCGAATAGGTCGTCATGCTTTCCTGCATAACCGGTTCGATAGGACGCGCCACCTCAGCCGTCGTCGTGTAATGGGGCTTCCCGCTGCGGCTCTCGGCGCTGTGAAGTGCGGAAGAGACGATGACGACGTGGGCATCAGGTGTTAGGTGGTCTTTGATTCCGAAGAAGAAGGCGGCGTTCCCCAGATGGTTGACGGCAAATGTTTCTTCGATGCCGCTATCCTGCAACGTTTCGAATGTCGCCCTCATGACACCGGCGTTGAGGACAAGTGCGGAAAGGGGGTGCGACCAGTCGGCACAAAACTTCCGCACTGCAGCCAAGTCGCTGAGGTCGCAGGCCACAAAATCCATGTTGGAAGGGAGGGTTCCTGGCGCCCTCTGTACCATTAGTTCACCTTTCATAATGCGGACTACTGCTTACCCTTCCAGTAATCGTGACATGAGTTGAGGGGTCGCCAGCGATTATATAGGCAGCCTCATGTCCGATTCCACTGCTTCCTCCCGTAACAATCACGTATTTGTTGTAAGACATGGTTCCCTGCAAGAGGGCAGACCACAGATCAGTGGCGACAGCTCAAGAGATCGCGAATTGTGGAATATGTAATGTTGCTAACGTCGTAGCGGTGGTCCGGTACGACCCACAGCAAAGTCAGCAGTTGGCACCACAAGTTCCACCGCTGACGATAGAGGTATTCGTTCCTCCCACCGACAGCGGGAAGTGGGTCCCCACGCGACTGAGCCACAGTGAAAACTCCTAAGCGGCTAATCTGACGGATAATTACTCACCAGATTAAAGATGCAATCGTACGTGAATTTTTCCGACGGCATCTTGGCGGAGTGGTTAACGCGATTGACTAGAATTGTTCTATATCAATTTCCTTCGGGAGCGCATGTTCGAATCATGCAGATGTCGATTCTTTTGAACTATGCCGATCAGCACTGCAGCAAGAAATGAGCGCGGCGAACACGTTCAAAGCTCAGACCCAAAGCCCACTAGCCCAACGCGCAGGCGATCTTGGGGCTCCAAAGGGTTGATCACTTAGCGATCTTAACTGCCACATGTAACATCTGGAGTTTGGACAATCGCTGTGGAGTGCGGCGAAGCAGGTGCCATCAATGTTAACACGCTCCCGAAGCGAGAAGGGCGAAGGCACTCATACTCCAAAGTTCTTCGTGACGTCAGGAAAGCCTGCCACGATGCTTCTGCATCCCCAGTCCGATAATACCGATAATCCGGAAACGAATGATGGGGTTCGTGCCAATGGAGGTATCGCGAAGTCAGATAGCGAGCAAGGAGCTTGTAGTGTAAGATGCGACACGAGAGAACCGAGAGAACCACTCGCGGCAACGATGTTTCTGCTCTGGGAGGGATGAACAACAACAAGGCGTCAGGCATGGAACGCGAAGGTCGTTCAAACGCGATCACATGCGCAGTCTTCCAATCCTCATGCTTCTGAACAGTCCAACCGCACAAGCAGTGTCGATGGCCCAGACCGGGCACGCCATACCTGCCTCAAACAAAGAGCGGCCACTGCCTTAAAGTCCCCTGTTCAAGCTCGCGTTGACTTGTCCCCATTCTCGACGTTCTCCTGCCCCTTGTCCCTATTTGCCACCCACCGCTTCAACAGCACTCCATAACCTTTCCAATCGAGAACCACCCTATCTTTCTATTTGCCATGCCCTGCGAAGGTGATCCTTGGGGTAACAACAAAGACAGTGAGCTTTTTGAGCGACAAAGACTGAAGGCATCGGTGGCTCAGTTGATGCGGGAACGATGTACGTGCTGATTTCAGAGACGTGCAAGCGCGGGTACGGGGGTGCATGCATCTACTGCGGTGGGAACGTCGAGTAATACCGGGGGAGAAGTAGTCATGTACCCTGCCCCTTGTGTCAACCAGCTATTGTACGACCTGTTATGCGATGATTAAGTCATCTTGATGATCCCACGAACCTGCTGGTCTTCAAAACTCATTCCAGGAGAGCCACCTCATGCCCGTAAGCGAGGTTGAGGAGGCGTTTTTGACTTTATCCGGGAAATTGGAAGGAGGAAGCGGAGAAGCAATTGGTCACGGACGCGTCATCTCGGGGGCGTTTTTTGCGAACGGAGCCTGACGGGACCGACGATGCCGAATGGGTCCAGGAATGCCACTTGGAGGTTCGACCCACGCCAGTCTAATGACCGCCATTCTGCGGATGCTGACGCGACCAAGCACTCACTCGCTCACTTTGACGGTGCGGACTGCGTGGTGCCATGTAAGTGACTCGCCACTCGCACTCTTGACATAGTCAAACTACAGCACAGTTACCATTTTTAGATGCTTAGGTGGTGAGTCGTCTCCGACGAGCCACTCGTAGAGCCTTGGCTGGCGTTGCCCTCGGGCAAAGCCAACTGGCCTTGTAGCAAAGTCACGCCGAAAGAGGACGAGTCCTGTGCGACAGAGAGCAGATGCGTTATGATGGCACAGGCGCTCTTGGAGGGGTACGCCTGAATGCGACAGAACTGGCCCACTCGTAGCAACGGGATCCAGCCAATCGTGAATCATCAAGGGCACTGGGACGTGTGCGTCGGATGTTCGATCAGACCGGCGTACTGGCTTACACTGGTTCCTGGCGGTGACAAAACGCACAACCAGTCGGGATGGAGAGCAGTGGCAAAAGCATTATTGATTGCAGTCGAGTTGTCCCCGAAGGCATGAGGAGTCCATTAGTCCGCTTCCGACAACAGCTTTCTTCGTCAGGCTGCTGACACCTTAGAGAAGCGGAGGGGTGATAAAGGCCACTAGAACGGAGGTCTGACTGGCGAATGGCCACCGGAAGCAGTGTGGGTTAGACAGAAAGGACATGGCCAATGGCAAGCACGCGCCGCGACCTCATTGCAACTCGATGCTTGAAACATCCTGAGTCTGGGAATGCGGTACTGAATCGAAGCACCTAAACAATGATAGGACGGAAGGATGTGGAAGGCAGAGCTTAAGAACTAGGCAGCAACAAAATTGTGTGTCAACCGTCGATCTGGTTTAGCATTTGACAGATCGACAGATAGGCATGATAAACACGCGAATTACGAATTCGCCGAACAAATTGACTTTGGTTTGCTGGGCTTGGCTTCGGCTTATTGGGCTTCGGCTTCCTGGATTGTCTTCGGCTTATTGTGCTTGTCTCGCAGACAGAGGCTTCAGAAGTGCTGCGCTGCGACACAGCCCATTGTGCCTCTCCATCGCGGACGACACAGAGAACGTCTTCGGCAGGGGGAAAGGCAGCGGGGAATGCTGGGGCTGGAACTGAATCCCACAGCTCCTTGTCCTCGCTGGTCTACAAAATGAATGCCGTCCGCAGTCGCTGGTTGCCGCTACCAATAGCTAATTGCTAGTATTCACTCCTCTCAACATGACTCTCACCACCCCTTCCAAGTAAGGACTCTTACATGAAGCCCAGATGCTAACTCCGCCAGCGCTTTCGTCGTCGCCGCCGGTTCGCCTACCGGCTATGAATGCTCGGTACCCGGTTGCACGAGGGACGCGTGTACCGGCTGCCAAGGTCGGTGCTGTTCAAGTTTTATAGACACTGGAGAGACATGAGTCGAGCTCAACGTTAACACCTAAGGCGCGTACCAGAACCTGTGAAGAAGCGATAGACTGTCTGCTGGTCTATTTTCACAGTAGTGTTCTTTACTGTACCAACTATGAATCAATTGATCTTTGTTGTATTCGACTGTTGAGGCTGGAGCGCTAAAAGTTACAACGATTTGTTGCTGGCTTCCCATCGTGGGCAGCAAAGTAAGGCCCAGGGCAATGTAAAAACAGAATATGCAGCCGGCGGCAATGTAGACAGAGCACCTGCAGCTGAGGGAAATGTGAACACTGCACCTGCATTCCAGGTACCCAGTAGAGTAGGGGAATAGGGCATCGCATTAACCCTTCGCACTTCGCCGGTCTTACCCGTTTGCGGACTCTTCTGCCAATACGACTGGTGAGTGTGTCCGAGATCTATCAGCGCAGGATAATGTGTCGCACTGCAATTGCCCGCGCTTAGCTTGGGAACAGGAGTGGGTTACATATATGAGCGCGTGGACGCACGGGGATGCGGTGAGGAAAGGGGACCCTGCACAGATGTGAACCACGCTGTTGTCGCAAGGGTGGTGGCGCGACGAGGAAAGGAGAGCGAAGAGAGGAGAGCGAGATGAGAGTGAGGGAGCTGCCAGTAGATTTATAACATTCCAACGATGAAGCTCTCTCCTTTGCATCACTTTCTTTGAGCCCAACCCACTACAGGCAATGCGTTCACCTTGCATCGGAGACATGTGGGGACAGAACGTCGGTGGTAAGACAGTCGCTTGGTTCACGCTTATGCTCCCAGAAAGGTGCATCCGATACTTCGAGTGGCATGGCTTCTGCTTTTACTGCTTGGAGCCGATGGGGGACGACCAGTGAGCCCCGTTCGACCGACCGACGCCAACAGACTTGATGAAGCGTTTGGGTGAACCACAGGCTTTTAGACGACATGCCAGAGTGCCATAACTGAATCGTGACTGTCGTCTAAGCAAAGCAAGTACGTTTCTTACAGTCTAGCACGTCGCTTCCATGAAGCGGCCATATTCTCCTGGGTGCCTTCCACTGCAGTTCTGTACAGATTGAGGGCAAGAAGTGACGTAACCGAAAGGTTTCTGAGTGAAATCCTTAGCTTTGTTTATTAAACTGGATGACGGACCACTAAAGAGCAGGAACGCTGTGTACCTCACACGTGCGTTGTAAAGCATAAACTTGACGCTGCAAGAGCACAGCTTGGAAATCTCAGGTCAAAGCTGCAACAAGGCTTGTGGGGGTGCTTCTCCCCGCGTCCGAGCCCGTGCGCTCGACACCCCTCAACGCCTCAACGAGGCAGATAAGGCAAAGAGACGAGGCATCCTGGGGGGATTGGTTACTCCAAAGTCCGCGCAAATCTGCCCGTGCGGGGTCTCGTCCCTGTCCGCAAGGCACATTCTTCGAAGACGGTCAAAGGCACAGCAGGCGTGTACTCCACGGGAGTTGGCTGGGCGTTTGCCCCTCACCTGATTTGGTGGAGGCTGCCTAAGCTGAGGCATCCTGGAAACAGCATCGCTTGTCCGTCGGCATCACTTTCGCACCGTTCACGCCGTTTGCAACCCTCTACACCACCAACGCGTTGTGTTCTTGAATGAGCTTCCTATCCCTCCACTCTTTCTGAACATCGCTGCTGAACTTCTAAGGGTACTCCTGAACTTGGTATTGCGCAACAAGCCTTGATTTGCTTCTCCCCAATCCTTCAGAGGGCTGTGATCAACATGAATAATCAACATAAATACAATTGACTACCCACACGAGTGGGAGCAATGCTGTATAAACAAAGCTCCCACGGCCGATGCCCGCGGATTGACTTAGCCGGCGGTCAAGACTCTTCCTACATATCCGGCCTTGTGACATTACTCTCCGCCTTGTGACATTACTCTTCCCTTTTTTTGACTCCAGCTTCTGACTCCAGCACTAGATCTACGGCATGCGTTATCCAGGAACCTACCACCCAACATGTATTTCCGACACCGAAAACTGTGGGAGTAGGTCCCTACAGGAGTCTGCACTAACCTCAGTGCCCTGCAAAATTGAGTTTATATGGACATCGTCCACAGAGGGATATTATCGCTGTCCGTTTTGCGGCACCCCTTACAAGTGAAGGCGCTTTTGGCGAAGCGCACTCTTGTTGGGCGCAGAGAGTGCCATATTCTCAGAATGTACATACATAGTTGGACAGTCGATTGGTACTGACGCGATGAGAGATCCTTTCCTTGACTGCTAACTGTAGGTACGTTGAGAATCTTGAGGTAGCGCGAACGTCTCTGGCAGGTCATTTGTATCGCAACGTGTGGCATATAGGTCACGTGAATGAGAATGTCCTAAATAGTCAGTCCCGTGTTGTATGTTGATGTGCGTTGCCAGGAGGGAACAGAGTTCCGCTGTACGAAGTTTACTGCTCAGATCGTGCCTCCGTCAATGTGTTTATCATGAAAAGCGCCGACTCTTGTGCTAATTATCGTGTCAGTTGAACTTGAGCAGCCGTTCGTGTAGAGTTCTTCGTCTATATAACAGCACCCAAAGAGCTTTTTCCCCCCACCCCTTCACCATCCAGAGACTCTATACCCCCTTTCTGTTGAGAATGCGAGGACCTTTCCCCCCCGAGTGTCCCAACCGTGGCTGGATTCGTAAGTAGTTGCTGTGATGATGGGTGTTAACATCAGTTCCTTGCGAATACGTCTTGTCAGAGTGGAAGCGCTATTGGTATTGCAAGCACTGTTTTGAGAAATACATCGATAACTGAAGAGGGAGTTGGTCGCTACAGTGAAAGGATTGACTGCGAGACTTTGGCGGATTCAGGTCTGTAAATTGCTCGAGCATGTATCGTATCGACCCCTGGCCCTATGTCGTCGTCAGCAAACAGTAGCATTCGAGGGAGAAGGGAGGAGGGTTTGAACTTCCGATGTGTTCGCTCACGGCGCTTCTCCACACACATCCATCGGTATGCACTCCGTTGGTGTACAGCACAAAGCAATGAATCTATGAACACACTGGAAAGAGTCCGGCTGGACACAATAGACCACAGAACTTGTGTGATCTGAGCAGACGACGGCCCCCTCGCACCTGTGATGAACGCATGTGATCAATGGCGTGGAGTGTGTCAATGATGCAACAAGATTGGTAAAATCTGTAGAACAATAACACAGGACACGGTAAACACAGCACGAGTGCTCATACTTCCCATAACTCTGAGAAGGGGACGTATAAGAGTAAGTCTCTGAAAGGTTTTCGTCACCCAACCATCTCCATTCGCTGTCACCTGAGCCCCGTTTCCATAGCACGTCTTTCCAAGAACGCCATGTCCACTATCAACAATCCCTGTCCCAACAGGGCCACCGACGGTGAGTTTTGGCCGATAAAACGTGTGAACCCCTGCTGACTGCAGCTCCTTGCGAGATGGTGTATTCTGAGTATCTGGAAGACTGGGTGTGCATCTACTGCAAGGAGCGGGCCTGAGTGGCCTCGTTGCGTGACCCCCAATGCAATGGCTTTCGGTTGGAGCTGGGGATACCATCTGTGTGCAGTCCTCATAAGAGGGCGGCAATGATGCATCTCGAATAGCCAAACGTTGCTAATTGAATCGACGGTTTGCGGTTTTGTCCATGAAGATCCTCAAGCACCCTTGGGAGGCTACAGGTGTTAAGTCTTCCAACTCCAAAGTTTGCTCGCAAGAATACCAAAAGAATCACATCCTGTCCATGCTAACATACGGTCCTGCAGAAAACTACGCTTCTACAGCTTGGCTTTGTCCTGGGACACAACTTTCATGAGAGCGCGGCCATTGCTGAGTACGACTTTACCAGCTTGGTTCTTGACCTCAAAACGAATCTCCTCGAAGCCATTGCTGTCGGGCTTGCCAACACGCCAGGCAGAAGTTGTGAGTTTGTCTCCTGGCTTAACAGGGGCTGCGAAGCGGACCTGGTACTCCTTCAGGTTTGCGGGGTCGCTGGCCCCCAGGGCCTTGAGGAGACCGTGTGCAGTGGCGTTCCAGCTGTACAGACCGTGAATGATGACACCTCCGAACCCCATCTTCTTTCCGGGCTCGGGGTCAGCATGGAGAGGGTTGTAGTCGCCGTTAAGACGGTAGAGCAAGGGCGTTTGATCATTGGTCTGGTCGACAAAGGTCAGATCAGGCGTCTTGCCTGCGGGGGGAGGGTAGTTGACGCTTGCAGGACCCTTGGGCCCCCCCCAGCCTCCTTGGCCGACGTAGAAGGCGGATCCGAGAATCTCAGTGTAGACCTCGCCAGTGTCGGCATCAACGAGGCGGGTCTCTGTGTCCAGGACCGTGCCCGGCTTGCCCTTGTCCCAAACACCAGCAATCTTCTGGCGAAGCTCAAACTTGCGGCCCTCCGAAGTCACAGGTAAAGGCTTAAGGAACTTGAGGTGACGCTGTCCGTCAAGAACGCGACGGACATCGAGCTTGGGAAGACCGGGCACTGGGCCGCCCGCTTCCTTGGCGGCGTAGAAGTCAATGACCTCTGGGGTGGTCTTCTTAAATGCTGACCGCGTCAGATCTCTTTATCTTTGTACATGGGAATGCTTACGCAGGATGGTAGGGTAAGTGGGGAACACCTGGAAGTTGGGGTGAAGCTCCTGTTGCCGTTAGCCCCTTTCAGCATGCTTAACTCGTACATAAAGGAAGTGCAGCTCGTCGGCCGTGGCACCGACTGAGTTGGCGAACAGGAGCACATCTCGCTTGAGCCAAGAGACCGGAACAGGGGGGTACTCGTGTCCAACACCGTGGGCGCCCATGGTTATGAGATTGTGCAAGAGATGGAGTGCGCAGAGTGGAATGAAAGCGGTCAGCTACCGGACATGGTCCCATGTTCCCCACCGTAAAATATATGTGACTTGTCAACAGCCGGACTGATGAATTGCCGTGGGTGGCTTGCGAGATCGCGAGATCCCGAGGCGGACATGGCCGACCAGGCACGTTAAACGCCGACGGTCCGGTTACTCGGTAGTAGCTTGTCCGATTCCCCAAGCAGAGTGTATGTAAAAGGCAAAAGGCATCGTATAGCATTGCGCTGCAACCCCCACCGTGTGTCATACGCGATCTGTCACCATGGCAGTCGTGCCCACGAAGTCAATGGCCAAGCGCACGGTCGCTGAGTGTGAGTTTTGGTCGGGCGCACAACTCGGCGCTCATCCCAGGCGACGCGATCATGACGGCCCCTGGATCGCCGTTTGAGGTTATCGAGACTGTCATTGATGGCCGTAAGCAGAAGATTTGGAAGCACGTACGTGACATGAACCCACGCACGAGAGATAGCCGGCCTGACAGTATTACAGAACCCAGACACCTTTCGTGACTATCTGACTCCGTTCTTCAAGGAGTTTGCCGATCGCGAGTTCTTGTCATGCCCAGTGCCCGAGCCAGCCGCCTTCGATGACCGCGAGCGCGTCACCTACCGCCAGGTATATGATCGTGCCGTGAGGTACGGCGCTTGGATGCGTAGTCAGGGCGTTCAGCTGGGCGACCGCGTTGCTATCGGCGGTGCCAACCAGACCGGCTGGGTTGTCTCTTGGTTTGGTGCTCTTCTCATCGGGGCTGCACCTGTGCTGCTCAACGCGACTCTGTTAGTTAATATGGCTAGCAACTGCTGACATCAAGCACCGATGACGCGCAGATCCACTGTTTGGCTGTTACGAATCCGAAACTAGTGCTTGTCGACGTGACGCTGGCCAACCAGCTGGGCAACCTCGCCGAGCAGCTGAGCGCGAAAGGGGTCGGACCCGTCTTCTGTTGGTCCTCCATTGCCCACCTTCCCGCAACCATCCGCGATAGTGTTGGAGAGATTGGCGACGCGACAACCAATGCTCAGATGGTCAAGGACGTCATCGACGGCGTTGGACTCGAAGGGCTTGGCCCCGAGAGCGACGGCATCATCTTCTTCACATCTGGGTACGCCCTCCCAATGACTGAACCTCGCTGACAGAAGTACCACCGGCTACCCGAAGGCCGTTCTGTCCTCTCAACGTGGTCAGCTGCATGTAGTCTTTTCTAACCAAGTTGGTGAGTGACACACCGCAGCGTGGGCTGACACGCCAGCCCTAGTGCGCGCTGTTCTGCGTGCCGGCGGCAGCCTGGCTGACCTCGCGGCCTTGATGCCCGCTGAGCAGTCGGTGCACCTCGTCTCCATTCCGCTCTTCCACGCAACCGGCTGTCTTTCAATTCTTGTCAACAACATCAGGGGTGGCGGTAAGCTCGTCTTCCAGCGCCGCTGGAGCGTTGCCAATGCAATCAAACTCATCAAAGAGGAGAACATTGGGGGCATTGGAGGGTGAGTCCATCACCGTCTATAAGACTAATAAATAGCGTTCCCGCCATTGCTACCGCCATCCTGCAGTCGCCCTTACTCCCCAAGGATCACCAGTTTACGGCTGTTGGCTATGGTGGTGCACCCCCAGCTAGACGTTTGGCGGGTGACTTGAAGAAGCGTTTCCCAGACGCCATTGTGTCTCACGGCTGGGGTATGACGGAGACGAACGCCCCTCATTGCACAGTTATAGGGCAGGACTACGTTGAGCGTCCCACCAGTATCGGTCCTGTCCTGCCCATTTGTCAGATTAAGATCGTCGACCCCGAGACCCGCAAGGAGCTTCCCCAGGGCCAGGCGGGCATTATCTTAGCACGTGGCCCCAACATCATGAAGTGCTACCTCAACAACCCCAAAGCGACCGCCGAGGTACTCGACAAAGATGGCTGGATGGACACTGGGGATGTTGGCATGATTGACCCAGACGGCTTCGTTCATCTCTCTGACCGCCACAAGGACATCATCATCCGTGGTGGGGAGAATGTAAGCTTGCGATCCAGGGTTTTGAGCTGAACCCAGATCGCATCCTTGGAGGTCGAGAACGCCGTCGCCCAGGACGACCGTATTGCTGAGGTCGCAGCAGTCTCGGTCCCAGATGACATTCTTGGTGAGCTAGTTGGCATTGCGGTGTCCCTCGCGCCTGGCGCAACGGCGACCGAGGCGAGCATCATGGAAAAGGTCAACCCTACCCTGCGCTACCCCGCTCGCCCTGTCATCGTTGTGGTACTTGATGAGCCTTTGCGTGAGTTGTTTAGAATGAAGCCATTGTGGGTGTTGACATCTAGCTCGGAATGCCAACGGCAAGATTGTCAAGAACGATGTCCGCACTATCGTCCGCAAGATGTACGCAGCCCGCAAAAGTGTCCCCAAGGCCAAGCTATAGATTTCAGTAGATGTACGTCAGAAGGATTCCGTGGGCATATGCAGACATGTTGCGAAGGGTTCGATTCGATGACGGTTAAGCATCGCACCCAGCTGGGTACAGCAAGTTTCCACATCATCGTTGTGCAGCACTACGCAGCCTCGCTCCCACGACGCTCATTGGCAAACTTCCCTGGCAACGGTTGGGCGAAGCAAGGGGACGCGAAGCGAGCACCTCAGCAATCACGCTCTCAAACTTGTTAGCTAGTCTTGCTCGATGGCAACCACAACACCAAGTACCTCCGAGTAAGTGCAGTCAAACGCTACCCGTTTGGGAGTGCATGTGGTGTCCTACAGACTAGGGCGACTCGGAGGGTCCATGAAATATGTTAAGGACACACTACCATGAAAGGAAGTTGGAGTTGAGGAGCCCAATACAAATATTTGCTGTAGGTAAAGCCTACCCTCCATCGCTGTCAAGTGAGCCAAGGTTGCAGGTTACTGCAACGCTTCAAGCACGCGGCGGCCTCCGGCCCTCAATGGCGAAACTAAAGAATACACGCACACTTAAAGCGCGTGTTCAGTCTCCTGAAGGTTGTGGATTGTGACAGTGTGGCATAGCAGAGGGGCCTGACCCTGGTAGCGGAGGGGGTCAAACGTGTAAGGCGTCGGAGTGATGTAGGTGGGGTAGGTGCAGTGCGGTAGGAAACTGATGGAAGTGGACATGGATGCTTGCAATGAACCAAGGTATTCCATTTCCTCTCCCTTTCTATGAATTTGTGATTCTGCAGTCCTTCTGTCACTCCCTCTGAGCCGCATCTTAGAGTTGGGGCGCCAATGGTGTGATTTCGCATAGTGCCACAGTGATCGACCAACACGCCTACCACCGACGCGCCTGGACCAAAACGCATCGACCGGCACGCCTCGACCAGCACGCATCGACGAAAGCGCATCGACCTACTAGTAGCCATCCTGCGGCCACGACGTCAAGGGTGTGGTGAGGCAAATGTGAGGGAATGTAACGCACCAGGACAGATGTCTGTGGCCAAGTTCCCTGCCCTCGTCCTTCCGGCCATCGCCGAAACGCACAGACTTCAAACCTCACTCACTCACATAAGCACATGTCCGTGTTGTCGCACCAGATGCAATAACAGCGCCACCCAACGCTGGTTCGGTCCAACCCTTGGGTGCTCGTGCTCGCTGAACTGCACCCATCTACCTCCACGTCGCACAGAGATTCCCATACCAATGCTAGGAGCCCGTGGTGGAGGCTCTATGGTTCAGTTCGCTCCTCACAGCCGCCCGCTGCCACTAACACCTTCTATCTCGCTCCCCACCTGCGCTTGTCGCTCCCATTTCCCTTTCCTGCTGTTCGCCTTCACGGAGTTACCCCCATTCACCATTCTCCACGACTCGTTGGGTCCCCTGGGTTGACTGCAAAGTAGAAAAGCAGCTGGAACTGGGCAAATTACGCCACACCACGTCAATATCCGTCAGCGACTGCCAGTTTACCATTGGCAGTGATGATGAATCTCTCCTGGCGGCGCACATCACCTCAGAATGCCGACCGGACTGCCCAATCCCAATCTCGCGGCCAATCCAACACCAACACCAATAATGCCAATGCCAATGCCAACACCAACACCAACGCTACATCCCATGCCCCGACGCCCACGCCGAATCGGAACGCGTCACCACATACCCATGGCTACCATGCTCACCCGGCCCCCATCTACGTGCCTCCTCACATGGCATCTCACCTCCCGCTACACCCCCGCGGCAGCGCAGGAAGTAACGCGAGCGGCGGGCGCTCTCCAGGTCTGAGCCCGCATCCGTCAACGCCCAAAGCCTCACCTCCGAGCAGTCATGCTCACACCCTCAACCTCGGCAACCCGACGAAGGAGCAACAGTGGGCCAAGTGTCCCGCTGCCGGTGTGCCGGGCACACACATGAACATGGGCCGTAAGTTTTCACACAGTGGGCGGACCTAATCGCAGGCGTTTGTGCGGGCGACTCCACATCGCATTGCATATATTGTCGGAGGCGTGTGTTCAGCAGGTAGCAGGAACAGCTAGAATAGTCAAAGCAATGCGTGAGCAGGCGAGAGATAGTATGCCGCCAAGTTAGTAGGATGGGGAGAGCCTAGGGCCCTGCCGTCAGGGAAGAAGGCTCAGGCGACGCCGTGTACAGTACATATGTAGTTAGTTGGGCACAGCTGTGCAAATGCAACGAGAAATGCTGTGCCGCATAACCGCGTCCCCTTTCCCAGAACACGCACGGTCGTACGCCGCAGCGCGCACTGTCCTCACAGAGCAAGAACCTAAGTGGATCGATTCCTGCA
Source organism: Cutaneotrichosporon sp. PL3408A (assembly GCA_023629975.1). Classification (NCBI taxonomy): domain Eukaryota; kingdom Fungi; phylum Basidiomycota; class Tremellomycetes; order Trichosporonales; family Trichosporonaceae; genus Cutaneotrichosporon; species Cutaneotrichosporon sp. PL3408A. Next base: position 3,806,073 of record JAMAMB010000001.1, read on the forward strand.
GGTGCCGTCCAGTATGCCAGCAGGCCATTATCGTGTACATTAATGTCGCTGGCCACCCCATTCGTGATCTAACACCAGAAGCAACTGCCGTCAGATTTGCTCGGACTTGCTCGTCCCCAGGGCTCCAGAGTGCTCACTGCTCGTTCCATAGCCATTCGACATCGTCGCTGCCCATACCGTATTGTGCCAGGGCAGGAATGTGCTCGTTATCGTTAAAGGCAGGCTTGTGCTGATCGTAACCTTCGTGACCACCCCACAGTTCAATCTCCTCTGCGCCCTCAGTACGCGCCGCCCCTGCCAGCTGCTCGAATGTCACAGGTTGCTGGATATGAGCGACCAACAGACGTAAAACGCTCGATCCCCTTTCCTTCGGCTCGACCGTGTAAAGAACGAATGGCTTGTCCTTGCCGCTCCCGAAGCGCATGCCACAACGCTTGTGATGCCGACTCCCGTCCTTTCCTAGGGCGCGAGCAAAAATCTCGAGACGTGTGGGATACTGCCGAAACCAACCGGCCTGAGGTAGGATAGCAGCGCGCGGTCGAGTAGCTGGCGGTAGTTTCTCCATTTCATGTCTCAACGTCTCGGTCGCCGGCGCTTCGAGTTCCCCGGCATCCTCCAGGTCAAGCACTTTCGTATCTGGCGGCAGGTCTTGTACAGAGACTGGAACCTTGAAAATCCTGTGGGGACTTTTGACGGCGACCCATCCCGGCTCAGTCTCACCCTTCGTGCAAGTCGCGTAGTACTCATGGCCGATATCCGAATAGAGCACGGAGAAGCGTGCGTCGCCAAAGAATGCCGTTGGTGGCACGCCCCACTTGGCAGGAAAAGGCGGCATATGGTCACGCGGTGATAAGACATAGTGCAGCAGACGCAGCATGTGCCTTGCGTATCCTTTGCGCCGATGCTCGTTGGGCGTGAAGACAGACGCGACGCCGTAGGTCGCGACTTCTTCTACGCGGCCATGGCCTGGTCTCTGAACGTAGGCCACGCGACGGTAGGTCTCGCAGGAACAAAGAATGTTCCTTGTGCCGGGGTCGCTACGTGGAACAAGCGCCCAAGCTGTGAACCTGCCTGGTTGCGACCATTGGGTTTCAGGCGAGTTTAGCTCGTCATCAATTTGCTCAAACGCCCGGAGTGTTGGAACTCCTCGTGGTACACCCCTGTGATGTCAGCCTAAACAAAGTCAGGAATGCGAGATCTGGTTGGCATATACAGTGACAGTAACCTGAGGTCGCCAGTCGCGTCCGCACGATCTGCGACTGTCCACCTGCTAGTCACTTACCATTGTGGATAACAGTTGGCTGTTGCCTGCCTCTGCTGTTCGCGAGTGGCAGGAACTATTGTGAGGTGAGCCAAGCTTTCCATTGATGCGCCCGTGAGTCGATGGAGAGCGAAAAGGGAAGCAGCTGGAGCAGACGACGGAGTGGATTGTGATGAAATGGGCGAGGATAAGAGGTGACACAATCTCATAGGATCCGAGAACTGTGATCCGCTCCTTGGCCTCTCTTGGCCGCCGCCGTCTTTCTCTTTCGATCTCTCAATTCCGATGAATCCAAGCCGCCCGCCTGAAAATCACCTTGGAAATCACCGAGCACCCGAGCATCCCCCGAGCGCCCGAGCAAAGCCCAGGCCGATCTCCCCACGTGTTCAGGGTGGTCGGGTTGAGCGGATAATTACCGGAATCCCCAGTTTCATTTACGTAAGTTTTACTAAATCTATCCGATGTCACACAATGCACGTCTGGAGACGATCCGGAGACGATCACCAAGTCCGATCGCCGTATACCACGGAGCCCTGGTCCATTTTACATAGTTGCTACCAAGTGGCACTGGCACCCACCCCCCGTCGCCACGTCGCCAGCAGCCGCACTGAAACCAGTGCCCGCAATCCACAGTGAGCTGACACGGCGCTTATCCCATTGGGCGTGGCTGGCCGTTCGACGGACATACACTGTCGTCGACGTGCAGACCGTGTACTCCCCGCGTCTATCGGTCTCTTCGAGAAATCTTTCGAACGTGACGAATCAGGCTTCGGTCACCGCTGAGAAGGCTTCGACCCGACTTTGGAATGCCTTTTATTCCCGAGCATATGTTCGGCTTAGACAATCCTAGTTGTGCAGCCACATCAGCAAGCTAACTTGCTGTCGGCCGGTCGAAGGCTGCGACTGTCCTACGGCGCTTAAATGGAAGAACTGCATCTCTACGCCCGCGCCGAGGCTTGTACCTCCATTTGCCGAATGGCCGTGGCAGCGATTGCGTTAACCACCCGAGGGATAAACGATCGTCGCTTTCGTTAGCCCTCGTGTCCTGATTCGCGTCGCGCTGTCTCCTGTCACAGTGGCCATCCAGAGAGGTCCGTGGCGGTCGCTCCCTGTTTACTTGCCAATTGCCGGCGCCGAAATCGGAGCAGAGCTTTCATGCGCGCTCCTTCTCAGAGCGACGCCACCTGGCTACAGAATGCACTCGGTGCACCGTATTACGGCTTGCCAGCACGTACGCAGGGAGGCACGGGTATCCGGCCGCTAGCAACATGACCACCTGAGTTTCGCAGCACTTGCCAGGTTGCTAACCTCCGTTGGCTTCGATCAACAGGGGAAGCCATTGACGTAAACGCATACCTCGGTTACACCACATGACGCGCTCTAGAAGCGCGGCTTTTTGCACACTTTGGTGTCCCGTTATCAAGTCTACTGTTTGTTGGGCCTCCCCCACCCACCCTGCTCGAAACGCGGCCCTGCGGGTTTTTCACAAGGATCGTGTTGCTCGATGACTTCACAGGAACGTGCACGCTGCGGAGCGGGTCTTTGAGAAGCAGGTGGCCCGAGGTCCATCAGGGGCCAAGTTCTAGTGGCCGTCCTTGTCAGGCAGACTTGACCAAACGGAGATCCGGTCTGGACACTGCTAACACATCTGATGAGCAGCCAAAGACAAGGGTTGAGGTGCAAGATGACACTGACAGGATGAGAAACAACGAGGTTGGAGGTTAATGGCATGACATCATGACGTCATGCTGCGGTACGGTTGGGGGTCCATGAAAATGAAGATGGCGGAGGAACCGCGGGCATTGAGGATGGTCTTTTGCCCATCTTCAACCCGTGATGTCATGTGCGCATGCATGGGCAGGGCGGGAGCTGAGTCCTTGGGAGGAGAGTTCTGTATGCGCTGGCAGGTGAGTACTGTTGTGAAGTTAGCTTAAAGACGGGAGGCAGGTTCATCGCCGGCACCCCAAACCCACTTTCGAATAATAATCAACAAGTGAGTACAGGACTGCTTGAGGTGGCGTGGTGGCGGTGTGGCGGTGTGGAATGTGGTGGCTGTTGAGATTGGATACAGTGTGGCTTCGACAGACCACTGTATCAACGGCTAACTCATTTTAGTGCAGACACACTCGGAAGTGAGCCTTCATCCGAGCTCGGGGTCCGTCACTGTCGCCTCGAGCGGCAAGGAGATGGAGGCCGATGTGCAGCGCAAGATGAAGCTGTGGGGAGTCATCGAGGGATTCCGCGATGGGTAAGTAACGCTGTTCTGTCCTTTGTGATTTATAGTTCGAGGCTGTAGTGGGCCAGTAAACCCCGTTTATATGGGCAATTCGATCTCATAGCTGCGCATGCCCGTCTACCTCATCTGCCTGCGGAAAGAGTCTGCTCACACTCAGTCGTCTTCCAGACAACAACCAGATCTTCTCAGCTCTCCAGTATGCGTATGACAACTCGCCCGTCCCCACCGACAAGCTGTCGCCTGAGGGGCGTGAGCTGGTTGAGGATATTCGCGACATCATCAAGACCATGGGCGACATCGTCGAACAGAAGAACGGCGACGAGCTCATCCAGGAGACTCTATACAGCAGCTTCAACTTGGACTTGAGCCACGCCCAGCAGCAGGGGGTCAACCCTACCAACAAGGCTGAGGCCATTGCCGACCGTGACGCGGCGGGAAAGCACCTCCGTGTCTTGGCCACCCTGTTCCTCACCAATGGCGAGGTCCGCAAGCTCGTCAAGGATTTAGGCATTGTAGGCCGCGACATGTTCGCCGCCGGTGCCATTAAAGCTGCCGACGCTGCCCGCCCCACCCCGGAGCAGATGCAGCAAGTCGACACTGCCGCACCAGACCGCACTTGGGTTGGCCCCGACGGGCAGACGCTTGGTGTCAACGACTCGCCTCAGCTTGCTATGAAAGCACCCGACGGTAGCCAGGTGCGCTACGACCCAAAGGACGCCCCTGGCGAGGCGCAGATTATCGGAAAGGACGGCAGCACCCGCACAGCACGTGAGGCCCACAGCCAGTACCAGGAAGTCAAGGGTGACGTGCGCGACCGCGTCCAGCAGGCCGGCCAGTCTGCCATGCAGGGTGCCCAAGGCGCTCGCCAGCAGGGCGGTGGTCTCGGTGCTGCTGCCTCGGCTGGTGCTGAGCACGCTGCCCAGTCGCAGGGCACCACCACGCAGGGAATGCAGGGCGCCGGCCAACAGCTCAACGCTCAACGTGACCCCAACGCTCCTGTCTCGCAGCAGTTCAGCCAAATGGCCGGCACTCAGCAGGGCCAGCAGGGTTACAGCCAGCAGCAGATGCAGGGGGGCAACCCTCTTATGCAGAACGTCCAGCACCATGCGGGTGCTATCGACTCGCAGCGCGACCCCAACGCGCCCCTCTCCACGCAGGCTCGCCAGGTTGCCGGTGCTGCGTCGACACATGCCGATAACGACCCTCAGATGCAGCAGGCGCGTAGCCAGGCACAGGCTCGGTTCGACCAGGCCAAGCAGAAGATTCCTGAGGAGCATCGCCAGAGGCTGGAGAACGCTGCCAACGATGTGGAGCAGATCGTCAGGGACGAGTTCCCCAAGGAGCGCCGGGACCAGTTCATCTACCGCCTCAAGAAGGTACTCGTTGAGGTGCAACAGCACAAGGACTACTTCGAGGCCATGGACTGGCTCCTCAACTCGGCTGAGAAGTACAAGGGCTATGGCATGCACGTTGTCGAGAAGGGCGAAACTGCTCGCCAGGATGCCGCGGGCGACCAGCAGGCTACTCAGACTTTGAACAACTTCCTCATCATCCTCGAGCGCTTCGCCAACGGCCAGAGCCTGGACGGCGTGCGCCGCGCCCTCGATGTGATGTACACCGACTCAAGGAACGACCACCAGCTCAAGGCATGGTGGAAGGCCGTGGACGATTACGTCCACGCTGTGCTACTCGAACCTGGATATGTCATGGAGGAGGAATGCAATGCCCATGGCCGTCAGCTCCGTGAGAATGGCCGCCAGTTCTTCGAGGGCCGCTACAAGGAGCACTGGGACAACCTGTGGAACCAGCTCACAACGTGGCTCAAGGCTTTCCACGCCGACCCCCTCAACCGTCGTTTCGGTGATGACTGGAAACGCCTCACAAAGGATCTTCTCTTCAACGAGGACGGCAAGTTCACCTTCAAGCCCAAGCTGTGGAGTGACATCCGCCGTGTCATCCTCCCAGCGATGATCCGCAACATTGGTTACGTTCCCATCCCGCGTGCTGAGTTCACCGACGACAAGCTCGACCTCGTCGTTGAGAACCTCATTCTTTCCGGCCCCAACCTGTTCCCCAACATCGTCACGCTGGAGAACCACAACTTCTTCCAGTTCAGCCCATCCAACAAGATCCGGGACCGCAACCACAACCGCTTCAAGCTTACCATGTCGCAGATCCAGGCCGACATCCGTGACGTGCGCTTCGCGTTCCGGAAGAAGTCTGGCTTCCCGCGTATCAAGGACAGCGGTATCGCCGACGTCGTCATTGCTCGCAACGGTATTTCAGTTGATGTGGAGATTGAGACCGTCGAGAACCGTCGGGACACCTGTTTCGCTGTCCGTCGCGTCGACACAACGATTGACGAGCTGAGCTTCACGCTCCGTGACACCAAGCACGACCTGCTCTACAAATTCCTCAAAGGACCGGCCACCAAGATCATCAAGAAGGCCCTGGCTTCAGCTATGGAGGGTGCAATCCGTACCAGCCTGGAGTACGTCGACGAACAGCTCGTCGAGATCCGCAACGCTGTCGACGAGACCAAGGACCAGGACGACGTTACTCGCAAGCAGGCGCTTCAGAACATGTACAAGCGCAAGAAGGAGGAGGCTCAGGAGGCCAAGGCCAAGGCAGAGGCAAACAAGCCCAAGGGCGAGTTCAAGATCGTCATGGACCGCGACCAGAGCATTCTCCCGGACATGTCTCAGGACCCGTCGAAGTCGATCGCCCAGCGCATGTGGAAGATCGAGGACGCTGCCCGCAGCGGCAAGACTTGGCACTCGCCCGTCTTCTCTATTGCTGACTCGCGTCACCCTGCCACCAGTGGTAAGCACCACCCCCAGGCTACCCACGGGGCTGCTCGCGGCCAGGGCATGACCGCTGGTATCAGCAATGCCGCCTGCGACAAGAAGGCGAACATGGAGCAGAGCGCTCACCGTGCCGGGGGCAATGCTCGGTCAGCCGAGCGCGTCGCCGACAACGCCGCCAACCAGCCCATCGACGGTCACGAAGGCCGCCGCGTCGCAGGAGCCGCTGCCGGACAGGCCCTTCATGGTGATCGTTCAGGCACTGCCCACTCGACTACCGGCCACGGCGTCTCTGGCGACCGAACCGCTAGCCATACGGCTACTGGGCACAACACCACTGGCCAGGGCCTCACTGGCGGCCACACCACTGGCCAGGGCCTCACTGGCGGCCACACCACTGGCCAGGGCCTCACTGGCGGCCACACCACTGGCCAGGGCCTCACTGGCGGCCAC